>CADDXX010000041.1:2354932-2385865 GCA_902810485.1 Alauda arvensis
GCCTGGCAAAGCGCGGCTCAGCTCCTCTGCCAGCAGCCCCGCCTGGCAAAGCTCTCTAAGGCTTTGTTGCACTGAATCAGCACGGGATTCTTCAAATCACCATGGGCTAGAAATTTCTATGACAATAAAGCTGTTCTGAGTACTACTGGAGCTTTCTTGAAAAAGTAAATAAACAAAGACAAACAGATGGAAATAATTATAATGTGAATACTTGGAATTGTTGGAGTGCAGTTTTCAACTATCCCAGATTGGTCTGGGCCATAAAAACCAATCCAAACTTTTTCTAGCCAAAGCTAGAAAAGAGAKAAATAAAAAAAGAAATCACTCCTGGCATAAACAGGAGGGAGGTTCCTGGGCTCTGGCTCAGTCCAGCASAGAATCCCTGGAGCCCTGAGGGACAGCCTGGTACCCCCAAGGGACAGCCCTTGCAATGGGACTGGCCCAGCAGTGCAGGTGTTTGAGCAGGTATTTACTGTGGCACTCAGGGGCCAGGACCATGGATTAGCTGCTGGCAGCAAGGGAGAGGGACAGCCAGTGACCCTCAGGACAGAGGGGATGGAGAAGGGGAGAAGGGGCAGCATCCTGGCACCAGGAGTGCATCCTGTGGCCAGTCAAACTGACAGACATCACATGGCAATTCAGCACTTTGTTCAATTTTACCTATGGAATATTTAGACTAATGGAAAAAGAAAGGTGTCTGGACAATGCAATTCCTCCCCCCCCCCTTTTTAATTTTTAATCAGGTTTTTAATTTCCCACTAAATTGGGACTGTTACAGAGCAGCAACACTGGCTATTCACAAATCCTCAAGCCTGAGGCTGTGGACAGCAAATCTTTGCTTTCATGGCAGGCATTTCTAAACTGGAATTCTCTCTCCCCACCAAATTAGCTCACCCTTCCAGAAGGAGCACAAAGACAGGGCCCTGAGCACAGGCTGCTGCAGGTGGCACTTGGCAGCCACAGCCTCACTGTTCCAGCTGTTTCCATCTCAGAAAAAAATCCTGTCTAGAAATCCCTGCCAGTCCAGACTTACAGAGAGCATCATGCCTCCTGTGGAAGCAATCCATTTTATCTACATCTTTTTGTAAATTCTGTGAAACAATTTAAAAAAGACAGAACATCAGTTATGGGGAAAAAAAAAGCTCACCAGAAAGATCTGATCAGCCCATGGCATAATGAGAAGTTACTGGCAGAAAATAAAACTGATAGAAGGAAATGGAAAAATGGCTTAAAAACAAGTATCCCTTAGCAGCACTGGGAAAAACTCTGGGGAAAGTCCCAAATCTGATCTATTTATGAAAACATTAGGAAAATTACTGCAAAATACAGGAGGGCACACTCCTCATCAGCAACACACCACCCTCCACCAAACCTATCACCTGCCAGTCCTGGAAAACCTCAGGTAATCCATTTATAAGCACATGGAGGAATACCTGTATGGGAGATAGTTTCACATAAATATTCCAGAAGTTTCTCAAGATTTCAAATAAAAATTAAAGAAATTTCTGAGAGAAATTTTAGCACATTTTACTTATAACATCCTTGGAAAGAGTTCAGCAAGAACCACCACCCCCAAGCTCCATGGAGGTCTGCACCAGGAAGGGACAATCAGTAATTTATCAACCCATTTTGATACAGAAGTTACTCCTGAAAGGTCTCCCTTTTTTGAGTCTCCTACTGTTTTACAGCTCTTACACAACTCTGGCAAGAAGGGGAGGGAAAAGGACGTGATGCTGAAGAGGCCAGATTGCTCACTGGCATTCTCAGCCTGCCTGCTAATTCTGTTACGCTGCCTTAGCTGGAACAGACCAGCTCCTGAATTGCAGCAAAATTAAGCAAAATTCTCTTCATTTCCAAGAAACCTGGCAGAAATACCCAGTAAATGTGTGTGAGATCCAGAGAGCTGATGAAACATAAAATGCTAAATGAGTTTCAGTAAATAGCTTCCTTACAGCTTGTTAAACATGCACAACCTATCTTCCAACCACACTGCATAAAGGAACTACACATTTCAAATCATTCTTCAGTCTTGTAAGCTGTATGCTTAAGATTTAAAAACAACTCTACAAATATGGTACTAGGAAATGTACYGAAAACAGAGAGCTTGCTGAAAAATTCTTGCTACAAATCTTATTTCAAAAAAACTGAACTGCATCTGACCAGCATTATTAAGACAAAGCTCTGACTCAAAGACTGTTAATAGTTAAGCATCCAGCACGTTTTACCAGGTTGGAATACAATTAAAAATTGTATGGGAATTTGATAGGTAGTCTCTTTTGCTGCTTATTAATAGTTCCATTTTTCAAAATGATGCTTCTTTCTCCTTTAACCTCTCCAGGAGCCTAAAGTAGCAGAAACTCGATGGAAATTTACTTTATGTAAGGAAACTTACTCAATGTAAGGAYCTACGTCAAAATCTCACMATTTCAGAGGAATAAAGGTCATCAGCCACCAGGCTCATTGCCAAACATGACTGTGATTGCACATCAATGGGAGGCCATATAAACTTTCCCATTAAAGTTTAACTCTTGCATTCATAAAGTTGTTACTCAGTTATCTGCAAATAATTACAGAAACCAAACAACATACCCAACCTCGTTACCAGCAGAAGGCATGACAATTCCAGAGAAAGAAATAAACACATAGAGTGGGAAAGGGTACAGTGGGATACATGGAAATTCAGGGGATTCAAATATGGTGCATGGTTTTTCCTGCTGTTGCACTTGGCAATGCTGAGTACCCCTGAACTCTGCTATAAAACATCTCTTTGACATTTCATGCATGACAGCCTGCACCAATCCTTTTGGGTAAAAGGAAACTGAAACCAGGAAGCTGAAGCCACCCAACTCCCAACAGGGAAACAGTGTTTGCTCTTCTCCCAGCCACCCTGTGTGGGGAGCAGGCAGCAGTTTGGGGATGCCCACCCAGGAGCACCAGCAGATGGAGGTGCCCCAAAGGCCAGCCCTGTGCAAGGTCTCTGTGCTGGGCAGGGAGGCAGCTAAAGCCAAGCCCTGGCTTGCACACAGAGCAGCACTGAAATGCTGAAGCCAGTCTCTATCATGAAATCTGGGATTCAAAGCAGAGACATTATTGCTAAAAGTCACAGCTATCTATTTTAATCACAGCTAAAGTAAAGAAAATACTCACCAACACTCTCTGAAGCTTTCAGCCACCCACACCTACTGTCCCTCCAGCCACCACAGCTGGGTCTGAGCTGGGCAGACACAGACCCACTGCCACCAGCCCTGCCTCAGCTCCAGCTGTCCATGTGCAGGACATCCAGCTGCCCTGCCTGGGAACATTCCCTAATTCCCCATTTATCACTGGCACCACTCATCCCCAAGCAGGAGCTTTTCTCTCACTGGCTCCCCAGCACAAAGAAAGGGCACATCTGCCACCTGCTCTCTGGCTGGCTGAGGGCAGACAAACCCATTTTACATCAATTCCAGGGAAATCCAGAGTTCCCTTTGCACAGCCCTCCCCTCTGGCCTGCAGGAGAGCATTGGGAAGGGAGGGCAGGTGCCAGCCCAGCTCAGTGAGCAGCCCTGCCATGGCCAGCAGAGGACAGGCACTGCTCTGAGCACAGCACAGGCCTGGCACTTCCCTTAACCTTTAGTGCCCAGAGAAAAATTGTACACACACAGAAATAACAACAGGCATTAAAAATATTATTCCTAAGCATTACAGCATTACAACTGTTTAAAAAAAGCACTCACCTTTTAAACTGTTTGGGTACTCCCTTTCCCGGCTGTCACCCCTGGATGTTTTTGTAGACAATAATAGCAACTCAGGTCTACAATGTTTTTATTTGTATTTTTATTGTATCTATTTTGGATCCTCCCCCTCCCTCTCTAATGGTTACATTAACAGATTTTCTGATATGGTGACATTTATCCTTCCTGAAATTAGTTGCTGTAATAAATACCTATTATAATAGTTCAGAACTTACTTATTTCTCTTTGCTAAGAAGACCCCCCAACAGCATTTTATCAGCTATAAATGTCTAACAAAAAAAGAAAAACAAAAAATCAATTAAAGTGATTAAAGATATGATCCTAAATGATTTGAAGTAAGTTTTCAGTCTTAAACTCCCCCAGTATTTTTGAAAGGAAAAAAACCCAAAAACAGCTACTTTGGATAGGACTGAATCCAGAGGAAGCTGGAGCCTTCTCATGGCTGGTTAAAGGGATAAACAAAAATATCAGTTATACAGCAAGGATGGTTTGACATTTTGTCTGCACCACAACCCTGGGCATTTGGGGAACCTGTAAATAGAGACACAAAAAAGGGGAGAAAAGAAGCCTCCAGGCTGGACTGTTACCAGCAATGGTTTGTGAGATTGTCATCAAAACTTGACATTTAAGTGCTTAAGATCTCTTAAAAAGTGCAATTGCAAGCACCTAATATCTGACCCTTTAACACACAAGCTTAAGGAAAATAACACATAAATATAAGTCCAAGCACAAATTCATGAGCCCACAGCTTTATACCAGGTATTACCCACAGCCAGGGCTTTAAAAACCAGGTAAATGGCAAATCATATGCAAATAAAAATTGGCCAAATACAATTAATTTTCCTGCAGCAAAAATCCAGGCTAACCTGGTAATTTCCTGCTCCTGCATTCAGTCCAAAATGGTCACACATCTTTGAAACATTTGACAATAATGAACACATTTCTRTATTATCAACTCTGTAGCACTGAAAACACTGGATGTACAGGGCCCAATTTGTGAAATTAATTTTATTTTTGAAACATGATATCCAATTACAAATAAATAATTCATACAATATAACTCAATTAGGATATACAATGTTCAGGCAGTTCATAGTAACAACCAAGATCACATTGAAAATGAGTTTACATTAAAAAACCCATTACAACAATATACAATTGGTCATTCAATTMATGATCCAGCCTGGTCCAAGGTGTGGGCAAGTTGAAAATTGTTCCTCTTACCAGTAAAGAAACAGATGTATACAATTTTATACCCARTCCAAAATAGTTAATACACCACAGTAATAAAAATTAAAAATGCTGCATGAAATCACCTAAATGTAGCTTTTGTAGAGAATACAAACTTTGTGAATTTTAGCAGGACAAAGGTTATTGCAAAGGAGTTTTATGTCCTATAGCAATTTCTGCATAATCTTAAGAGCTTTACAGGCTGTTCCTAAAGTATGGTTTGGATTCCATACCCTTCTCTACACCCTGTCTGTAAAGCAGTGGGATGTAGGTACCTGGTGTGTTCTTAGCTCCAGTCACACATTGCTTTTCACTCCTATTTCAGCAGAATCTGTCCCTGCTCAGCTGCAGCTCCCCTGTGAGGTGTGCTCCTGCCTCTGTGAGACCTGCAGCAGCAAAGTCACACTGCTTTTTGACACTCAGCTTTTGAATTTCTCATCCACCCAAGAAATGCTATGCTCTGTAAAGAACACTTAGATTGAATGACAGCCTAAAGTCCTGAAATTTTTTAAAAGAATAGTGAAACTTAAAGGATATTCACAGCATCCCTGGAATTTCTTGGTCCATCATTTTAATAATGAAATACATACATTTTCACAAGAGAGTAAGTAGTTACAATTTTCAATGATTCAGAGACCAGGTAAGTTTTTATTTACATGAGTTTTGTGAAAAATGCCCCTCTTTTGGGGGCCCTACAGGTGAGGTATATGTCCCTTGCTCTTAGTTAGAACTCAGATTGTTTAAAGTTACAGCTCTTTCCATGGCAAAATCCCCCATGTGACAGAGACCACTCCTCCCAATCCCAAACACTTCTCAGTTCCTGTACAGCCTCTGGGACAGTGCAGTGCATTCCAGCAGGTACTTCTCTTCTTGTTACACAGGGCTTGGGAAGACACAGAAAAAAAAAAATTAAAAGGAAAAAAAAATGGAGAGGAATTCCCAGCTGGCAAGCAGTGCATCTCTGCAGGGTTGGAACAAACCCCTCCCAACTCCAAAGCTGTCCTTGTGCTCAGCAAGGCAGGAGCAGGGGGGTCAGCCACGAGGAGCTGGCAGCCACAGGAGCAAGGGAGGGAGCCCCACAGCTGAACATCCCATTCCAACCCCATCACTCCCAGCACAGGTGGCCTCCATGGGACATGGAAATACAATCCAGCAGTAGTGGAGTCTTTTGCTATAAATCATGAGAAAAAAACCCCCATACACATAACAAAGACTTTTTAAAAAGTCTATCTCCAGCACTGAGACTAAACTTAATGAACTGCTTTGTTTTCACATTCTGTAGAAGAAATGAATGTCCACAATGAATCTGATGCCTAATGATAGAGGAACTATATATATCACATCCATTTTAAACATAAAAAAACTGAACTGTAAAATCAAGTGCAGTTAGACTGCAACCCCATCTTGTGACTGGATTAGAAAAAAGAAAATAAAACTGCTATTTCCAAACTATTTTAAGTTTCATTTACRCAATTTAAGTATTTAAACCCTTAGCAGAACAAAATACTAACTTCAGATTTGTTTAACCAAAAGCAGATTTCCTTAGATCTGCTGCACAATGCACCAAGTGATATACATAGTACTTCAGCAATTTATTAATTTTCACTAAAAATCACAAAAACATTTGAACAATGTACAGTCTGTGCTGAGTTCTATTTAAGAACCTGTTGATGGAACACAGATACAAATTTAAGAGTTAGTAATGTCTAATAATGTAACACTTGCCTACAGCCTTGGCAATTTTTCCAYATTTGGATTCTTCAGTCATTTTTCAACATTTGTCTTATCTCTATTTGCCACAAGGCTTTCATTTATGATCTGGATATCTAAAGGCAGTAATCTCAAAAATATGGTTCTGATTTCTTTTTGTTCCTTCTATTTCCATTTGATTACTTACACCAAAATTTACCAAATTTAACAGTTTTTCATGGACAGCAGCAGGGGAAATCCATAATTAGCACAAACCACCTCATCACTTCATCAGGGAACCTGCTTGATAACCTTCAACTCCTATGAATCTGCTTTCTATGGAGAGCATTAAGTAAAAAAWATTTCAGAGGTTTAGAAAATGAAAATTTGCACGTCAAATACCTCCCAAAACCTCATGTCACAAAGACAAAAGCAGGAACTCCCTCTCCCAAACTAAGCTCCTGGCCTTCAGCATTGCTATGTGCTACCACAGCAGGGCACTAAGTGAGCATTAGGACTTGAGTTTTAGTGCTACAAGTAAATGATACACATGAGAATAATCTCCAAATTAAAGCCATTTTAGTATTTGCTYCATCACAAAGTTGACTGATGTACACCTTTTCACATTCTCATGTAACCCTGAATATTCTTTCCAGAAATATGTTGAAAATAAAATTCACATCTGAAGCAAATCTGAACACTCTCACTGAAGATGAAAAGAGCCTCCATATTTTTTTTTCAAACAATATCCATGAATCTCTACTGAAACAGAAATTGAGACTCCTTTCCAAAGTAAGAATTAGGTGTAACAAACCAACCAACATAAATAACTCTGGCTGACAAATGCTTCAAATACCTGTTTTAAAAGCAAAAAGTACTACACAAAAGAACAGAGAATCAAAGGGAGATTTTTAATGGCACAAAGGGCAGCTAGGCACTGTGTGAGCTGAGAACATAACTGTCATTATGACTTTAAAAATCCCCCCCAAGAAGATTTGGGTTGCAGCTAGGGCAGAGCAGGGGTCCTGCCAAACCTTCATGAACAATGAAAGAGCAAACCCACTGTAATGTCCAAACCTAATGAGAAAAGACAAAGGTTGCTACCATCCCTCTGCTAAAGGACAMAGTCAAGCTTGTAAAGTGTTAGGTGAAATTAATGATGAGAGTTCCTATTAGCACTACACAATTCAGCTCTGGATGAAATGGTCACGAGCTATTTAAAAAAGGAGTTTCTGTATCTGAGAGATTATCCTTAGGTTTAACTTCTGCTGTGTTAATAGCATCTTCTGTATTAAAGGAGCTTTAACTAACACCTGCAAGAGTGCCTGCCTTGAGGCAGAGCTGTGCCATGACCAGCCTTCCATTTTCAGATAAAAATAAAAGTAACCATTAGGCACATATTGAAGGTGTGTTACACAAGCTGGAATGTCAAACATCTTCTCCCTCAGATTTACACAGAAAAATAGCACAGCAGCAAATAACCTGGTCCCCTGTTCAAGAATTACCTTGTAACAAGCATTTTCAATGTACATAATGTCACAACATCAATACCTTATCTTTAAATAATTAGGTAAAAAAAGGCCCCCAGTATAACCATTTCTTATATAGCCAAGTTCTCTCTATATACATCCAAATTTGAGAGATACAAATAAAACATTATACAGGATTTATAAATGTTTAAAAACTTGAGGCTTCAAAATCATGGTTTCCCAAAAAGACCCGGGAAAATCCACAGACTGACAAAGTAGCAGAGAAAACTGCAAAAGGAGGAGACAGACACAAATTTGCTGCCATAACATTTTACTGAACTTGCCAGTCATCGTGGTGACGTCGTTAGGAAGAACAGTTTAAGCTGCAAACGAGGAAGGGCGGTTCTGGGTGTTGATCTCAAGTGTTGAGTGGAGTCAGGCAATTCAAGTATCTGCTGTTTGATCCGGGCTCGCTGCAGAGGGGTGCAGCAGTGGTGCAGCAGGGGTGCAGCAGGGCTGCAGGGGGCTATTTGCCATTCCTGCCGTACATGCGCTCAATGTCCGTTTGGTAGAACGCCGTCAGCTCCTTGCGCTTCAGCTTGAACGCATCTGTCACCAGCCCAGTCTCTGGGGTCCAGGGATCAGGGCTCAAACGGATCTTCACTGGTATCTCAAACTTCTCCAGGTTTGCTGCAAAAACAAATACTCTTAACACAGAACCYAAGTGTAACCGTTTTCCTACAGTTAAGCACAAAATCGTATTCTCACACAGAAAAGCACAAGACCCAAATGAAGAACTGCTGTCAAACCCCACGGCTGGTTTGACAGCCTGTGGAGGGACAGGATCTGCTAGTACCTGCTGTCCAGTTTCCACAGAAATACTGGAATAAAGCCCAGCTGTTCAGGGACCTGTGCAGCTCCCTAATTTCAAAAAAAAAGCCTCAGTGCGTGGAAATGAGATGCTCAAAACAGACTCTGCTCTACCAGCATCATGGTATCATCATCTGGTATGGAGCACGTGAGACTGTCTGACACCTAATGTGTATTAGGATTATGGATCTATAGTTGGCACACACTGTTTTTGGACCAGCAGCAAGGCCAACAAGATACTACAGGACATCTCAAAGAACACCATACATACACACATATATATATACAGAGAACTGTACTTGTAAAGCTTCCCTGTTTTTATATTCTTTCCTCAGCTACTGGCCACAGTAAAAGAAGCTACATGAAACAAAAGGACTGACCCACCGCATGTTTTGTTGTTGAGGGTTTTGAAAATCTCACTTCATACAAGTTCAATTAAATATATACACTCAAGGAAATAATTTTAGGGCTTGTGCTTACCTATTTCACAGACATTACAATCCACAAGATTGATACCATCTACCCAGCCACTCACCTGCCATGGCAGCCTCAGCTAGCACCTTCAGAACCTCTTTCTCCATCTCAGGACTGTTACAGATCTCTTCCCAGGTTCCTTTAAATCCTTTTTTTCGGGCTAGTTCTGCAAGCTCCTTTTGATTTGGCACAACAAATCCAATGACATAAGAATGGAAACTGAGAAGCACAATGTACTTTAGTATGAATTTTGCAAAGTAAACAACTCTTCAAAAATAACATTTCAAGTTGAGGGGTTTACACTTCATACAGAGATATTGCTCTTAGCAGCTGGCTTTTGTTCACCTGATAACCTTCCTGAAATGGTACACAAGTTACCTCTGCCTGCTTAAAAGTAAGTAGAAAGAGAAGCTACTTACCTTACAGTAACTGGATTGCTTCAAGGTGTGCTGTCCATATGCATATTCCACTGTGTCTCATGCCCAAAGCTTTGGGAAGCAGTGCCCACACGATGTCACTGTGCCCTGCCTCTCCTGATTTGCAGCCCGGAATGGAGACTGGTGTGAGGCTTCCCTACCTCAGTTTCCTCTCAACTGCAGAGTCCAGTTACTGTAGAGGAGTAGAGGACTGCAGTGAAGAGGGGTTGGAGAGCAGGTTGTGGAATGAGCATATGCACAACACATCTCAAAGGATGCCTGCTTCTGTAAGGGAAGTGACTTCTCTTCCTCTTTCAAGTGATTGTCCATACACTCACTCTACTGTTGGCACTTTGTCTGCTCCTGACATGCCCACAACATTGGAAGCTGTGATCTCAAAGTCTTTGGGCCCCAAGTACAATTCACTCTGAAGCAGGATTTTTCTGAATCAAAGTTTTTCAGATGATGTAAAGTTTAGGTAAAATGTGCAGAACCTCACACAGCAGCTTGGCACATTCTAACAAAGCAGATTAGAGCCAGAGGTRGAAGTGATCTCAGAAGAGCTCCTAATCAATTCACCTGCCCTGAAGCAGGGTCAGATACATCTAACAGATGTTTGTCTACGTTCTCCTTAAACATCAGCAAGCCARCTAATGTCAATGCTTCCTCACTCGTGTCTTTTTCACGGAAGCTGTTTATTCATCCACAGATTTTCCTTGTCACCTTTTTAGTCTTGCTTCTTTTCTTGGGTTTMCTTAGACCTATCAGCAGTGCCCTTTCTTCCTATTTCATGCCATTACAGGTCTCTGCCCAGACATTGCCATTTTTTCCTGGACTCTTCATGAGGTCTRTCTCTTCAGATGTGCTACATGTGGAACTCAGACCTTTTAATCTTTGTTAGAGCAGAGAGATCATTGTGCATTTTGTAGGCAGTACATCTGGTTATGCCCTTTACCTTCTTATAACAGCACGGCACTTGTGGACTCATGTCAGCTCCTACACAATTGCTACCAACTGGCAGTTGGTAGCAATTGTGTTTATTTAGCTGTAAGTATAATTTACAACTCCTCTCTTTGAACTTGCTGCTATTTTCAAGCAAATCTCCATGTAGCCAAGCTTGCTCTGAATTCTCATTCTATCCTCCACTGTGGCTATGGTTCCCCCCCATCTTTTCAACTCTAACCACACAGATCATTAATACAAAATATGGAAACTYAGTCCTAACATGCAGATTACTGTAGCTATATCCTTTAAGGTCTTCAAGATAATTTTAAGATACTGCCTCTAAATAGGCATTTRGTTACTGCACATTGCAATTTTCTCCTTTGTCACTGGCATGAGTCATAAGGGGCATCTGACAGGAGTAGAGAAGACTGCACCAGGGTCCATTGCAAACACAGATTWCCCTGGCAGCATCCTCACAAGCTTWGCCTGCCAGCTCAAAACCATTCTCATTTTTCTCTTCCTGAGAAAGTATWGCAGGATGATTTCAGGTTAGCCTCACTACCACTACTGCCTGCATCTGTCTTTGCCTCTGACCCATTTTCCCCCATACACACTCCTGCTGCACTCTGTACTGAACCCTTGTTACTGCTCCCTGCTGTGTAGGGATTGTGTGTGAAGGCACCTGAGACACAAAGGACTCTGGCACTTTCATCCCTGGTTCCTGTAGTCTTTTGACATGGCYCAACATCATGCCCAGCAATATCACCAGTGTCTCCAGGGATAAATACATATAGCTAGCAGTTCGCTGGTAAGCATCAAACTTCCTGTTCATCTAAAATTCAGTCCCTTGAGTAGAAATGTACTTGTTCTGGACAGACAGGTTCATCCAGGTGCTTTTTTCTTGGAAAGAACACCTTGCAGCTCACAGTTCCTGGTAAAGGTAGTTTTTCATTCTGTGCCACAGAGTTAAATCTTCACTTGTTGCAGTTCAAGTGCTAAARCACTGTTTTGTCTTGAGAGGTATCCTGAAGGTGCATCTTCCCTCCYGAGCAGTTACTTCCCTCTTGTTGCTCCTTTTGCCAATCTTTTGTATTTGGTAGCTTTGTCTTGGAAGTGATTTTCACTGGAAATTTTCAGACTTTGGTCCTCAAGACCTTCTTAGCCATCTCTTCCATGATGAAAGGTTTTGCCAAAATGTCTGTCCTACACTAGGCAGCCTCATTCCCTTGCTGTGCTTAGAATTCTATCTATGTATCAGACCTATGGTCAGAAACACATTAAGCAGCACTACACATAGATACCACTGTTTCTGTTCTGCAAAGTCTGGTCCTTATCTCCTTGAGATTACTGAGAGCTCCCCTCAGGGKTTTTGCCATGTTTGCTCATTCCTCAGGTAACTGAGCTACTCATTTTCCTGAGGTGATGCTTGAAACCCACTCAATGTGTCTTGGATGGGTGAAGTGTTGATAAAGCAGGAGTCTCCCCCGACAGAGCTCTAATCACGATTCCTTTCAGCAAATGTTTTTATTCCTTATCTCATTTAATTTGTCTGAAGTCAATACAGCTTTTGAAGTAGCAATATCATGCAAACAACTCTGATTCCCTACTTCCATGTTCAGAAGAACTTTGCACCCTAAAATTTAAGGTCAACTCACATATTAAACCCATTTGTAAAAGTTTGTCCTCCTTGCCCTTTTGCATGTGGGAGACAGAACAGCTACAAATAAAGGACTCCTCCTGCATGCAAGATCATCCAGGCAAAGTGTAAGGAGAGACAGGATCTAAGAAAGGTCACAGGCACTGCTCCAAAACCTCTCTGAGCTCAGAACTGCTGAGGTGAGCACATGCCCACAATGAAATGTGCATATGGACAATCATTCAGGCTRCTCAGGCCACATTACACACATAACAGTATTACAAAAAAGTACAACAGCAACAGAAAAACCAATCTGGAAAGTCTTGTCTTGTTTGTCTTTGTTCTGGAYTCTTGTTTGTAAATTACCTTTAAAAATTGCTCATAGATTTTCCTGTTTTTAAGTAATAGACAAGATATGGCCTATCAGAGTCAAGTGTAGACCTGGCAAAATTAACACCAAAATTTGGTAGCATGAGTTCAATAGTGAACTGCAATCCTGGAAGAGAAGAAATCCCATGTAGGAAACTCTTTCTCCACAGATTACAGAGGGTGCTTGGAACAGTTGCAACTTCAGGCTGTCAAAGCCAGCAAACATGAGACTCACTCAGTGAATCCAAACCACAAATAAAAGAATGGAAATTTTCTCAGCAGTGGCAGGCCCAATGCATGTCAGCCTACTGATCCAAACCTGTCAAAGCTGCAGTTACAGAATAACCACACAAACCACCCCAAAATTACAGGGAACCAGGTGAACAAACCAAAAGTTACTTGTTTCATTCATTACCACTGAGCAATTCCCTGGTATGCTTATCCTGGCTTCTTTCCAAGCAAAGTGGGGCTTTTTGGGCCATACTGGGAATCAGAATATTTCTGATCATTCAGAAGCTCCAAAATAACTTTCCAAACATCAATGTCAAATGTCAACAGAAAACAAAGACCACCTGAAGTATATTTATCTGTGTAAGAGCTTAGAAACTCTAGAAATAGAAACTTAAGACACATTTGAGCCCTTACCATCTCATTTAATAGTACACAGATAAAGCAAATGGAAATGAYTGACATTTATTGTGTGTTTGCACAGTGTTTAGAGTGTGTTTTTTCTCAAGCTTTAAGGTGGTGTACTGCAGGGGTAAAGAAAAGTAACTTTAATTCACAAGCCAGCTATTGGGCCATTGGTGTTTWTTCCCCCACCTTCCTCTGAAGTACCACAGTACTTCCTCTGAAGGACAAATCACAACTAAAGACAGCAAAAAGAAAGTGTTCTAGGGCTTCTAAAGGTAACAATCTCCAAAGTGCTTGAGTGATGCCTGTAATTAATGCAAAAGAGCTCAGCTGCTTTCAGATTGGGGAAGGGGAAATGTAATACTCGTCACTGGTATTCTCCARTAATTGATGACAACAAATGAGAAAGGAAAAATAAAAATGGATTTCAGATCTTTTCATTTTGATAGAGTTATTCCAATGATTTATAAATAAAATAATTTTTAACTGATTAATAAAATTCCATGCGTTGAGTAGCAAAAAGTTTTGCTTATGGCTTCAAGAGGACAAAGAACAGAGCAGTCACAAAGTATCAGCTGTTCTTACCTGCTTGCATATGCACAAATATTATCCACCAGTGGGAGATTCTTCAGAGCTGCTTCTACTTTGCCAAGAGAAACATATTCTCCTGCCTGCAGCTTTACAAGATCCTTTTTGCGATCTATGGAGGAAGGAAGGAATTAAGTGTTAATTCCAGAAAAAAAAACTTCTAAGCATTGATTTTAAATTTTTCTGAAATGCATATTTAAATATCCAAACTGACTCATGTTTGGTGAATGTATTAGAAACCTTTAATGTCAGGTATCCAGGCTGCATTTTATCAGCCTGTCTTTCCCAACAAAGTGAAGGCAATTACAATTCCATGCATTTTCTGCCTTCAGAACAGCATTTCCTATATGACAGCACCATCATGTGCATGGAAGACAAGCAGGGCTGTGCAAAAGCCACTGTTAGCCAGGAGCACACATTCTGTGCTGTCTGGCCCAGACCCACAAGGCAGGATATGCACCATTTGGTGACATTATGTTATTTATTTCAGGCTAAATCCATATTTAAAGAGCAACTGTTCACCTYTTACTTGAAAAACAACAATAGGAACCAAAAATTACAGTCAAATTACTTGAGGTTATTGTATACAACCTTACAAAATTATACAATATAAGGCAGCTTATTTACTCAGTTTATATTTAACTCTCTAATTTTTACCTAGTCTCACTAACTTAGGGAGTCAATGTTAAGATTGTTTCAAAATGAACCAAAAATCAGCTTCTAAAACACACAAACAAGTTTATATTAATATGTGAGAACTTCCCTGGGATACGTGGGAAGGCTTTCAGATTGCATGACAAGATATGGAGGTTTTTCTCATTACTGTATTTCACAGCCCTGAAAAATGTGAGTGCATATGAATATCTATACACATCCATGTTTACCTGGATTTACTAACTCACCAATAATTTTTAGACATCCATCATGATGAAACTCTCCAATGTCTCCAGTATGGAGCCACCTCTGCCCATTCTCATCAACAGTGAAATCTTTTCTGGTTCTTGCTTCATTTTTGTAGTAGCCCACAGTCACATTCTGCCCTCCAATGAGGATCTCACCTCTAGGGTATGGTTTATCAGTGTTGTAATATCCACCTGAAAGGATGGGGAGTTTTATTAAGTTTATGAGAACAAAACATGTTCCAAAGCAAAATTTTGTGCCATCCTTCTGGCAGTAGTAACTAATGTGCTTTATCAGTTTCACATAGGCTCAAATAAAACCAAAATAATTTTGCTTCATAGTTTAGAAAAGAAAAAATCCCTAAGGTTTTGCATTAGTCCAAAACACACTTAAGTATTRTGTATTTCTACTCTACAGTACATAAAAGCCTACACTGAAAGGAAATATCCAAATGCATTTCAAAATTTATTATAATTCTTTTATAAAGTATCTATTAAGCTTCTATTCTACATGCCAGTTTTTAATGACTTTAAAAATATGATTATGAAGATTATTTTAAAATAATTTCTTAATGGCAACTGAAGGYAYTGTGCATACTACCTACTCAAATGCCATGTGCAATGATAGCTTCTGTCTGGATATTTCCCTGTTTTGAAACTACTGAGAAATTTATTTTACCTTTCTTCTCCCCAMGAGCAAACTTTTATAGGCAAAAGTAGCATTTAAAACACAAACAACCAAGAAATAGTCTTCTAATTACTGCTACTGAGCAAAGCCCAATAGAAAAACACAGTTCTTACAAATGCATTACAATTTAATTAAAAGCAGGAATTCTCACCTTCTTCCCAGTTCATTAACTTGATTTCACAACAGACCAAAGGTGCTCCCACTCTTCCTGTAGTGTAGTCCCAAACTAGAATTTAAACAAGCGCATTTTCAGAAAAMCAAAAACCAAAGCCGGTTAGAAAAAAAAAAAAACTTCTGTTGTCATGTATCCTCAGTGAAAATGAACTGCTATTTAAATCTGAATTTTAATTCACAGAACCAAACTTCCAAGAAAACCCCACGGATTTATCAAGAGAACACAGATAAAATTCTTATCCCACTAAGAGAGTRGATGGCTGAGATACCCTCAGTTAGTAAAAGGCAACCATTAGGTTCTGTTACATGAAATTAAAATCCGGTGCAGGAAGGTTTTAATTCCTGACCTCTCCATATACTCAATAAAAYTTGAAAGCAATTATTCAGCCCACGTGGTGAGCAGAACAACACCGAGATCCCATTCACACTGGAACGGGTGGCTCCGCCGCAAACGAGAACCTTCATTTTACACATTATACATTGTGCTAAAGCAGGTGGGGTCACCTGCTTTAGCACAAAGCATCCMAATCAGCACTGCCAGCACCCAAATCAGCGCTGAATTGATACATTTTGGGAACACCTGGCTCCAGGATTCCCTGGTGGAGTTTGGTGGCACCACCGAAGGAGTGGGCGGGCAGCGCCGAGCCCGGGGGGCCGGGGCAGGGGCAGGGCCGAGCCCGGTCGCGGTGCCGGTGCCGGAGGGAGGCAGGACACGCACCTTCGGTGATRGTGCCGGCGCCGGCAGACTCGGTGAGGCCGTAGCCCTGCCCCACGGGGCAGCAGAAGCAGATGTTCATGAAGCGCTGCGTGGCCGCCGAGAGCGGCGCGCCCCCGCACAGCAGCACGCGGATCTTCCCGCCCAGCAGCAGCCGCACCTTGCGGAAGATGAGGCTGGAACACAAAGGGAAAAGGACGCTCTGGTGAGTGAAAGCAAAGCARGAGAGCTCCTCGCTTTGGATCTGAGCTGGAAGTTTCCGCCTTCTTCAAAYGCACTTTTATGACATCCAATGAAAAGCTGGAAGGAGCACGTGGAGGTTTTCAGAAGTACAGGCACAGATTTCTCAGACTGCTTCCATGTTCTAGTTTGAAGATGGGTTAAATGTTTGAGAACACAGATTTAATGAGTAAAARTACTGCATAAATTTTGCAAATACTTTATCCTTTACTATCACAGGAGCCCAGAGTTAGACTCGATCCTGTGGGTTCTTTACACTTTGAGGTAAATCAATGCTCCCTTTCTGTGAAAAGGTGGAGTCTACAGTTTTCTGTAGGAATAAACTTCTCATCTAACCAAAAAATGGTGTAAATTTATTATTAAATTCCTCATGAAAATACAAAAAATGTAAATTTTCAATCTGTTTCAATTTTAACAACACTCACATAAATTGTATCAGTAAGTATTTAAATCCATCATACAAACTCCTGATTTGTTGYTTCAATTTGCACTCAAGTACAGATTTATTCATGTTCAAAGTGTCAACTATAAAATGAAGAAAAACACAAAAAAGCCCCAGATACTGCTCCTGTGGTATGACTTTGATTCTTTGGTGCCATTAAAAAYGAAGTTAACATTACCTGTCACAGAGTGGGGTAGTGTAACCTTTGGAAATCTGTTCCATTTTGTAGTTGTAGGCCAATATAAATAGGTTCCTCTGGAAACTGGTCATTTCATTCACTTTATTCATGACGTTTTTGTAGATTCGATCCATGATTTCCTAAAGTTACATAAAAAGATGAACTTTAACACAAAGAAACAGAAATCCTGAGTTCAGTACAGCAAAAAGAAAATTCAAGYGAGCTTCAGGTGACAACCCACTCCCAGGTTCCCTCCTCTTCCCTTGCTAAGAGACAGCAAGATGTTCATGGAAAGGAGGAAAGTAAAATCTGAGCAGGAGCAGCAGTTAAGCCCCACTGCCTGCTGCCAATTCTATTTATTCCACTCTTTCACTGTAACAAAYAAGAAATGACTAATTAAAATGGGAATCAAATCTCTATGGCTATCTTAACTTTGAAAAAGTTTGATACTCATATCATGATTGTTTATCCCCAACATACAAATAAGTACCAAAACTATTATTTTACAGCAATTTGACATTAAAGAGTCTGCCTTTTCTATTTAAATGGTCACGCTGTTAATTTTGTTGGTAAAAACTGAATCATAAATTATATTTTAAAAAAGATAAAAAAATTATTCATCCTTCAGTTACTTACCGGAACAGCTGCCATTAGAGTTGGCTTAAGTGTAGTAACATCCCCTTTGCTTCCTTTCTTTATTTTAGAAGACTAAAGTGAAGAACAAGTTTACTAGCAGAYACATTCAAGATCTTGAACATCAGAAACAAAATTTGTACTATTTTTAAAAGAAAYATTACAAAGATCTGATGAAAGTYATTTTTTTAATTWTTTTTCTTTTACTGTAAGAACTAACATCTCCAACATACCTGGTCAGCCAGTGTCTGAGGGGAAGAGTAACCGATGCGGCACCCGTGGGACAGACACACCAGCTCAGCACTCAGCTCCAGRACATGGGCAAGGGGCAGGTACCCAATGTAAATGTCTTTTTCCCTGCAAAGAATTTTCAAAAGATAGGTTTATGCTGTACCACTAGAGTCCTCAGATGCGTCATTAAGCACAATTTATGTGAAGTTTACTGCAGAAATGGAGGAAGAAGAAAATGCCTTTGAGCTTGAGAGCATATTTCAAATCACGTGGGTTTTGACTTCAAGAGCTCCATAGCACATACTGTAGGTTTCAGGCAAAAAAGGGTGATGGTTACTCTCAGCAGATAAGATTAAAAACTGCACCAAGCCACAGAATTTAAACATTAAGCAAGGGAAGCACAGCTTAGGGAGGCTTTCAACCACTCTAGTGCAAGGTGGCCTCACAGGTTTTTGTGTCCTGGTCTTGCCCACACACCAAAGAGAAAGAACAAAAAGTACATGGAGTAATCATGTCATTTAGTGCAGTGCTGGAAGATGCCCAGATGTCAGTATGTGTCACAGCCGCAGCAATATAGAACAGTTCATATTTTACACAGTAATTAATCTAAAATTAAATGCAACTACATGACTTCTTTATTTGCTGGTATGTAGTGGTTGGTACTCACCCCAGATTTGGGATCCTCTCAGCCATTCCAGTTATCCCAGCTATTATGTTGCAATGGGAGATCATGACTCCTTTGGGAATTCCTGTGGATCCACTCGTGTACATGATCACYGCGATATCCGAGGGCACAGGCCTGCATGGCTGCTTGTTTCCTGCAAGTTGGTAAAAACACAGGATGTGAGATGTGTGGAGAGAGATCTGATACATTTCAGTCGCTGCAATACAGCACCACAGGACTCTTGCTATTACATTCTGCTTTTGCTTAAAAAGATGGTGCTCAAGCTTAAGTGCCTTCACAAAGAGCAGCACCTCTGCATTAGCTGAGCAATACTTTGATTGTCCTTATCTACCACAAAAACAGCTTCCCTATTATTTTTCCCCTACTCCTGCAGTGGAAAGAAAAACAGGCAGAGCATTGGTTTGTGCAAAGCACCACTGAGCATCCCTGCCTGGGGAAGGCTCCCTGCCCTGGCTCCRCACTGCCACAGGGTCCATCCTTCTGTGCGCCCTGGCAGGAACAACACTGCTTCATTTGCAACACCTGCAGCAAAGCACTGTGAGCCAACCTGAGTCCAACCTCCATAAATACTTCAAAGAAATTCAACAGCTTTAATTGGATTAAAGTGCTTTTTAAATACTTGTGCTGAGTGCAAGAAAACACAAAAACCACTGAGCTTACTCAGAGGAAACTGCATCACACACAGTGCATGTGGCACAGCGCACACATTGAATGAGAAACATGAAAGAATATTTAATCATTTTCCACTCACTGAATCCTGCCTATCCTGCACAATGAAATACACAGAGGAAAAAAAAAAACATAGGCAATAGCTCATCTACTTAATATTAATTGGACATGCTTGACCATAAACAATTCATGACAGCATTTCACAGTTTATGAATGGTTAGCTTGACAAAGATAATGTTCCTTTATTGTAGTGCAGAGGATGTGATATTTGAAARACTGAAGAAAGATTAAATACCTTTTTACATAGCACATAGATTAACAAATTTCAGGGAGCTAATGAATTACAGCCAAARTTTTTCTGCTGGTGTTGTATTAAACTGTTTTAGTAGTACATAAAATTGGTATATCAAATAGGGAAAAGTATCTTCTAAAGAAATTGAGAGGTTTGGAGCAAATCTGCCATTCCCCTGAACATCAACATCAGATGGATTGACCACCCCCTACTCCTAAAATACAATTGAACATTCCTGTGCCTGCAGTAGTTAAGAGATTCTGAAAACACAAAGGATAAGAGCAAAAGAAAGCAACTACTCAATATATTGAAATCTTAAAATACYAGGATGGGCAGCTCTTCAGAGTCAAGAATAAAATTTTTTTAAGATGCCAATTAAAATAAGTTACACAATTCTGAATTATAGTTCTAAAAAATGTTACATAGACTAGAAATAGATTTCAATGAATTTACATAGATTGATGCTTTCAGAAATGTAGTGAGTGACCAAGTTCTATCAGATTCAAATAGCTATTTTACATTTTGGTATCCGTGGATTTTACGAAACTTAATATAAGAAATTACTGACTTCTTCAGTTATAAAATACACAATTTTGTGCCTGAATAATCTCGTTTTAATATGTCTGATCATAAGAACACTTTCTAAGTTTCTGTCCTGAATTAATTGCTTATCCTAGGAAGTATCCTTCARCCTGTGACACTTGACAAACTTACACCACAAAATCCAACCACCCACAACCAAAAAACCCCAAACAACACAAACCACACAGATTTTATTTAAAGGAAAAGGAGATAAGACAAGGTTAAAACTGCATAATTTTAAAATCTGCAGTTTCAAGTTGACTCAGYGGGGTCAAATTAGGGCAGCAAAAGAGATGTGAGCAGGAAGAACCTACCAGTGCCTGCCTTGGCCCCCATGGCTTGCACAGATGCCATGGTGTGCACAATGACCCCCTTGGGGAACTCTGACCACGTGGTGGGTTTGCCATCCACTGTGATTATGTGTCGCAGCAGGGGAACTTGAGAAACTATTTCCTGTGGAAATGAAAAATGGGTTCAGAAATTAAAAAGTAGTTTTATGCCAGGAAGTAAAAAAAAACCCACAAAAAAACCTGAAAAACAAGAACAAAAACCTCTATGCTATCTGCTGTACAATTTTTAAAAAGCACTGATATAAAAAATCTCAGAATTTTACAGGATAAACCTGCCAAGCTCAAATAGCTACAGAGCTTGAAGCTTTCCAATTTTAGGTCCAGAAACTTCTCCAACCATTTACTGATTTGTATTTTATTTCATGAAAACCCCACAAATAAGATTGCRATGATTTGTAGACATAACTGACTTTCCCTTCCCATAATTCTTAGGTTGCTCCTTGGTTATTATGCCATTTAAAATAAGCAAKAGCTAGCAAAAATATTGAAAATTACTAGTTAAGCATTTCAAGCAAAACATGACTCCTAAGACATTTACCAGTGTTCTCATGGAAGAAGAGAAGATCACCTATACCAGAGCAAATACATTCTCTTACTGCAAGCTGAAATAAATGTGCACAGCATAGATACTGTCATTGCAGTAACTTCTTTTTAAAGTTTGGGGAATTCTCATTAAAAATTCCACAACAGCACAGTTTTTTTTCATTAAAACAATTGCCTTATCTGAGAGGTCCAGTTTCCCCAAGACACACAGAGATGGAACTCATGCAAATGGGATGTTCCACTTGGGTATTCCATCAGGCTCAGGAAGTCAAAGAAGTTTTTGACTGTTCTAATGTTTAGTGAGCTTTTTCTCCACCCCTGCATGAAAAAACAGCTCCAACTCTTTAAACACCCATCTTTAGACCTAAAAACCATTCTCTGCTGGGAAAACATYTGATGATAAGCCAGGAGCATGATCACAAGTTAGCTCTTTATACATTTTTCTGTTCTTCCCATTGTTACATTTATAGGCACTAAATCCACCCAGAAACCACGGCAGTTTCTCATAAAGGTGTTTTTCCAGGCAGCCCTCCAGCTCTGCAATACTGCAAATTGCTCATTCTYCAGTCACTGAGCAGCCTAAAACCCACTGAAAGCAAACCATCACTTTCTGTACATGAAGACAGATATAAAAATCTTCTTCCAAAAGTGTCTGCCTTAGGAAAGGCAATAAATCATTGTTCTGTACAAGGSAACTAGGCCATTTAACAGTGGTGAACAGACACACTGGAAAGAGATAGACAAAGAACAGTTTTCTGACCTTCAATTTCGTTTGCATCAGTTCTTTACTGGTGATGATGGTGGTCACCTCTGTTTCATTCAGCCCATGAACTATTGCTGGGCCCCCCAGMGTGGCATACAGGGTAACAACTGGAACACAGAACAGGGGACATGGTCAGTCTCTGGCTTGCATTTTCAAGTATAGTTTACARAAAAGAACTGAGATTAATCTATTCCAACTTTGGCAACACAGTAAAAATATCTGTCAACTCAAACAGAGTTTTGTCTTTAAAAAGCCTCGTAACACCTGAATTTCAATATAGTGTGATTTTCAGTTATTCCCAGAAGGAATAATGAACAACTATTCTCTGTGTGGCTGTTTACTCCTTTCCAAGGTCCAATGTGAGGCCCCAAAACCACACCACCTTATGCAATTATCCTGGGTCTACTCTCATACTTTCACTGTTTTCAGCCTCTGAAAAGGTAGACAAACCTTCTCAGTTTAATCACTGTGTAACGTTCCTCTTGCACACAGGAAATAAACTGCTTTCATTCGGGTGCCTTTTCTTTCCAGAAGTCACATACTCTGTTACCAACCTTTTCCAACTGGCTGCTAATAACAAATTATTACAGCATGGCAATGTGTGTCATCAGCAGAGAATTCTCACACCCAGGAATAAATCTGTGCCTATCCTGTTCTGCCACCTACTTAAAATAATGTAATAAAGGTTTAATCATCACAGTCATTAGACCCTGAACTGACATAATGAGAATCATACAGAATAGCAAGAAYGAAAATATTTTAAAAATTGACTATATGAAAAATTGTTTCCTGTTTGTAAGGCCAGCTCATTAGTGTGTTCAACACTGATTTCATATTAACTCCTTTAAAATAATATTGTATTTCCAGCCATTTTCAATGCAACTGAATAAGAAGAGACCAGAAGAGACAAGGGAAGGGCAGCTAAAAACTGAAGAGAAGTATTGCTCTCAAAAAAAAAAAACAAAACAAAAACAAAACAAAACAATCAACAAAAAAAATCCAAAACAAAAACAAAACCCAAAAAATGAAACAAATCCAATTTTGTTTTCCAAGCAGAACACTACACAGGGACACATCAAAAAAGCTCTGCAATAATCAACACAATCAATAATTACAATATCCTTGCTGGGAGTTTTTTCACATTAGGTATCTGAATATCTTCTGCTTTTTAGTCTGTATATAGCTGAATATTTAAAAAATGTAATTATGAAAATAAGACAACCCACTGTACATTAGGACTGTAATCACTGCAGCAAAGACTRAAAATTAAAATAAAGTTCTGTTGTATTATAAGACTTTTATTTTAATATTTTAAATCCACGGAGTTACTAACCCAAAACAAGTCAAAAGCAGTTTTCTTACACAGAAAAGTAAATAGCTGACCTCTTCTTATTTTTTTCTTGTTAAAACAGTCCATCATAGTTCAGAACTGTTGTAGGGCAAATGCACATGCACTGTGTTTTCTTTAATTTGGTGGGAGCAAAGTCCAGAAGAGTGCCTCTCCTCGTTCCCACGAGCTCTCTCCACTTACTGCAGTGACCCCTGTTATATAAACATGTAGCAGAAACTCAGCTGCCCTGAGCCAAGAAGCAGAACTGAGCTGACAACACTGCCCAGAAGGCAGAGCATCATCTCGGGAATGGCCACGGAGGTACTTCATTACTCATCTGCAAATAACYACATTAACACACTCAGAGCTATATGACAGAGCCAAAGAGAAAGAGAGACCCATTTGTATGATGCTGCACTGATGTCATGGAGAGAGCAAAACTGAGCAATGGCTCTCATCTCTGAAATTCTCCCTTCTCCACACTGGCACCTAAAACCTTTTCAGGCAAATCCAAAAGTTTAGATAATTTTTTCTCTCTTCATTCTCTTGAAAACATACTGAGAAGGGATTATTTTGTATTCACCTTTRTACATGCAATAGTATAAGTGAGTCTTTGTTGTCTGAGCAAAGGCTTGACAAAWCGAAAACCCCCAACACCACTAGATTTGCCAGCTTGTATAAAAAGACAAAACCTTGCCCAAAAGAAACAAATAGACTTTTACAATTTTTTTCAARGAACTAGAATGTTAAACTGAGTCTTTCAGCATCCACAGTACACCAAGAATAAAGAGCAAAATGCACCTTTAAAGGCTTCAGCCAAATTTAATTCTGACAAAACCACTTCTGCTCAAGCATAATAGAAAAATGAAACCCAACCTCTTCTATTTCACTGTTTGGCTATGCACTCCTGTGTTTTATCTGCCTACCCTGGTGAAGAGCTGTTCACACACATGAAGAGGTACTTGGGAAGAAAATCTGTTTTCATGTTAGTACTACTACTTCTGTTCCTGAACTAGCAATCCCACTCTTAACTCCTGCAAATACAAGACTTGGAGAACTTCTGAAAAGGTCACATTCAAAATCAAGCAAGTATTTCTAACCATAAAATCACTTGTTTGTGCAAGTAACCCATAACAAACACCACTTTCCTCATTTTAATTCTGCAGTGCAAAAGGCATTCTCTCCAACACYATGTACAAAGCATGAACCTGCTCTGTTGACATCAGTTCTGGGCCCACTCCATCAGACTGAACCCATTTMACATTTGGGAAGAACATCCCAACATCCCCACAGCAGTGAGCAGGTATCAAACCTGCACACTGAAACATGCCAACATAAGCCATTTAGCAATGTCTTGCCACTACCACTGCTTCAACGTCATCTGAATCTTCCAATTTGTCCTGCAAGCTGCCTGTGAGCACTGCACAGCTCTCTCTTCAGCTGCCAGCACAAGTCAGCCAAGTTCACAGGAGATGACAGAGCTCAGATGCTGAACACCACGTCAGAGTGTGCTSAGGCACGTCGCAGTGAGGGGATTTAAAGCACTAATCCAACCCAAAAACATGCATACCATCCTGCTCACTACATCCAGCCCCTAGCTCAGGTTTCCCCYCTCAAATTACAAATCTCCCTAGGATTTGTAAATGTGCTTCAGTTCCAAAGGAAAAAAAAAAAATGATACAAGCCTTTGCATTTTATTCCCAGGATAGCCACTAGGAATGTGACAGATCCCAAAAGTGATAAAAGGGAACTGGCACTGAGACATGYAGTATAAAAGCAGCACAGGCATCCTATCTGAGAATAGTCTGCAGTTCTCTGCTGTGGTAGGCAGGCCAGCAGATTTACTCACTGGAGAACCAACCAAAACCAGCACCAATTTAGGCAGGAAGGCACCTGGGAAGATCCCCTGCACACACCATCCAGTGCAGCAGAGTGCTCAGAGCCTTGGCCAGTCTGGGTTTTACCAGTCTCCAAGGATGCAGATTTCACAACTGTTCTTTGTTCCTGTTCTGATACAGGACCACCCTCACAATGAAGATACGTGCCCTAATATTTAATCAAATTTTCCTGCCATTGAACTTGTGACTGTGGCCTGCAGTGGTATGGAAGCACACCTCTGTGAGCAGAGCCTAGCTCCATCTCCTCTGCATGCTCCCACTAGGTAGTGCCAGACAGCAACAAGATCTGAACTCACTCACGTTAATGCTGAGCAGACCCTCCTGTGTCAGTCTCTCCTCTGATGTCACATTCCCCAACCCTCCAGCATCTTGGCAGCCCTCCACTGCTCCAGTATGTCAGCATCTTTTTCCAGATGTGGTTCTACCAGTGTCCAAAAGGAGGAGAAGGATCATTTCCCTGCACCTACACTCATGCTACCACCATGCAGGATGCTGCTGGCCTCCACTGCAAGAAGGTGCTGCAAAATCCTGGGTGACCATGGCCCACCAGAACCCTCAGGTCCTTCCCTGCAAAGCTGCTCTCTCCAGCTGTCCTCCAGCCTATACTGGTGCATGAGGTGCATTCCAGCATGCACAGAGGAAATTTTAAGTGCCTTTACTGAATTYTACTGACACAAAGGGCSAGAGCAGAGCACCTTGTCACCAACTCCATCCTTAAMACTGAGGCACCAGTACAGCAAAAGGTACATGCAAAATTACCAGAGACAGGAGTAAAGACTTCAGTAAATGAAAACTGCTACACACTCATCAACATATTGCTTCTCAAACTGAAACAGATTCATGCTCAGAGCAAAGAGGGACTATTTAAATATAAATCTTATTAAACTTGCTTCCAAAATCCAAAATAAGTATAATTTATAGACATCTTTAGAGTATTTAGGTAGGAAATTAGGAATTTCTTCACATCTGGCTTTACAGCCCACCTCTTATTGAAGGAGGGTAAATGTGCCCCAGGAGGGGAAAGGCCCAAAGTGCTGTGAGGAACAGCACTTTCTGGCATGCCCTGAGGGACAAGATGTGTCCCCGTGAAAGCATCACAGAACCCAGCCAGGCTGGGCTTAGTTAGGTGAAGGACATTTTAAGGAGCAGTGATGAAACAGACATTTAAACAACTATAGCACACTGAGACCAGCACTCAGTACATTCCTGAGCAAGAAAAATAGGCCTAATCAAAAATCAAAATTGAAGAACTGACAAAATATCCAGATAAAACAAAACTTGCAGGCACAGATGAAGGTTTGACGTCAACTCCTGAAACTGAGTCAATGAATTCATGTGTGATTTTTGTTTGTTTTCAGAAACCTGGGAATCTGTACTGATTCAAGATGAGAAGAAAACAAACCTCTCAAATTCATTGAGAAACTACACTTGCCAAAACCATTCTCCCCATCTGCCAACAGATACAGGTTTCTCCATTCACTAAAGCAAAAGGCTAAACAATGCACAGTTTCTACCTTATGGAGTATTTTTAACCTGAAAACTTTAATGTTCTATGTAAAATCTAGATAAAGCTTTCATTGAACATAAAGCAAGAAAGAGTTTTGTTTCCAGACTGTGAGATCAAAAGCCATACAAACTTCAGGGAGGGACAGGTACTCACGCTGGTAGTTGCACATGAAGCAGGCCTGGGCTGCAATCATCCACTCAGCTCTGGTCTCACAGAAGATAGCAATGTTAGTCTTTGGCTGCTGACCCAGGACTGCYAAGCCATTTCCAAAATTAACAGCTTTAATGTATACATCTTCATAAGTGAGCCAGGTGTACTTGCCAAGGATGACCTAATAAGAATAATAAAATCAATTTAGMAAATGAAAATCCTTAACACATGTCCTTCTACATCTTCACCCATGTGTAGAATCCACAGATGTTTGAGTAACATGTGCCTGAATTATAACAGCAGTTTACTCAAGATAAAGCTGATACTTTTTCTTGCCAAAAGCTACAGGGCCTGTAGAAGTTCCAAAACAAATACTGTATCACAATGCAGTATCTCAGTGCATGTTACCACCTCAGTTTCTATTTTCACAGAAGGGAAAGCACACAGYTCCCACCATCTTTTGTAGCTTCAGAAGCCCTCTGAAAGATTGTGTTTGGTCACCTGGCTCACATACCTCTGCTTTTTAAAAAGGTTTGGTTAATGCAAAGCACTAGTTAGCACAGAACATTCTCTGTATTTGCTTTCTTGGATATTTGGGCTACAATTCTACACAAATATGACACTCAGATGTTCATTAAAAAAAATAAAATAAAAAAGGGAAACTGGAATCCAGAAAGCAGTATATCCATGGGCCCTCAGTCAGAAATTGTGAAATCCCTTTCCCTTTGTTCTGAAACAAATGTCAAGGGGATGAGTAGCAATAACTTTGCCTTTTTTTACGGTTAAACAAAAGTGGGACAGAAAACAGGATAGGAAATTACTGGCAAACCTCAGTTCTGAGAAGTCATGTAGAATATATTAAGCAATCACTTTTCCATATGTGAAAAAAAATCCAGTAAAACTGGATTTGAATTTACAGGTCATTACCCAGATTTCTGTGTGCACTTGCACCTTGCAGTACTATTTCCTTATGACTGACAGGMTATTTCTTTGAGACCACCCTAGAAATTTCCATGAAGATATTTTATACTGAAACTCTACACTCAAAATTATTATATCCTACCCATCTATTTATATAAGCACACTGACAATTTTAAAAAGCAATTTTTAATCAAGTATTTCAGACAAGTTCTTTACAAAGCATYAGTAATAAATGCAAGCAAACCCTTAAAAAAACTAGAAAAGCTAGAACTAGAAAAGCTCCTTAATATTTTTCCATATTTCATCCATCAATATGAACTAAATTTCAAGCTTTAGGCTGTCAAATACAACAACTTTTTGACATGTAACTACATTTCTAGTGAGTCCGTACTCCCACATCCACTTCTTTAATAAAACATATTTAAAAGTATCTCTCAAACTCTACCAGGAAAATAAAATCTAGCAGATTTCCTCTGTCAAGACACTTTTCCATACTGCTCAAGTTGCAATTAGTTGTAACAATGAGTTGTACCTGCTACAGCTTCACTGCATATTGCTCAATAACCTACTTATTTAGCAGGACAAACAGGTACATGTGCAGCTGCCTGGAAATTTCACTAATGTYTTTATGGGAAAATATTTAACAAGCCCAAAAACCAACATTTGTCAACAACAGCAATATATAGCAATTGCACCAGAAAATTTCTCACACAAATATCTGTTCAGGTTTATTTCCAGAAGCTCTGTTTCAGTGGCAAACAGGCTGTTTCAAACCCCAACACCCTTCTGGAGCAGAAAGGTCAGGCTGAAATGGCAGCACATGGGGCAGGGGCTCRCTGCCACAGCCCCCTGAGGAAGGAGGGGGACCCTGGGAGTCCCTTTTTGTTTCAACACACCAAGATATTTCTGGTGTGGAAAACTCTCACTGCTTCCAAAAAACAAAAAAAACAAAAAAAAAAAAAAATTGCACCTCTTCCTGTCTGTCCAAATTTCAGTAATTTGGAATTTAAATTCCAATTTGGGATTATTTTTTCCCCAAAGGCAGTATTTTTGGCAGATGTGGAAGTTCTTGACAAGCTCATCAGTTGAAAACAGTTTATAACAGTGACTTGGGCAACACACTTTCCCCCATTATACTCTGCCTACAGTGTAGCCTCAGGAAAACTGCTCACAAATAATGAGGCCAAGAAATRCAAGCAGATTCTTGTTACTGTTTCTGGTAAACCTGCCAATCCACTACAGGTTTTAGTAATTTCCACCACTCTGTAACTCACTGAACTGGGGAAAATAAATCATTAAATGGCCAAAAATTAATCTCTCCAAATAATACTTGTGATTCTGCTTTTTTCCCCCCTTTTTTATTCTCTTAAATAATTCATCCTCACTGCTTAAGCAAGTTTGATGTGTAGTGAAAGATCACYTCATTGGTGTTTTCTTAAAAAGGAAAAATCTTTTTTAAGGATTTATAGCACTGTTGGCTGTAGCTATTTATATAGAAATACATTTCTGAAGAACACTGATGCGAGAACAGGTAGGATCTTTTTCAATGCAGTAATTTTGAGTTTTACTTTCCTACTGCCTTCCATACATTCAAATGTTCCATCCCCATGCCCAGTGGTTCTTCTCTATTCCACCCCTATGACATTTATGTCATATACACATTAGKGAATAACAGATATTCATATACACATATTAATAAACTGCTCTAAGTCCCTTTCTCCTGCATTTCTCTATCAGCTTCTCTGCAGGACACAGAGCAGGTGATGGTTTGTCTCATACTCCTTATACTTGTGTCTCCAAATCCACCTCCCTTCCTGGCCTTGCCCTCAGTAGCTCTTGCAAACATTTTCCAATGTACTGTGCAAGAAAGACAAGGAGCTACTGGACAGAGCCCAGTGGATGGCACAGGGATGGTGAGGGGTCTGGAGCATCCCTCTTGCAAGGAGAGACTGTGGGAGCTGGGCCTGTCCAGCCTGGAGAAGGGAAGACTGAGATCTCATTAACATACAAATGTCTCCAGAAGGTGCTAGGAGGATGGTGCCAGGGGCTCTTTTCAAGGGTTCCCAGTGATGGGACAAGAAGCAATGGCCATCAACTAAAACATAAGTTCCATTTCAACAGGAGGAAGAACTTTGCATTGAGGGTGGAGAGCACTGGAGCAGCTGCCCAGGGAAGGTGTGGATCTCCCTCTCTGGAGRCATTCCAAACCCACCTGGACATGTTCCTGTGTCACCTGCTCTGGGTGACCCTGCCTGGAGCAGCAGGTAGGACTGGATGGTCTCCAGAGGTCCCTTCCACCCCAAGCAATTCTGTGATCCTGCTTCTGCTGCAAACCTGTGATAAGACTGGTATCAAGTGCCACAATTCTTTAAACATTCACACACATTTAACTTAGCAACTGCCTGATAACTAATGGAAAGGAAATACCTGTCCAAGAGTTGGCAGGAGGGCCCAAGAAGTGAGTGAGAGCACAGACTGAAGAAAGGCACAGAGAGCAGCCAGCAGGGACTGCAGCTCTGGGGTTTTCCCTGGAAACACGGCATTCCATAGGAAACGCTGCCCTCTCCTGCTGCAGCCTCAAACTGCAGCCTCAGCCACTTCTGCCACGCAGCACGAAATACTAGGAAGTATCCAGACTCTCTAATATTTGCAAATCCAGAAAAGTAGAGACTAAGCAAACAGCTAGCATTTCTTTGACCTGGATTTTAGAAACAGATTAAAAYTTTTCATGCAAAGGGGTAATAAAATGTTCTTGATGAAGCTGCAGGCTCATGTAGAGTCATTAAACTACCTGATCTCAGTTACCTTTGAAGGTCTTCCTAAAAGTACCTTATAAGCTTTAAAGAACCTTGACTATGATTTGGAAACCAGCGACCATGAACTAAATACATTTKCTTGTARAAATATCTTWAAAATWACACAAAGRAGRTTATTTGAAATGCCCACCTTTGGYCTTTTTCACATGAACACATGGATTGCAGCTGAATGCA
>CADDXX010000041.1:2385892-2408199 GCA_902810485.1 Alauda arvensis
TTWMCATAGCARCCTATGGTTTTCAACATCATAAGTGACTCTCTTACTGCTCAATGACTTGGCATGGCAAGAATCTCCCTGAACCTTCACTTTAAATTTCAGTATCAGCAATAATGAGTGAAGTTCTGAATTCCCAASTGCTTGCCCATGTGCTTGCTGTTGCACCCAAGTCTCTCAGGCTTTAAATGCATCACCTTCCCCAGCAAAGCTGTGTTTTCTTCTCCCCTGTATGTCTTATTTATTATATTCCCAGTAATTCTGTTCTTGGTTACCATCCCTTTTTAAAACTGACCAAGAAAAACAAACAACCCCCAAACAAACRGACATCTCCCTTGAAAAACAAACCAGTGAAAGAACACACACACAAAGCCAAATCCACATACCAACACAGATCAAAGCAAGCACCTGATGATATAACCTGTAACTAAGACAACACAAAATAATGAAGCTCGTCTTTTGGGTATCATAAAATTTCAGCTGTGGTTAAATTAAGTCCCTTTTCCAACTAATTACGACTTAATCTCAGAGGTATTGTCAACATTATTTTATCCTGACTTAAATACATGGTTCCCAATATTAATATTAGGCATGCATGATATTGGAGAAGGAAATTGGAGAAGTATACTATAGAAGGAAATAGTAGAACTAACCATATATGAATTACTAAGAAGTGCAACATGCACAAGCAGGTATTTGTATTTTATTCACATCAATGAATATCTGTTACTTTGGAATCTGTGAAGAAACAAATATTTTTGCAACAATACACTATCATAAAAATTCAAGAAATTACAGATTATCTGAGATATCATTGYTCYCACAATAAATTAATTGAGTATCTAATCTTAAAGATGTTAAGATGCTCTAAATAATTTCAGCTACAAGTGTGAGGACATGTAGTTTTCCCAAAAACCTAAGGCTGAGTATTTTAATTTTTTCTGAGATACATATATAAAATATAAAACATATATTGCAGCACCTGTAAGGTATAGAAATTACATGCATTATACCTCAGAATTAAACTTGTTGTGCACCTTTTTGAAGAACTGCACCAAAAAACAAAGCTGACTTTCCTAAAGGCAACCAGGCAATAAAAATGTGCATGGAATGGACAGCCATCAAAGGAAGATAATCCTGATATTTAGCATCAACAAGGTATCTTGTGAAATGTGCTGGTTTTCCTCACTTGTTAACACATTCTATGAGGTCTTAAGAAACACTGTATTCCCTAAGGAAAAAAATAAAATTAAAAGTGGATTTGTGTGATAATGCCACAACTTGGAACAAAGTAACACAAGGGCAAGTATGGCAATGGACCATAATGAACCTTTGTGTCAAGCTTAGACAAAGTTACCTAACTTGGGTAATTGCTAAGTCTAAATACTCACAAACAAGTAATTTAAGGGGATCAACACAAACATTCTTCAGCTTTCCAATATTCACAGTGCTTTGCTTGCATAATGGAAAAGGCTAAAACTCCTAAGTTCTTAAGTCTTACATTCAAAATTATGATTAAAAAACAGGGCACATGTCACAGGCAGACAAAATTCTGAGCTGTGCTCAGAAGCTGTTCTTTGTACAACATGAACTTTCTGTTTCTTTATAGGGTAATGAGGTAGCAAAATGTGCATCAAGCAAGAGTACATGTAACCATTCATCCCAGCATTACCTCCATACTGCAAAACTTAATCCACAGCTAAGGAGAACTTTCACTAACAATAAAGTTTGCATAAAGATTTTAATAGAACTAAACTTTGCCATATACTGTGATATTAACCAAATTCTATTTTAAACATGCTCTTCTATGAGAATTAAAACTAGCAGCATGAAGAGAAACTTTTATCATCTGCATGGAAACTAATCTTTACTAAAAATTACCTATTGTGGACTTAACAGCTTTAATACAGCAATGCAGACCTTTAACACACAGAGATGCACAAATAAGCATATTCTGTTGCAGCATTTTGCCTTGCTTCTTCAGGCAAGAGTGCATTTTTCAATGTGTCTGARCAAATATGAAGCAGCAAATGACAATGCAGGCTTGAACATTATACACTATAAAAAGTCAGTCCCTCGAAACAAGAGCTGTTGTCACACACTGAAATCACATTTCCCACACACACCAGGATTACAGATTAGCAGAGCAGTTCACCTTAAAGGAGACTCAAAGAGAAAAAYAAAATCTGTGCAATCCTTTTCCAACCAAAAAATTCATTAAAGTTCTGAATTCCCAGGACAGAACAGCAAATCCTTAAATCACAACCAAGTCTGCTGGAAAGGAACATCTGAGTACTGGCATCTAGTAATTTTTGTGTATTTATCAGATTACAGTTCAGAATAACACAAAGGGAGACTTTTTAAAATTAATTTTAAAAAAGAAACCTTTAATGCCACTTACATCACCAGCTGAATATTAAAAATAAATACCTAAAACATACTTGTGTTTTTTTCTTTGACTGAAACCATGAACAGGACATCTATTCAAGAGTGCAAAAAGGTTTGGATTTGGTTTAAATGCCAAGTATTGAAAGACTTGAATTAGATAATTTAATTCTTTTCACAGCCACTGAATCTAAGCAGASAAATTGATTTCTTTCCCCAGCTTTGCTTTATTGGACTAGAAGGGCTGCATAAGAAATTAAACACACTTTGGAAAAAAGAACTCTTGAAGGCAGAAAAGACTTACCTTTTTAAATACTTTTCCTGATGGCTGGATTTCATCTTCCTCTTTCAGAATTTCTCGTGTTCCCAAGAGTTTTTTGTCCTTGTATTTYGTTTTAGCATATTTAAAAACTTTGTCGAGTGTATCACACCCAGGATGTAAAACTGAAGCCAAGCAATGCAGACTGTTAACAGATCTGTATGCACCCCCAGGCTTGTTATTCACAGGTCTGGCTTTAACCTGCTTGGCTTTTGCTATAGCCTGCTTTGATCCTGAAAGTATGTACCATGGAATGTATGTTACAAGGGAGTACAGCAGGACTATGAAGTTTATAAACTGCAGAAGAACAGGGTTGATGTTATGCTTCAGCTTCATTTTGGCTGCTTGGGAATGTTATAAGAGGGAGTTTGGAAACATGGATCAGCTAGACAGGGATCCAAAATGATCTGAAAAGAGAAAAGGAAAGGTTAGTAATAAACTATCACTCTTGGCAGGGAGGTATTTTTAAACATACTACAACCCATGTCCCAGGAGGTCTCTTTATGCAGGAGTTACAAGTCTGAACCCAACTTGAAACCAGACACTGAGACACGAGGTGGAACTGTTCCCCTCCCCTTTAGCAGACTGCAGTACAATGACCTGTGCATCACAGGTATTTCTCTGAAAATGTTTTGTGATTCTACCATTTAAAAGATCCTCTTCACCATCAGAGCACCTCTGTGTGCACCTTCCCTRGGAATCCCTGTGACCTCTGACTGAACCATGAGCCTCCAGACAAGCCCAGGGAACACAGGCAATGCCAGCACCCTGCACATGGGAACCCCAGCCWTTAAGGGTGTGGAAATGTTTCCCAAGGATGGGACACACTGGGACACCCACCTAAGAGAGGGAAAGCTGTGCATGTGACAGGACTGTGCTGGTTCATTCCTAGGGACTTCCCATYAGTCCTGTGATTTCACTCTCAGAACCAGCATTCAATGGGCCCACTTGTAGCAATAAACATGACGTAAGTAATGTTGGGTAAATACCAGAAAATGGCTTATAAATATCCCCAAATTCCCAACAACAGCATTATGAAGAGAAGTGTAACTTTTTTCAGAGTCCCTAATGATGCCAGGATATTCACTGTGTCTTTTTTAAAAGCATGATTTACCATATCCAATGACCACAATGATGATGCAACTTTCTAATGTATTATACTGYTGAGTCAAGAAATTACACAATCTGTTTAAAAGATTAAAAACATAAATCAACAAAATAATTGAAAACCTTATGGAAATCAGGGATGGCTGCCATAATGGCTAAAGATTAATTTCTGCAACAGTCAATGAGCCACTAGCYAAAACTCAATGTTCTGTACATAATATACTACAAATGCACTTCACTCAGTTAACCTTTCAAACGTACTGATGCAACTCATTAAAAGCAGCATCATAAAACAAGCAACTAATAATGATRTGTATGTAAGATGCACAGCTTTTGACAATTCTAAATCAAGTAAATTYTCATTTTTAAGATGTATTATTCTGWGCTGATGTCTTACACTCTGACTTTTCCTCCATTAACTCTCTGAAAACCCTAATCAAAAGAATTTGAGTTGAAAAAAGTAATGTTTAAATCATATATGATCCTTCAGTAGTAATGGAAAGAAACCTTGCTTCATTAATCCTAGATCTKCATTCCTTTWGGGAACAGATCAATSCAGCATCCTTCATTTGTAGGATACTAATTCYATTYTTCCCTGAAACATGAAATTTCYTAAAACTCCAATCAAAAATATTTCCTGGTCATCTTTTTCCCTAACAAGCTGCTGTAATGTCACTGTTAACACTGCATCATTACAGTCTGAAGGAACCAAACAGCATCCAAGTCTGTTCTGCACAGCACCTGAGACACATATTCAAACCATGGGAGCTCTTCACAGTAGGGACTCACTGCAACAAGCAGCAGTGGGGAAAAGWGATTTAAAATATAAAAACAATTAAATGGAAGTGCACAAATTTTAATTTTCAGATCAAAGGCAAAAAGCAATGACAAATAAAAAACAAATTTAAATAGGCTAAAGGGCAAACTCAGTAATCTCTTGAAGAGACTTATGTTCTTAGGCTGTCACTGAGGGATACTTAATGAAAATAATCATGAGCCAGCCAATCAGCTGCTGCAGGCCAGAAAAATGATACTGTTGTTGATAGCAGCACAGAACAAGATGTTTTAAAGCTGAATCTAGAGTTCACACAACAAGAGTTTACCCATTTTTAAAAAGTTTAGTGTTGTACTATTATTTTGCCTGGCCCAGTTCAGGAGGTGAACACCTTTATTCTCCTTATAAAGCTGGAAAACTTCTTTCTGCCTAAGAAGTAGAAACAGAATTTAACCAAACACTGCTACTTATGAAAATTAAAGCAACTCATTTAGTATCTTTAGGCAAACTGTTCTCCCAAGAAACTGTCCCTGTCTGACAAATCTTTGCTTTGAGTTGCAAACATAAATTGTGTTTGCCCACCATTGCATAAAAGGCTGCATTGCAAGAAAGGGTCTAAGGAACACTCCAACAGGACAGACTAAAGGGAAATGCCTTGGACTGTACCCCTGGCTCTGAAAAGCAAGCATCCTGCTCTAGAACTCTGCTCTGATGTACATCTCTTACCCTAAGTAAATTGCTCATTATTTCAGTTACTCCTTCACAGAAGTGAGGCTATTACAAGTCATCTATTTAAAACAGTTTGTTTTTAAAATTAAGACTTGTTTTTCACTCAAAATGTAATTTTTTAATATTATAAATTATCTTCTGCAAATGAAGTTTCTTGCCTTACAAGCCAAGTAAGACTCCATTTTTTTCCTTCAAAATCTTAKAATTAGGAGATAGCAAACTTGAGCAAGAGAGAGCTCCAGTGCACCAATGTCTTAAGAATTTGACAATGGATTTCACTGTGATATTTAAAGAGCATCTATGTTTGTAACTAATTGCAATTACCATTGTAACTGGACAAGAAAAACATATTCCAGTAGTTTCATCAGAAGAATAAGCTCCAGTATCTTTGCAGGGTGATGGTTCTAAGGAGAGSTGAGCCATGACACAAAGTTCCTTGGTGGCAACATAAAGACTCCCCCTCTTTCCTTGTGTAACTGAAGAACAGAAGTTGCATTTTAACTCATCATTTGGTTGGTTTGTTTGTTATGTTGTTGAAGGGGAAAGTACCAGGTAAGGAAAGAGATGCAGTTTAAAATGCYTTTGTGCCTAACAGAGTTATCACTGCCATTCCCAGGAGAACATCCAAGTCAGCTAAATGGATCACTAAACATTCAATTTAAAAAAATCGTTTTGATGACAATGTAGAAGCAAAACTCTACCCTGACTTGAGGCTGGAGTGCTATCTGTAAGGCAATTATGTTTTACAGCAAGCAAAACCAATGCAGCTGAACATGWCAGTACAATTTCTGTTGGCATTTTGTCTTACACAAAAGGTCATTTAACCTCCATTAAGTAAACCACTTTTAATGACAATGTAAAAAAAGCCTGTTTTCTTTAAGATACAATGCTTGCTCATGCATTCTTCTCTGAAASAATTACTATTTCAAACCTTTAATGTATGTTATTTTAAAAACTCAAAATGAAAATACATTATTAAAAGTCAATCTGCAGAACTAATCTAAAAATTAGAAGTTTTAGTGAAATTTTCAAGTTTATATCAGATCTGGAAGGCCTAAAARGGAAGCAGTGTTTGCTGTTCAATAKTCTGCCTCYARAATAAAAGTAGTACCCAACAAAAACAAAACTTTGAAAAGTTCAGTGAAATACTATACAGGATTTTAAAATTTCATTGAAGTACACTATGCTGCCTCCTTATTAATTTTTGAAGTACATGACTGCTTCTGACCACAGAGAGTGTAAGCAAACCCATCATTTTGGGGCAGGGAACAGGAAGCAGAGGACATGATCCTAAGCAGTTTTTGCAACTATGAGACTATGGCACAGTGAGAAAGATCACTGCATTTTCAACACTGAAATTTTGCTCTCAGGTAGCTCCTGCTTAATCACTGACAAATAGAAACACATGGCATGTGGTAATGTTCTAACTTAGTGGTTTGGTCTGGTGGAAACACCCAGATTCTTACAGAACATGCAAACATCCTGGTTTCACATAATCCTGCTGGGGTTTTTGAGGAATCAGTGCTCAAACCCTGACTAGTGATGCAGGAAAGGTTGGGAGGTGAAACCCTGGATGAAAGACGTGTTAATTTATACAAGAATACAATTTACAGAAAATCTGCCCAAGCAAAGGGCTCTGGACATGCATAAGAGCTGTTCAGTCACAGGTAATTCATGTTTATTCTGGTAGTCACCAAATGGGAAAGAGCAAGACCACAAATCAAGTTTGATGCACTTTCTCAACAGCAAAAAGAAGCAGCAACCAGCACACTCATTCATGAGTCTGGACAAGYAAACCAGTACTTTCCAGAACTGATCCTTATTAATACATAATCAGTGATTTGGCCTGATATWCTACTTATACTAATGCTGTTATACCCTTTAGTTTTAGAAGAAAACTTTTGTTAGATCAGAAAGAAAAAAATCCTTAAAGGAATGTGTTTATGAATTGACCTGCTTATAACAAATACATTACAATAAAAGCATGAATTAACAAGAAAAAAAGCAACCTTATGCAACTTCTCATCATGGCAGGTACAGGTACAAGAGCTRATAGAAGATGTTCCAGTCTCAGTTTACTCAACAGGAGCTGTCACAGGCAACTGCATGAAATCTAAAAACAGAAAATTCCCATTAAATATGGCAATTATAAAACATCCTCCATTTTTTCACTCGTATTTTGTAATAAATAAAACCTTTTTCTCCTCTGACACTGCACTGGATCACCTCAGAGAGTCAGGGCCCACTGCATGCAGGTTAGCACAAACCAGATGTCACACACAGCACAGCCACTGCTGGGTCCTGGACAATCAASGTGGCTGCCACAGCTTCAGGTAAACTCAGGAGCTCATGGCACTTGTCTGCCTGACAAATTCCAACTCCCCAGTGGCTTTCAGTGTACACTGCTTCTACCATTTGGRGTAGAAAAAAAACAGAAAAAGACCTATCTTTATGTATCCACCCATGCAGAGAATGCATTTCAGCCTGAGAAATAAAATATTATTGAATTCTTTACAGAAAGACTTAATAGTAATCATTGYATTTATTGATTTTGCTCTACTATACATTAAAGTTTTATTTATTGTCCTTTGCAGAAAGAAATATTGAAAACCTGTGCCAGCAAATCACATTTAAAATTGGCAAATGTAAACACTTTGTATCTATTACTTTTCTGTAAACATTACTATTTACACAGCTATTCAGTTCTTAAAGATAATCTTTTCCAGTTTCAGTGGATTAACTATTTGCTGCTTGAGGTGAACATCCATGGTGCTCATTGCCCCATTTTTTGACTTCACATATACTCAACCCAGAGACTCTGAGATATTCTTGCAAAAAACCATTTTGCTCAACTATTTATWGTTGTGGAAATACATATTGAATTTYTCTTATCAGTGAATCTTGCAAAAAAAMCCCACTCCGATTTATTAACATTCACTGAAAGGATGAAAAGGTTATTCACTRGGTTAGGCATTAATGGACAAAATAATTGAGTATCTTCATGCACTGCCCAATCTCTTCATTACAGAATATAATAGCAGTTCTCAAGACAATACAACCACAATACAAACTTCTAACTGTGCCAAAAAATAGCCTCTATCAGTTTACATCTGGACTTAAAAAGCAGCAACAACCCTGAAGAGGCAGGTTTTTACTACAYCTGGAATTCAGTCAGGAGCTGTCAGTACTTGCTAGCACTCAGCAAGTAAGCCTTTCTTTCACAAAACACAAGAGACCAAAAAGAAAGAAATCCCTATTACTGATTTATAAATACTCGTGTAGCCATCTATATAAAAATAAAAAAGCAAACCAAAGGTACACAGCCTATGCTTCACAAGCAAACTCCCTGGACTGTGAAGGAAGGAGGGCCTGAGGCCATGAACTGTGCAGAGGAGAATCCCAGATGTCCCTATCTAAGTGGAATATCTCTTTTGCAATATGGGTTTAAGGGACAGTTAGATATGAAAAGAKATGTTCTTCACAGGTACAGCACAAGTGTTTTCACAGTTTATTGAAACAGAGAGGATAGAAATCCCAGCAAGCCCTACAGAATGCTGGAAATGGATGCTTTGGGTCCCTGGAATAAGAGCTGGTGCTCAGCACATCCTCCCAAATKGGAAGAGAGGGCRCAAGGACACACCTGACATCCCCAGYTCACCCTTCAGTGCTTCCCACAAGCCTCTCCTCCCACCAGCTCCTGCACTCCCTGAGCACTGCTGCCCTGGCACTGCTTGTGGGAGCTGTGCTGCTCTCCAGGGCCCAGAAGCCTCCAGGCCATCCTGGCAGACCCCTCTCTCACAGGGCCTGTTTCCACACAAGTGCACACACTGTCCTTGTCCCCTTTCCAGCCTCCAACCCCTCCAAGCCACCCTTTTCCAGGCTGCTGCCTGGCTCTCAGCATCTCTTCTAGCACAAAGGAGACCTTCCACGAGCCTCCCAAACAAAACCCTTCTCCAGGCAGACCTGAACCCTGTTACCAACACAAGTGCCTCTCTGCAGACAGGCATGGCTGTGTCCCAAAGGACATCTGCTTTCAGCAGGGAGGAAAAGCAATGCTCAGCACACCAACCCCCAGGAACCACCACAAAGCCAGCAGGACCTTCCTCAACAGCTCCACCTGAGCACACAGGGCTTGGCACAGGGATTGAACAGCCTCTGCTACAGACAGACCTAGAAGAGGATTGCATGGCTGTAACACTAGTACACAGCCAGAGGTTCTTCTGAAACTCTTTCAAGCAAGCACACAAGAATGAAACTAATCCCACATCAGCTCCAGTCCTTGATGTCTCACTCCCAGTCCTGAACAAGAGACAACCTGTCTCTCCCTGGACTTTGCCCTCCCTGCTGCTCCACATTGTGTGAACTGCTGTGGTCTTACACAAAAACAGGGATGGGTGGGAGCCCAAACTTGCCATTGATTATGTCTCTGCTCTCCAAAGGAGGCAGATCTTCAGGACACGGAGAGAATAAACGCTCTCTGAAAGGACACACAGGGTAATCCTGAGCTRTGTTATTCAGATCATCTGCAGCCTCCAGCTGTGACCCACCTGTAGCACAACCCTGGGTGAAKCCTAAGGCTCTTTAAATGCTTCCCCGTGCTCTGCCAGGGAACACAGCGCTGGCAGATGGCCAGAGCCAAGGCAGCCTCCCACTGCTGCCTCCACAACTCGAGCCACTGAACGCTTCAGCATAAGTACACCCACAGCTCAGCTGCAGTCCCGAGGGAACCCCAGGCACTTCTCTCATGAGCACGTTTGTGAAAAGCACAGGAGGGCACACACACACCGCCAGGGAAGAGCATCAGCACCAGGAACAAAGCAGTTCCCAGGCAGGAGTTCAGCAGACTGCTGGGGCAGCAAAGGGTGCCCGTGAATTGCACAGCCCCAAGGGTGTGATTCCAGTTTGGCTCAAGCGGATTTAACACTGGGCTGCTAATAAAAACACACTGTTCATCTCCAAAAGGTAATTCCACTCTTGCCCTTGTATTGTACCAACACACGAGTGCCCATGTGGCTGGGAATGAGTCAGATTAGTTYGCTGATCCACTTTAAACCCTCTCCTTCTCAGGGCAGAACGCTGGATTTTCTCTTGTATCAACTTTGGTACTCATTTGAGCCTACCATGAGTCACAGCAGCCACCTAAATCAACAGAAAATCAGCACTACAAAAGATGTTATTCTTCTGCCCTCTCAGACTGAGTAACCATGAATTAACGGGAGTTACTGACGAGGCAAAGGGAGGAGGAGAGGGAAGGAGCCTGCCAGTGGAGATGGAACCCCAGTGGAAGGAGGGCTCAGCACAGGGGCAGCAGGACCTTGTGACTCACAGCACACTGCGGGATCAGGGCACAGCTGCGGGCTGSGGATTAACCTGCTGCTCTCCTGCTAATGATCTCACTACTTGCTTTTTTAGGAGCTCAGCCTTGGGGGTTTCAACTGCTACAAGCTTAAATACCTTTAAACTTTGGGTACAGGCTAATACGCATCCTGTAACTACAAAGAAGTTTAATTTATGTCCTTCATATGTCAGTGCTACGTTTGTAAAACGATACTCCTATTTCCTTAGGAGGCAGCCAGAAGGCATGTTATTAGGATAAATAAATTATGTCCTTGSTAAACACCAAGATACTACATAGGTAGGAATTACATGAACCAAAGAAGTCCTTTTACCCTAGAGAGACTCTCTCTATGGTATTAACTAAATTTTGATACAAAGTAAAATGATTCTAGAATCTAAATAACTAGAAAAGATTCCTTTTCCTCTTAGCAGATTCATTTACATTAACTGGGAAAAAAWATCACACCTGGTGTTGGCAGACAACAGGACAAATGCAGTAGTATAGAACTAAATTAGATAGAAGGAACTGACATTTCTCGAGGGCACAGAACTGTGCTTTCYCTAAAACAGATCCTTAGTATATCCAGTTATTCTAAAAAGGTAATGGTAAGTAGGCATTAAAAACTTCTGTATCAATCTCTTTCAGGTACTCCCAAGCCCCACTGTGTGAAATATCACTGCACTCTGCAAGGGCCCAAGTTCCTGCATCTCTCCTCTGCCTCCTGTGGAGACAGAGTGACATTTCTGAGAAACTGAAAGCTGAAGTGACATCACAAAGCAGACAAACAGATTTATTTCCCCCACAAACAAAGCTAAAGGACTCCAACACACAACCTGACTGCACGGGCAACAAACTTAAGTTTAAACCTTTGTTCCAGGTGAAAAATAAAACTGCATCAAAGTGTGTTCAACACTAATGAGCTCCAGGAACAATATTTAAACACTCCTAAAGTTACCCTCACCCACCACACAAACACCCKTCCAATAAAATCAACTAATGATGCAAACCTCATTGCAACTCTGCATCCTTGGTTTTTTTCTATTTAAAACATTTTTTAAATTATTTTCCTTAAATAAGGGGGGTTTTTTAACTTATCCAAGACAGTTTGGATATTTAATGAATTGACAAATACTTATGCTATTAAYAAGAATAGTAAAACACAGCTCTAAGGTAGCAACTTTGTCAGCAAACCTGAAAGAACTTCCCAAAAAGAAGGCAGTGTGCTAAAAACACTTACTTAAAATCATGTAACAAAGCAACAACTATGCCAGACCACAATCCAGYGCTGCTCCAACTTTCATCTCCTTCCCCTCCCACTACATACATGACACTTCATGGCAAACTAGTGTCTGAACTTGTTTCAGGCACTTTATCAGATACTGTCAATACATTGCTTCCATTCCTTTCCACAAGCAGTTRTTGGAGCATTTAAGAAATGCATTTAGTGCCAAGCTAAATTAAATGTTTTCATGTTTGTGACAGAGAAAAAAAGAAACTAATGGCTAAAGCACCTTGCTACTGGAGAAGGCTTCAGAGAMACTTTGKTATCTGCCAATTCACTGCTAGAGARMGATGAGAGCACCAATTTTCCCAGCATATTGCTAGATTTTTAAACCACATACAAATTAAACATGGAAGAGTACTTAAACAAGAACATCAACACCACGGCACTTAAGTATTAAAAAAGTCTGCAAAAAAGAAGCCAGAAGCTTCACCTTAACCTTTGCCTGCTGAAGAAGTGGTGTAACAGCTGAGCTACCACTGCCAGTTTATCACTCCAAAWTCCCACAGTCATTTTCTGCTCGTTTCAGTCAATCACCCTCAGTACTTCCACTGGGAGGCAGACTCTGCTTTCCATCCGAATSCAAGGGACTCACCAGAATGCTTTTTTGGGTTGTTTTTTTTGGGGCTGTTTTTTACTTCAAAACACAGCCTAAGATCATCTCTCCAATTTCTGGGAAATCTGAAATGCTAAGGCATGARCAGTTCTGGCTTGTTTGTTTCTTAGAAAACAGAACAAAAATAGATGGTCTGCTCCCAGACATTCAGTGTGGTTTTTACTGTATCCTATTCACGTATTCTTTAGATCAGAACAAAACAAAAAAAAAAAAATCTAACAAAACAATCCCACACATTTTTAACTGTAAAGGTGCTTCAGTATTTTTTTCTCCAGCAGAAGCCATACATGCAGTAAATTGTTCTTGTTTACTTTTAGATGAATTTGAGTTCCTGTAGTGCCACAATAAAAATTATTACCCATTATCCTATATTCATTTTTTCAAAAGATACCAGGTGGCCAGGCCCAAAAGCTGGTAAGCCTGTGTATTTATGTTGTCTCTGCCTTCTTTCTTTAACATTTCTTTTCTATTTGATGGGATTTTGTTAGGGATAACTGTTAACCCTGRTGCTGGCTCATTACCTGGTGTGCACTGTCAATTCACACACCAAGACGAGATATTTCTTTATAGTAGCTTGCACAAAGTAAGGAGATAGATGTAACCCCACAAAGTCAGCAAAACTTTACATTAGTTACACATTTTACCAAGGGCATCAGGGTTCCTTGGTTCCAAATCACACAGTTTTTTCACTAACTAGTACTCAAACCCCTACTCACTAGTTCTGTCTCTCACTACTCCACATGCACAGCTCTACTCTGCACTGCAGCCAGGGTCTGTTTTGAGCAGSTGGTCAATGAACCCTCCTGCCAGAATCACCTTTCCCCACTTACTGCTCACTCYTGCTGACTTCACTCCTGGTGGCTCTTGTCCAGACAGCCCTTTTATCTTGGGATTGTGTTCTCCTTCCCTTAAAACAGAAGATATGCCAAGCCTACAAGTCTCTAACASGTTTCACAATGCAATTGCTTAATCATAAGTGCCTACCTATAGCTACTGATTAACACCAAAACAACTGCACAGTTYGGTTCAAATCTTGAGGGACCTGATAACCTCACACCAGAAGCTCCTGAAGAACAAGAAGCAGATGAATACTCAGGTAATAAAACAARTCTGAGAGAACAAAATGAAGACACAGACTTCACAAGAAAAAAGTTTGAAAATTCCATACTTTAGACAAATTCCTCACAAGAAAAATATCAGCCAGATGAACAATATACATAAGAGAAATTTAACAACACATTTCAAAACAAGAAGGATATCCACAGCATGATCTAAGCTATCAAAGTGATAAAGTGGGATGTTTCACCATTTAATTTGAGAGGCTAAACTGGTGACATTTTCAATACATTTTCTCTTCTGAAGGATAAATACATTCTCAGGTTCCAATTCCTTGGGGTTTTGCTAGGTTTGGCTTGGTTTACTGGTTTTTTTTTTTAAATGACATTGAGTCCTGTCATCTACAGCAATTTACACCAAAATAAATGTAATTATGATTTTCCACAAGAATATCTACTTTTCTCACACCCCAAGCTTTCCACTGTAGTGCCTCTAACTCCAGAACAGGAACAATCCCTCTCCTCTGGCCTGCAATGGAAGCCACACATCCTTCAGAAAGGATCACTCCCTAATTAAGGAAAGRCTACTGCTCCCAACCCACGTGCATGGTTCAGATTGTGTTATCCAACATTCACTCTCAGTACAATGAAGAGATCCCCCTCCTGCCCCACAGCMGAAAAACAACAGGAATGCAATTTATAAAAAACACAGCCCTAGCAAGTCTTGCCTCAAGCCAAGACTTGCACAAGACTCATTGGGAGTTTCWGAGTTTGTAGACTGAACCTCTCTGTAAGGACTAAGCAAGACCTCTCAAAAGCAGTGCTTCCCTCCAGAAGCAGCATCAATGCAGAAAATAACCTGTGGAGCTTTTCCTGAGCACAAATACAAACAGAGAAATTTGCTCAAAGTTCTGGGAATATGCAATTTTCACTTCTGGTAACTTTACCTCTCCCACAGGTTATAAACTTATTTTCAAAACCAGAGTCATGGCTGTGGAACCCCACATCCTAAACACCCAGGTTTGCAGATGATTGAGCTTGACTCTTAATCTGGTTTAACAGAAATACTTTGCTTAAGATTTGGGCTATATGTCCAAATACAACTATTGTCCTGCAATGGCCAGAAACTGCCTCCCTSCTAGTATTTTTTAGGACCTAATGCTAAAAAATGACTTCACTCACTTAACTCCAGATTTCAAAAAACTCCAACTAAAGCAAACTGATTTATAAGACACCAGAAACGCTGCACACACGATCAGTAGAAATGGGACTTCACCAAATATTTCCTAAGGATACAAGCACAAGATCAAATGTTTGGTAAACACCCAATTGCCAAAAGGAACTGGAAAGCCTGGAAACCATGGCAAAACCATTGACCAACCAAGCACTTGATGAAATCTGGGGAAGACTACCAGAGAAGATTTGGGCTGTTAATGGTTCAGCCTCACTTCTCCATGTATTTATGGACAGACAGCACACTTTGCACTGAACAAGTGGTGGGGTGACTGATGGGAAGTCACACAAAAGGCTGAGCTACAGAAAGACAAGTAGGCTGTTTCCCTGCAAACTGCTTTGTATGTTTTTTATTTCCCTTGGCTGCTCTAAAGTTCTAGGGACAGTGGGGAATACACTATTACAAAAGAAAGAAACAGCCAAGGAAAAAGAAGGTATTTCAWATTCAGTGTTTTCCTAAAGAGATACTTGATCTAGGTTTTATATGTATACTGCTTGGGGGAAAATTACACTTTTGCTCAAAATCCAGCACTACAATTTATTAAACATGGCATAAAGAAGTCTACCCTGCTCRTTTGAGTTCATCATTCTATTTTCTAGCTTTAGAAGTAACAGARTATCAGGACAACCTCTCTCCTCCATCACACTGGAACAAATATCCTCTTCTCTCTTTTTATCACTCCTCTTTTGTAAGCAAAGCAAGGCAGGATCAGTCATGAACACGCTCAACAATTGCATAACTCGAAGCAAACACGGAACAAGGTCTCATTAAATTAGAAGCCATTTTATTCTCTGAGAAGGAGCATTACACAAGTGTGGTTCTCAGCTCCAAGTCCRTATGTGTCACCCTCAATAATAAAACTTACAAACACAGATGGTGACAATCAGAGGACAATATCTAGTGCCCACAGATAKGCTGGGAATGGCATGAAGGTGAGGAAGGAACTGCATCCTCCCAGGAGATCACTCAAGTCTGTAGYTCAGAATCAGCACACAAATATTGCGTAGGTAGAGGGAGGTTTTGGTAGAWGAGAATCCTGTTTTTCTCTTCAGGGAAATCAAACACACCCTTAGACTCTGATTATGTAAACATGACCAAAACTGAGGTATGTGGCTGGGTAGAGCCTTCACTGCTAAGTTTCAAGGACGCTGATCTTTTTTAAAAAGAAAAGTGCCACAGTACTTACAGCATTTGTAGGTGTTCTGTGAATATTCTCAGGCAAAATTATTTTGTCTGTATGATTTCAGCATTAGAGGAATGCAATTTGACAAGTTGGAAGTCCTGAACAGACTATTAAATATTTCTAGAAGCAGAATATAAATATTTCACCTGTTTCATGAGCTGCTAATATTTCAAACACTAAGGCAAATACATCTTGCTTWCAAAAAAATCCCCCAAAGAATCATRAACTATTAAGCTAATGATGTAATTAAAATATATGCAGTTTCAACCACCATACTCTAAGAATCTGTTATCTTAGATATATACACATTTACAGATGCACAAAAAAACATGTCAGGGTAGCAGATGTGTCAGTCCTTTAASAAGCTGGGCCTGGCCACAACTGCATTTGGGACTGTGTAACACAGGATTTGGGCAGAACACTGTATTTTTGTTAACTATAACTGACTTTATTAGTAAATTACAGATTTAAATTCTTTTGAGTGCCTGTTTTACCTAGCTTTCCTGACCAAAAACCCTCACCCCACCTTCCAATACCTGCCAACAGCATTGGCTTGGTGACCTGGACATTCACACATGAGCAGGTGTGAATCACACCTGCTGGGAAGTGATTTGTACCAGCTTAAACCTTTTGTGCAGGTTGTAAGAAAAGCAGGTRAGAATCTCCATAAGCATCTTCCCCYTCAAGAAAGGTGAAARAATAGAGTTTTCAGCACTGCAGAATTGGGAAATGTTTTCTGTTATGTTTCTCAAAGTTATCCATTAGGGAAAGCATTTCTCTCTTCACAGTTTCTATAGAACAATACAGTGCAGCAATACTTCATCAGGATAATTAAACTGCAGATGTAAATGCCTTCACAGGTCCTTTGTGCACTTACTGCTGGAACTGACCAAACCCAGCTTGCCACACGGATCACCAAGCTCCCTGCCTGTCCCTCCTGGGACAGCTGTCTCCTGTTGCCTTTATCTCTCTTCAGCACTCACAAACAAAAATCCTGACAGAATCTGCAGACCCAAAAAAGTAGATGTTTCTCTACATAACCACTTAAATCCCCCTGCAAGCCATTACCTCCTGCCTCTTTTGTTTCTTTTTGCCTTTCTCCATACCCATATATTCAATGCCAACTACAGATAACTCTTTACCAAACACAAATTACCAACTCATCTAAATTCTTAAAGTTAACCACAGATGCTCCACTTTCCAGTTTTTCACAGGTTCTCACAGAATGAGCTCATAAACACTGATTTTAATAATGGCTTGGTGAAACTACTGCAGACCACACTCCACTGTTTCACAGACTATCTTCTCACCCTATCTTAAAACTTTGGTTGGTAGAAATGTTTCTGTGTATCTGATCCAATAGACTTTAAGTCACCATGCACAGTGATGTAAGAYACTGTATTAATTGCTCAAGAAGCCCATGCAAAACCTTCCTGTGGATGGCCAAGATTTCTCACATGTCTGAGCAGCCAACTTGAACAAAATGAGGCATGTTCCATACCCTGTCCTGGAGAGCAGTGAGGCAAAGGCAGAAATCTTGCCTCTAAAGAAGCAGAAAAAGTGTTTTTACAGAGTTTTCAGTACACAATATCCTCATTATATCAGGAGAGAATGTTCTACAGACAGGAATGTAACACAGCAAATAGATTGGGAACTGAACCTGGCAGTGCTGTACTAGTGTCATTCTGCTATTTCAGCTTCAGTAAATCGCTTCTAATCTTCATTATGTATTTTCCCTTTCTACCTCTTATACTGGTTTAATCTAACAGATACAAGCACCCAAGGTAAGGATATTTACACAGCTCTAAAAACCAAAGCACTAGATTTCCACTTTTATAGTGCAATGGGAGAAGGCCTGCAGTTTGTTCTTGCTTTTCACTAGCAACAGTGAAAACCCATAAGCCAGTAACTTCAATAATCTTACCTTCCCTGCTTTTCAGGAAACTCCTCAGACTGASAAACCAGCCTGTCCCATTTCAGATATCGTAATTAACTAGCACATTTTTGTAATTAACAAGGCTCAGGAACACAGAGGGAAGGACGATTTCCCAATGCACAGGAGGTAACAAATTGCCGCCTCCTCCTCTGGGATTACAGACACCTTAAGCCAGCATCGTGACTTCCCATGAGCTGCAGGCTCACTTAAGGAAGGGGAGGACACGTGGGTGAGGATTCCTTCCCAAGAATCAGTAAAAGACTCTTGCAAGTTTTGAATTGATTCAAACCATTTTGAATTATGAACAACTTTTATTGATTCAGAAGGTAATACAGAGTAAGATTTGAGTTTCCTTCAGAGTTGCACTTCCCCCCACCACCCTGTAGTTTGGAAGAGCTGTTCAGGAGGCTTATTTAGGATATGGCCTTGTCCACATGATTTCCTTCAACACACTCAAAAACATCAGATCCCAAACTGTATCTTGCAGCTGAGTACTGAATCTTTTGAGAGCCCTTCAGGCTTTACTACATGGGAAGCCCTGATGTAGACCAGGCCCTTGGGATGAAGAGCAGGTTCTTCCAACTCTAACTGCATAATTAAACAAATAAAGTCCTGCCTGGGACTGGCTTGAGTGCTTGCTACACTGCTCCAAGTCTGATGTGTAAACCTGCACTGCCAGACCACATGCAGCCCTAAATAAGCTGGCTCACAACCTTCCACTGCAACTGCTCTGTCGGCAGAAACTACAGAGCCATGGGATAATTCAGGTGGAAAGGACTCTGGTTCAACCTCAAGCTCAAAGCAGAGTCAGCTGTGAAATCACATCTGCTTTCTCAGGGCTTTATCCAGCYGATTTTGAAAACTTCCACAGAAGGAGTCTGTACGAGCTCTCTGGGCTACCAAGTCCCACCGCCTGACACACCTCAGGGTGAAAAATGCCTTATGAACACAGACCTCTGTGATTTCAGTTCAAAGTGCTGTCTCTTGTCTTCCCACCATGCACCACTGTGAAGAACCTGGCTTCACTCTCTTGAAGACCTTCACAAAACCTTTCCTTCTCCAGGCTCAATAACAGGCCCAGTTCCTCTGTTTCTCCTCACAAAGCAAAAGCTCACAACTCAAGCCAAACTTGGCGGCTACCCAGTGAACTCACTCCAGTCTATGGACATTCCCTTTGTCCCAGGGAGGGGAGCACAACTGGATGCTGCATTCTGGATGTGGTCTAACAAGTGCCAAATGGAATGGGATAATTGCTTCACTTGACCTGCTGGCTGTGCTCCTGTTAAATGCAGGGCACAGGCTGCCCCATGCTCAGCTCCCACTGTGACCCCCAGAGCCTTCTTAGCTGAGCTGCCCCCAGGACAGGGGGTCACTCCTGACAGGGACAGAGCCAGGAAGCCCCCACCCTTAAGGAGCTGCTTAAATGGTAAATTTGCTTAGTAATCGGCAGCAGATGAAACGGATAGAAATCGAAGCCAAGTCCTCTTAGTGTTAATACACCTTACTTAGTAGTACTAAGTCGTCTCTTAGGGCCATATTCAGATGGCCTAAATTCCACATAAATCCTTCTGCCTCCTATTTCTTATTAGCTGGCTTTCAGGCAGCTCCCCATTCAGTGTCTTATGTAAATTCTCTGAATTGCTTTTCAGAACCACCTAGAATTCTCCATTGGCTGAGAAAAGGGGCTTCAGTGGAATTCAGGCCACCTGAACCTAGTTTTTAAGGTCCAGTAACACTGCAGCACCAGACTGCATTATTTTTTGGATTTGCCACCATGGCAGTAAATAGCAGTTGGCTGTCAGGGTAGGTTTAGTTATTCTTCCACTGGAACAAGTATTTCAAAAGAAAATGAGACTGCTAAATGATTCAGGACTCAGTTCTTCCTGCTGCTTTCTGGAAATTTACTCCATAGCTGGATCTCCTTTAATGARAATGCTTTATCCATAGTTCTTTTGAATTTTGTCCTGAGCCATGTGCAATGCTTGTTCCAGAAGTCTTGACAATCCATTGAAAAAAAACTGGGTCTTTAGTATGACTCAAAGGTTCAAACCATTCACTGGTCTACAGAAAGGAAGAATAAACGCCCTACAATCAGCACTGAATGGGGGCTGGGGAAATCAATGGCTTAAATGCTCACCAGTTCAGCAAAAGCACACCAAGTCAAACACGAAGGCAATTCCCCTAGTTCTTCAGAGATTAACAGTTTTCCATTAAATATCATACTGATTTTCTAAAGTTTCTGGTTAAACCGCATCTTGTGGTTTGAGAAGTTATTTCTTACAGGCATTATGGTTTTGGAAGTGTCATAAAWGAGAACTTACACCAGCACAGTCAGCCCAACTCAGTGTTCCTACATACTCAGGGTCCTCTAGGCAAGAGAGATGGAGCAGGGAAGATGGGAACTACCCATAAACACTTCTGAAAAGTGGAACCAGATTCAACACACCACAGTCCTCACATCTCTTTTTYGGCCATTAATAGGGTTTTTGTCAAAGCCCCACAACACTCAGTGCACAGGTATGAAGAGTCAACTCATTGTCTACAGCTGTAAGCCAGAGCTCCCTCAAAATATCCCAGTTCTGTGAAATATAAAGAATAAAACTGAGGCTGAAATGTATTACTTTCATCCTTACTTGAGTGGAACAGGACATTTGAAGATAGCATAAACAGTCAGAACCACGTGTGAGTTTATTGCAGGTCAAGCGGACTACTGTAGAATTAAGTCAGTAAGTTTGCACCCCTGTGAGGGATTCTGTATCCATAAGCAAGCAGCCTGCTTCCCTGACCAGCCAAGAGGGACCAGATCCATACCACAGACTGACTTCACTATGAGTTTCAAAATTTTCCACCACACAGATCAGCAGYTCCATCAGACTGACTCAAGTTTGTCAGCCAACCATCAAAGCTGAACATACAAATGTTAAAGGTGAACCTACCTCCCGTTTCTAGGGACCAACAATAACAAACACGCTGAACAACTACAAAGAAAAATAGGTCTGTAAGTCACAATGCCTAGTTTCAGCCATTCCTCAAGCATAAATCTACAGGTCAAGGAGGAATTACCAAGCTTAAAATTGTCTTTCCTTAGCTTTTAAAAGCACACAGAACAAATAGGAGAAGTACTGCAGATAGTAAGACTATAAAGTCTTATGAATGCACTCAGATGATTATCTTCCTCTTAGGATACAGTTAAGAACTATTTCATGCTTCTGCTTTTTAGACCCAGGTCTAAATATAAAAGTCATAAGCCACAGCGAACTTTTGCACAATGAGATGGCAATCCACTCTGGAGAAAGACTGTATCAAGAGCAGAATGTAACCAGTCAAAAAKCACATTAAGGCTTCTGGTTTCATTTTATACTTTTTCTTTACATGAYGCTTAAAACCATAACAAGACAAAAACAATAATAAGAAAAAACCAAATAAATTTCATGTGAMCTYAAATTTTTGTATTGTGAGTAAAAATGCCCTTACCCTTAACAGACTTTTTAAAGTAATCAAAATCTTTTACCATTGGTATTACTCTTTTTYATTAATTCTGTACTGATACCAATACTTTAAAGCTGAGGCTACYCAAACACAAGAATTTCACATCTGGTTTTATCAAGCCCATTTCACAGGCAAAAAAAGGTGGTAAAATACAGAATCTGATACTCCTACACAAAACGCAGTACTTACTGTAAAAGATTACATACCAGCTGTTGTACATAATAATGAAGTGTTKGGGAGTGGGGGTGCTTGTTTCTTCAGTAAGGCAAAAAAACCCAAAGTAGTGGTCAYAAACTATCTTACAAATATTTTTACTCTGTTACTGCCCGAATTCTTCTGGAGGTTACTGTTTCCTCATTTCCCAGGGATTCGGTATGAGTCCCAAGCACTGAACTTCACGCTATTTATAGAACCATCTGTAGTAGTAAGGTTTGCTGCTCTCCCTACGAGTGAGAGGTGTTCCTGTGCTATCCTTCCCGGGAGAGTCCCAGAAGGGAACGCACCTCAGCATTAAATCCCGCATCAACGCCCTGGAAAACACATCGGCAATCCTGAAACGAGACTGCAAATCCCGGCCCGCTCCTCCTCCGGCCCTGCCGCTCTCGCATCACCCGCGCACGCCGAGCCCACGGAGCCGCACCGGGGACACGGCATACGGCGTGTCACTACCCCGCGGCACCGGGCACCCGCCTCCCGCCGCTCCCGCCACCCCCTCGGCCGCCGGAGCCCAAACACAAAGCAGAGCAGAAGGAAAACACACGCCTGTTACCGACTATTATCTCGCTAATTATCCGGAGCGCCGCTCCCGCGGGGGCGGCGCCGGTGCGCAGCCGGGTCCGCGGCAGCTCCGCCGGACCGCTCC
>CADDXX010000041.1:2426600-2452996 GCA_902810485.1 Alauda arvensis
CACCAAAACGAGAAATAGCATAAATTTTAGCAATAAATCGATCACCTGGCTTCTGTTTTAACGTGCACCTCAGTGCGTTYTCAAGCACATCCCTGTCCATGTTATTACTTGTAAGACTTGGTCCTAAACAATTTCCCTGAGAAAACACTGTAACTCACCTCTCTGGAGGACAGCCTCTGTTCTGTTGAATAGGCAGAATGCCAGATTTCCAGGTAACACACCTATTCCCTAGGATTACATACTGCTCGCTGATTGCAGAAGGGAAAGGTGAGCCCACTGGTGATTCCTGTTAGCCAAGAAAAGCTCACAATGTGACAGGCTCTTAGACTGTTCATTAAATTTCATCATAGYTGCTCCAAAAGCAATGGGGCTTCATTTGTGCCAGTGGGAAATTTAACTGGAAATAAATTGGACAAACAGGTGTCAGCTGGCCAACACTTTTAGTTGTAACTACTTTCCAAGATGGAAAAGGATCCAGGCTAGATGTCCACCAAATTGGACAAAAAGTATTTCTTAGTCCCGGACCTCTTTAAAGGAGTCTCTTCCTCTTTGCACTGGAAAATGCTTTTCCCAAGCCTGTGCTATTGGTGAAACTTAGTGTATGAAAAGTAACCATAAAGGGTATGGCTCCTCACCTACGGTTCTTAGTTACTTCTTTCAATGGATATATTTCTCAGCATGTAACTACATTAAGCAAATCTATTTCCTCTTCTTTTTTCCTCTCCTCACCATTTTCTGCAGCTCTATTCTGTCTATTAAACTGGGAAAATACAAGGGAATTCTGGGATCTGCACTGTAGGCAYTGCTCCAGCAGTTCAGCTGACATGAAACTGATACCAACCTTWGGAAACCTCAGCTGAAACACTATCTGCACCCCTCAAGGCCATCCAAGTGCTTTCAGAATACGCCACATGGCTGAGGTAACATCACTTACCTATCAAATGGCAATGATGAGGATGAGAGTTGCTGCAGCACCTGGGGAAGCATGAATGTCCAGTTCCTCTCCATTCCTTGTTTTTCTCCATTTCTTGCTTTACAGGTATAACTTGCTTCTTTTTTGTATTTCAGCAAAACCAGGATGTGATGTGGATCCATTGATGAACCATGACWCATCTCCAATTTACACGTGTACACACATAATGGGGCTACTTCAAAACAATCCAAGGCCACTTTTAACCCATTTTCCTCTTTATCCTCTTCTGAGATGCAAGGCGGCATCATTCCATAAAAAAAGTATCAAGCTAGTAACAAAGTACAATTGGCCTTTGCCAGTCTTTAGAACTGACACCTGTCACTACAGCTGTTAGTGCTACATTAACTGCCATACTTTAAAARTAAACCAACAACCAAATCCCATTAAATACATCACTGTTGTCAGGTGGGTGGTTTTCCTGTTCCCAACAGATAAATGTAACCCATTTTTTACTCCCAGACAACTGTTTAGCTCCCCAATTCCTGGAGTGAAGCAGAGCCTCTGCAGGGTTTACTCTCTCTAGGGTACTGTTACTAAGATTTGGACTCCTTCATGCAACTCTTACATAAAATCCAAACCTTTCTTCAAACTGAAGTTGAATTAAACTCCAAAAGCTGTTATTTCACCAGTTCCTCAGAAGATTGCTCACCCTCCCATGCTCCAGCATCCCTGCTGTGCCCCCTTGGCACCGATTGAGGGTTGCTGCAGCCCAAGCCTTCCCTGCTGTGGGTCACTTCTTCCTCAGACCCTTTGGAACCCCATCAGGAGCCTGGCCTCAGGTTCTCCTCAGGAGTCTGCAGCAAGGAATCCATCCAGATTTCTCAGAGATATGAGCACAGTCTGACAGCCAGGCTGATGTGAGCCCCAGAGTTCAGGCAGGACTTTCAACAGCAGCGAATTCCAGTGTCTGAATTCCAGTCAGCACAAGCCCACTTTGGCACAAACTTTATTATCTCACACCTCCTTGCCACAGCTATCATTGAAACAACTGACATTCATATTTTACAGGTGCCATAAAAAGTTACAAAGTGTAAACTATGCTGTGTAGTCCACAAAGTAAAAATACTCGAGGATTGACTGTCAGTGGAATTTGGCACAGAGGCGTTCACACTCGAGGGAACAGGCAGTGCTTCATCCTGAGCTGTCAGGGAGGCAGTGTTTGCACGGCTCAGAGGCACAGCTTCCCCTGCTGGTGGATGGCTGGCTCCCCTGGGACCACCTGTGGCATTAAAGGGCACAAAGAGAAACACCCCAGGAAGCAGGGCCCAGGCAGGGTGGCATCYCACCAGGAGTCTGAGTGCTGCCCAGTCCTTCCAGCTGCAGCTGTGTCACCATTCCTGCCAGCTCCTTGCTCTTGCTTTGTCCAGCATGAACTGCAGCTGGAGATCTTGCTCCAACAAAGGTGGGCAGCTCCCTCGTGCCTGCAGCAGTGCTGGGATTGGTGCTTGTGGCAGCCAAAATGCGTCTGTGGCTTCAGGCTCAGGATTGCAGGGCTGCTTTACACATCCACACACTAACACAGAGGYCAATATTTTAGATGACACCATGTCTATCACCTTTAAAGACAGTTCTATTTTAAAATAGTCCTGGGTACACTAGACARTTGGCTAATAAAAGGTAATTTGGAAGRACCATCATAAGCAATATGCAGTGGTAACTGAGCAACAATAAATATTTGAGTTGTTTGGAGATTTAGTTGGTTTGTTATTTTTTGTTGGGTTTTTTAGTTTTTGGTTGTTTTTTTTTTTACCAGCTCCATTGTTACAAAGCAATGATAGTATCAGTAGCCATAGCAACACAATCCCTACTTGTTCTACCTGAGCCAGTTATGGATGAGAGCCCACAGATAAATTTCTCATGGAATTCAGAGGAAAACCTGTTTATAGGGTACCCTTTGGACCAGATATTGCCCCAAAATCAATATCCCCATATTCCCCAGAAGTTTTGATTAATTTGATCAACAAAAAAATAGTTACTTTCCACATCCTCAACCCAATGTTAMTATTTTTAAATTTACAGCCTGATCTTCTGTATCATTAAAGTAATGGAAAAAGAACAGACTGAGAATGAGAGGAAATATCTCATTAGAGCAGATGATCTAGGACAGAACAGTCTGACATAGACTCCAAATTCTTCTTTCATGAATAATCCTCAGTACTCATCAGGGCAGGCAATAAAGAGTCAAATCCAAAGGAAATTTCACAAAGCTGGCTAAGAAAAAGCATCACTTTGTACAATCCTCAGGACCTCTTCCCAGGTAACAAACCTGCCATGTCTGACCTCACCCAGAAACATGCCCTGTCCAGAGCCGAAACAGTCCTGATCTTCAGGTGTCCAACATGCACAGCCACAGAGCTTCCTCTTCTCAAAGCCTGCTCCTAAACCCATTTTTGCTGAATGCTAAGCCACCACTCAGTATTTTCCATGCACAGAGACCTCAACCCAGAGAAAGGTGGGCAGGAAGTGAGGAAGCAAGATGCCTACACCACAGTGATCATCAGCAAAGTTGTAAGAAGGGAGGGTAAGCACACAGGGCACCAAGAAAGCTCAGGCAGAAGCGAGTTGTGGGCACATTGAAGCAGCCTGTCAGGGAAGAGGGGTTTCTCCAGACTGCAAATTCCAGCCCTGGTGCCCAGAAGGATTGTGTCATTGCAGAGAAAATGGGAGCACGACTCAGAGYTGGCTCAGGGTTGTTTACATCCGGATGACAAACAGGCACTACAAGGAAGAGCCCTCTTAAGGAAACCAAGAGGTTTGTTGCTGGAGGGTTTTTTGGAGTACACACATCTGCTCTGTCTGGCAAATACTTGTTTGGCTTTGGGGCGTTGGTTCAGTCGGAGTTCACGCCATTTCCATTTTTTTCTTTAAACACCTTCAAATTGCTAAARTCTTTTCTCTCCAGAGTTCTACCTTGCTCTCAGAGTCCCAGCCGTGTTTCTCCTAAGAGCCTCCAGCCCAYCAAATACACAGTATGTCCAGTGCTGCTACTCCTGGAGCACCTCAGTGCTCAACTGAGCCAACTGACCAGCCCATGCATGACCTGTCACAGCACCTAACTGATGTAATATTCAGGCACCAAAACTGCTCAAAGCAGAACAAACTCTTCACTAACATCAGMTCTGCAAAGTCTGCAGGCAGACAGAAAGCATGTACAAATACAAGAATTCATCTCATAAAAATTCAGTAATATATTACAATTCTTTCYACACACAATAATTTCCAAGATCTAGGCATTTTCACTGAAAAAGAGTTTGGCAAAGATTTTTTTCTTTTCTGAAGTGGATATCCACATTTAGGATAAAGCTTTTCTCAAATTCAGGCAYCTGGTTTATACACAATCATCTTAATCTGCTGCACCCTACAGCTCACACTGCCTTGGCACTGCAGCTGTGTCATCCTGCAGCACCAGCTCAACACATACTTCCCCACATCTGTCAGTGGGGGAAAAAAAGGCATTATCAAGTACTTTCCTTGGTGAAATTTCAGAACTGACTGAACAAACTGGGCTCCCTTTCCTTCTGTGCAAGTGCTTGACATAGGATCATTTTTAATTTGCACAGGCTCAAGAGTTCACATGATTCCCCCATTTCTCCTGTCCTGTGCCTGCCATCTCTTCTGAGGTTGAAACTACCAAAGCTGCTTCATCTTCCAAACTWATGATCCAAAGCACAGTTTGTCCAGAAAAGTCACATCATTCAGTGCTTCCCACCACYCAGCACACACATGCACACAAAAATCTCAACACACTCTTCTCCAAACAGAAGGTTTGCTCTGCTCCATGACTTGGACAAACCATTTTTGCCAATATCCTATTCAGGGCTGAAGGCTCCTATTTATGCTTGAATTCTCATGTAGGTGGTTGGCTGTAGCTATCTGCTGAAAACATACACCTTCATTCCTGTGGAAGAGCAGCAGGGGTTTCTGACCTTCAGAGAACAACCTGATGTCATGTTTGATAAATGCTGGCAAATCTCTCAACCTCTCATCAGACTTCTTGGGTTTATACTTCTGCTACTGATCTCAGGCTGGGGCAATTTCCTATGCTCAAGCTGTGGGTAGGTACCATGATGGCAAGAACACCTGCATGGAGTGTCTCACTCCCATTTCTGGCACACATGAACCTAAAAGGACAACTCAAAACAGCACTGGCTTCGASGCTTACATCCCAATGATCCCTCCCCCCACCACCCCAGAATAAGATAAAAATCAATAAATCATCTAATAATCCCTTCTTAAAAGCATTCCTTACATTAGGATAATTACAGATTGCTAAATAYGGATTGCAAGAAATACAGCTTTCAGCAGACACTGTTCCTTTGCAYGAGATTTAGAACTACARATTGTCATTTGCTACTCGAAGATGAGAGATTTATGTGCAGGGATGCCATAATTGCTTTTGTGTTCTTCAAATAATTTCTTTAGTTTCTGGAGATACAGTGCATGTAGCTGATCAATCTCTTCAGTGGTAGGGTTCAAGTTCTGTTTCACAGGGATGGGGCTTCCCACTGTAAATCAAACACAATAGCATTAGCATTATTGACATCTCTTTCTAAGCAGAACTGCTGTCCCTTCTGTAAGAGCTCCAGCACAGCTCCCAGGCAGATGGCAGAATCACAGCACAATCTTCTTATCCTGRGGCCTGATCCTGCCTTTCACAAGCCTGAGTCCTGGGTCTGGTTTTTCATTTCCTTTTGCTCAAGATCAGGTAAAATGAATTAAACCCCACCCCAACRTTTCAGTTTGGCAGAAAAAGAGTGAATTAGAAAAGTGATAAGCTCTTATTTGAAGGAGGAGTTTACACTTCAAGATACAATCCTGTGTGTTATGTGCTATCTACAAGTTTAAAAAACGTACTTTCTCAGTACCTTCTGCTCTGATCTGAATAGCAAAACTACTCAGTGTGAGGGAYTTGCTCAAGAGGACAGTGCTGCCCTCAACCACACAGTCACAGGAACAGCACTGAAGGAAATATTTATCTTCCAAGTTATTCAAAAAGGATATCATTGCACCAGAARTGGTGTTGGTGACCTCAGCCTAGGGAGGGGCAGCACATAAATCCCCTAAACCTTGTGAGGTGTCTCTGAACCATCCACTGCTCACAGATGTCACTGGAACCAAAAGGTTCCCCAGGCACCTGCTACCTGCAGGTGACTCCATGGGAATCMAGAGGGCAGCCTTCTCTTCCACAAAAAGCTATGGCTAAAAAGTGGATTGCCAAGAGAAGCTTCCCATGATCTCAGTCTTTCCTGTGTTGTTCAATCGCCAGATTTTGACAGCTGCTCTTGCACTGGAAGCACCAAGACCTTAACAGACCTGACTGGGATTACAAAGGAAGTCTAAAAAAACAGAGAGCTAAAAGCAGCCTCAGGACTTTCTCAAAGACACCTGAAAGTTCCTTTTAACAGATGTTGCCACTTCAGATTGGATGGTGATGACTAAAGGCAAGGCCCTAGCCAGAACCACAAAGAGCTGAGCCTACATTTTCCTGCTCAGCTCCAGCTGCCACCAGCTCTCAGGCCCTGTGTGGGGCTGAAACTCAGACTTTGCTTGGTGGGGACCCAGCCCTRCATTGAGCAATACCTTAGAGGGGTGTGAAATCAATATACAGACAATACAGGATTTCCAGAGGCAGGACTGGAAACAGCAAACAGCCCCCAAGCCMTTCTGCAAGTCTCTTCTCCAAAGAGTCAAGATTTCTTGTGGGATTGAAAACTACACTCATCTCTCTATATGTGCAGCTTTAAGGAACTTGCCTAATTKGGTATTTTAGAGTTGTTTCTATTTCTGAAAATCAGTAATAAAAGAAAAAGTAAAAGAAAACAAAAAATACTTCACTCATCAAGCCCAAAACACTCCATCTTCACAGATCTTGGCTCAGCTGAATGGCTCTGGGATCCATGGCTTCTGAACCAGGGCTGAAATCACTCATTCTTGGCCACATTGGCAGCACAGCTCATCACCCCAGGTGAGCTCACTGTGCCTCTGCAGCTCTCAGGAGCTGAGCCAATGCTTTCAAAGCCATGTTGAGCCATACCAAGAGCACCCCACACCCTTCCAAGGGTGACAGTTCTCAAACATGGGGAAAGAGCCACAGAAGGCAAAGGACCTTGTGAGATCTTACAAGCTCTTTTGCAAGACTCTGGTCTTGCTGATTTGTACCATTCTCCAGCCCCCCCCACAAAAAAAAAGCAGATTATAGAGCTCATCCAATACATCTCATTCCAAAGCTTTGATAACTTTTTGGCTTTAACATAAGTGACATTTTTAGCCTGCCTGTGTACAATGCAGGTCTTAAAAATCAAATATTTCCAAAATATTCAACTGCATGAACCAATAAAACACAGATCTGCTTGAAAATTAGCAAAAAAAAGAGCTATGTTTTTGTCTTAAAGATTTTTATTTGTTTCATACTATAATCAAGTCAACCCCATATAAAGGGAGGGCCACCTTCAAATCCCTTGTGGAACACCAGAAAAGCTCAATTTTCTTTAGTTCGCTCAGGTCAGAAAGTGGCTAAAAAGATTTATCAGAAATGTACAGATAGAGAGCTATTGCCTTTGCATGAGACCCAGCATCACCTCTTTTGTAAAGGTGTGGTTGTCAATAGTTTAACTGTCAATAGCACAGTTAAAACCATTAAAAATATGCTCAGTTCCACACTCTAATGAGAGTAGATGAGCAGTAATGAAAGCTTTTGGGGACAAACATTTTCCCAAACTGCCTGTCAAGGTGGCATGCACACTCACAACTAAACATGACAGGACCTTTCCAAGGGAAAAATCCAAGAGAGAAGGAAACCCCTCCAGACCTACAAAGCCATCTAAGTGGCTGTGGCACCACAATGTGTCCTCTCCCTTTGCTCCTGCATCTCTCCCTCTGTCCTGATGAGTGCCAGGTCAGGACCACACAAGCTCCTTCCTGTAGCCCTGCTCCAGAGCTCTGCYGGGGTGGCTGAGCATCAGCTGCAACATCCAACTGCTACTCCTCTGCAGAGCTAAGAAATTAAGGTTCTGGGCTTCTCACAGAACAACTACAACATCAGACCCCACAGCAACAGCTGCAGAGCTGGGACAGCCCTCTTGTAAAAACTGGAAACTCCTGGATTTCTTTAYGGATTGCCAAGGAGAGAAGCCTATGGATAACTGAGAATGAAGAGTAAAACATGGCCTGGGACAGAAAGGGGAAAGGGAGAAAAGAACTGCCCCCTTTAACTGGGAAGGACAGTAAACCTCACATATTTGTTTTAGATGCACAGTAATCAATTCTGTTAAAACAAATTTATAAGTTTACAGATATTAACAGCACACTGGTGAATTTCTAAACATTTGCAAACACATTGGAAAAGGTGCAGGGAACTTACCAACAGTATGAATAGGTTGCCTGTAAGGTATTAAGCCAAAACTGTATTGAAATATTCCTCTGGCATGAAAGAGTGGTAAAGCAAAGCCCATTATCTTTTGCAACTTCTCCTGTACATTCCTGAGCCATGAACCTTTGGGGTTTGCAACTTGCTTGAATAGTTCATTTTCACCAAAGGAAAACACTGGGACCAGATGAGCCCTGTAAAACAAAGAGGACACTGAGAATTCTTCATCAGCCTGCACTTGCACTGCAGTTCACATCAGCAGCATGGAAACAGTTTCACAATAACCAGAACAGAGAGTTTCAGCAGCTTTGGATTTCATCAGCAACAGGCATTCAACTCTTCTCATGTGCAGCAGCTTTTTGGATGCCTTGGCTGGTTGGTGTTTAAAAAAAAAAAAGTAGTTGGCACACAACTAGCAACTTGCTTTTGGCAGTATTTAGTTGGTTGGTACCTATTGCAATTTGTGACTGGAATTATGAAAATGAGCAATTGCATAGATCATAAGTATGTGTTTATCCTCCACTATTTCAGCAAGTCCACCCTTGTTCCACTATATTTTTTCCCTTGGCAAGCAAAGAAGGTTCATTGCTAACCTTATGATGCTCCCAGCTGGGTGGCATCAAACCCAGATCTTGCCTTTCCCTTGTCTTGTGACCGGAGTAATGCTGCCCTTGATTTCAGCACAAAAACTGTGATAAAAACCAGACACCCTCACACACACGAGTGCAATGCCAAATTCCTCCTCTGCTGTCCCATTCCCAGTGAAATCCTGCTTCCTCTGGACTTCTTCAAAAACAGTAGCCTTAATCCATTATTAACCAGAGGTCACATATTACCCACAGAAATTACATGAACCCCCTCTGGCTCTTGCACAGCCTAATTCTCATTCAGCTCATGAACTGGCCTGGGAGGAAAGGCACTGCTAGCTCCTGGACAAACTACTTGAGTGGAGAGAATTAGTGCAGTTGTCTCCAGCAGGTAAACTCACCATTGCATTTAAAACCTTGGCTGCAGTRTTGTTTTTGATTAATGCTTATTTTCATTAACTATTCTACAGAATTGAGAGAAAAAAACAAAAATCAAACAAAAAAATCAGGGTAATCCTAAGCAGTCTCTGAAGATTTCAGGGATGTTTTATTCTCTTAAATCTTGGTTTGTGTATCTTAGTTCCATTCTGCCCCACTACCTTTGAGAAAAACCTTATTGTAAAAGAGCAGTATTGCTAGAACATTGTCAGAATGAGTTTCTGCAGAGCTGTGAATGCCTGAGGAGGATGAGTGAGGACAGAGCTGGCTGGAAAGTACTGTGGACAGTCAAAATCCACCTGTACAGTAAAAAACAACTGCTTCAAAAGCTTCTCTAGATGAAAACTCACACAGACTATCATTCTCACATACTATTCTGACTAGTGTCCACTAAAAGTTTCTTTCTCCAGTGGATTTTTCACCCTGCCACCTGTAAAAGACATATCATAAAGCCTGGTGCTTACTATGSCTGTGTAAACACTCCACTTTTTACTACCACACTAAGACAAACAGGAACATCTTGTGGTGCAATAGCTGTGGTGCCCTGACACTGTGGGATTYGTTTTAATCTGGTGAAGGCTTTTGCAAGATGCTATGTAGGAGGCTGAGACAGAGAAATAAGTAACTTATGATTGTGAAATTAAAGATAAGTTATCTGATTCATCATTTGTTTTGTGTCTTTAGGATTTCTTCACTTCATATCAGGTATTTGTACTACCTTGGACCAAAATGTCTTTTGCAGAAGTGCAGAGGACTTTTGCTGACATATTCAGGCCACATGTGACAAGCTCCTAGCTGAGGAACACAGCAGCAGCACAGGAGCCAGGGACAGAGAGCACAGCCCCTTCCTCCCTGTGTTGTATTTGYTGCTGCAGACCACCAGCACCAGGAATGTGTGCAGGCACTGGTGGCAGATGGCTCTTCTCATCTGCTCCCAAAAACCTCCCTTGCCCTGTCATTTCCATGTGAGTTGGCAATTTTCTCCCCATTTTGTTAATTGTTAAAAGCAAGACATCAAAACCAGAAGCAATTACTGGATGCTGAGTCTTTAGTCAAGAGCTCTGTTAGACTCCTGCTGTCCCACAGCCCTGCTGGACAGAAAAGCAGKCAGAATTCCTGTGCTTCACAAAGAAACAGCTTTTTGTGCTGGTGCTTTTAGGAATGACTGCTGGTTACAGTGACCATGTGAGCTGTAGCCCCCAGCCACTMAGGCAGAGACAGGAACTGCCACCCAGAGGAGGGCTCTACACAGCCATGACCCTTTCAGAAAGACAAGGACCAGCACTGGAATCTAAGTGAGTGAAGGGGTAAAGGGGCCATTCCTGTGTTTTGTAAGTGTCCCACTCTTCCTGTTATGTGTTGGAGATACTTTTGAAATCAAGGTTGAGAGGCACAGTTGTATCTGATTTCTCAATCCAAATCAATTTAGATAAGATATCACCACCATCAACCTTTGCGATATGACAGACCAAATATCTATCTACATATTCAGAAAAACAAGTACCTAAATATTCTTCCAATCTTAATGATTAAAACAAATAAAAGCTAGTGAGTGTTGAGGATCCCATTGAATTAATGAACAGTTGAGCAAAAATTGAGTAAAGACTCATTTAGGCCGTAAACTCCTAATTCAAATGCACAATTTTCTGGGTACAAATTAGACTAAAATATTACTAATATTCTATTAGTAAACAAATTCTTTATGAGAATCCTAGTGATATGTATAAGAAACACCCTTGGAATTATGGCACAGAACAGTTTCTAGTTTTTTGCACTCTGTGTAAAAGTAGAGAGCTCTGCTTCTCAGAGACCTCCTTTTCTCCAGTTAATGGCCTAAAAAGCTCTTACAGATTTCTCAAGACTAGTATTTTTTCCCATTGCTTCACATGTCAATGTATAATCCTGGGAGCTGTTCAGAAAGTACAGCCAGAACAAATAATTGGTTTCAATATTTCTAATATACAAACCATCTATACCAGTCCAGAACATATGCAATAACTCATACTGTGTAAATCACTCAAAAGATATTGATGTCATCTCTGTTTAATTACGCACTGCTTGATAGTAAAAAGTAATCTAGTTTTTCTTGATCTTTTCACGAAAAATTCCCAGCAATTCACTTTTGCAAATGGCAATCTTCAAAAGAAAGTCTTTAGAGTACCAGCCAAAACAAATCTTCCTAGACCATAATTTTAGTAATTTAATGAAACAGGACCTGGCTATCCAATTTGTTTGTTTGTTTGCTTAAAATGATAAGAAAATTCTACCTTGAAGTATCTTCAATTTACAGACCGGAAAGCATGATGTTTGACCTACTCAGCAAAACCAGCCAACATTTACTGACATTGTTTCATAATTCTTGCTCTTTGCTAGTGCAAGAAACAGCTGAAATAAAACAAGATATGCTAATAACACCTACTGTCGCAAATTATGAAAGTCAAAGAGAGTTTTCAACACTCCCAGATTGGATCTAGGTGGACAGACTGGCTCCTGTGCCAGATATCTGCATGTTCTTAGACACTTGGACTCTTTCAAATTCTCTAGTTTTATATAATAGGAACTATATTTAAGAATCAATCTGCATTCAAAGCATGCTTCATGGAAGACCTACCCATGTTTCAGGGCCATTTTAATAAAGCCCTTCCTCTTGAGGATGTTCAAGGTCAGACTTCCAGGATGTGCATTCAGGGATTCCTCTGCTCCTCCTATCACAATGACAGATGCATGGCCACCTCCTTCATTGTTCAGCACATGTGAGACACTCTCCTTGGATGCAGAAACCATTCCTTCAGGAGGAAACATTTTAAGAGTGAGCACTGGATCTTCATGTACAGGTACAGTGGAATTGAAGAATATTCTTAAATACATAAATGATGTTTCAAAATTATAACAGCACAGAGCAGATTTCAAAGGTTTGGGTTCAACCTCCTCTCCCTGCAACAGATKTGGTTTTGGGCACGTGCTTTGATTTCACACTGATGATTTAAATGCTATTCCTATTGCACATGTTTTGAGTTTCTTCAGGGTGTGCTCTTCTGGCAACTTAACTCCCCCTCAGAGACACTCTGTGCCCAAGAACAGAGGAGGTGATGGCAGCAGATCCTGCTGAGAGGCAGCAGCTAAAGCTGGACAGCARGTGCAAATAAACACAGGCACAGAGGTGTTAACAGAATATCTAGTGGATTTGTTAACTCAAACATGGAGCTACAGTGCCAAGCAGACCCCTGCAGTCTTTTCAAAGCTATAAAGCAGCAGCTCCATCTACGGCAATGGCATGGCAGCATTAGAGGAAGCACAAAAGACTCACTTCTACCATTCCTAATTACTGCACAGCTCATTCTCTAGTAACCAGGCCTAGGCACTCATCAGAAACTTTTCTGGTGCTCCTGTTCATCCAGATACTTCTAATGAGAGGCACACTGCTGTACAAGACTTTCTCATCTCCTTAGGTCTTGCTCTGGACCTGGTGCTTTGAAAAATCCCTTTTCCAGCAGATATGCACCTAATCTTTTAAAGGTTCCTTTTCCTTCTTGCCCTAAGTTTTATTTCAAAGGCTTATAGTGGTCCCATTTACCCAGAAGCCAGGTTTAATTACACTGTGTTGAATTCATAGAATCTAAGTGACAATTTAGGGAACTAGTCTAGTTTACATTGTTGGTTTTACTGAGCTGGTATCAAAAGGCACTTTTGGACATCCTGCTCCCTGCTTGGTCTTTTTTCTAATAGGGACATTACAATGTGGATTATAAAAATTTTGTAAGAGAGGGAAGATGACTGTGATCTACTTTGGAGAGCTGGCCACCCAGAGAAATAGCYTGCAACTGGAGCAAGTCCAGACCTCAGTAAAAAGCTACATCCATTTGCCACATACGCCTTCACAGTCACTGTTGCTCTGAAAATGCAGCTGACCTGAGACTCACCAATAATTCAAGTGATGCTCATTCATGTCAGCATGCATTTTCCCTGGGAAGGGAAGCAGAAGCTGCTGCCTTTCCCCAGGACAAATGTGTCTCCTGCTGGAGCTGAGCTGTCAGCCTGCACATAGGGCACTGCTGGTGCTCACACAGCTGCCAGAGGCAACAATGCACGTTTTAGGGAGAGGCAGAAAAAGACTGGGAAATGAAACTGTGCTAGGAGCAYGGTTTTCAGCACAAGGAAGATTTTGCAAGTGTTTTATGATTTGACTGGTGACCTGTATTACACCAAAAGTCCCCTCTCATTTATCAGCTGTGTAGCTGTGCAAACYGAGCTCCAGTGCTGGCTATTCTTTAGTGTGCTTTTTACTGCACTTACTTCTCATTCTGCAGGTAAATATTTGTTCCCATGGGTCAAGATGCCAAAAACATGTAAATCTGACTTCCACAATGATTAAAGGACAGTGTTGAAAAAATTGCAGTGTTCTACCACTGCCAATCCCTCACTTAGCAAGCCTCAAAGAACACCCTGAGAAACTACATTTGCATGGAAAAGCATTCTCTGATATGTTGAAGTATACATAAATGAGTAATTCTGATATTAATCTGGGCAATATCCTAGGCATGTTTCTGTGAATGGAGCAKTGGAACAGCTTCTCTGAGAACACAGTTGTCTGTGTTGCAGTCATGAATAAAGTTAGATCTCTGTCTCCCAAACTTAGCCTGGTGCATCAGAACATGCTTAAATGCTGTAGTTGAGCGAATTTAAGTAAAATAACTCCTGTATTAAACCACTGGGGGGGAGCACTAGTCCTTATTTCATTCTTCTCGTTTTTGTGTTTCCCCAACTTGACTGCTTGCTATTTTTATCTTKTATTACTGTAATGCCAGTCATGAATATCACCCCTTTATGACAAATGCTTCTCAGAACAGAGMAAAAAGGTCCCTCTCTTTAGAGTTTACATCTCAATTAAAATTACACAAATTTGCAACATGGGACTTCAATCACAAGCAGGTAATTAAGTTCTGAGAATAAAGATATTTGTAACATGTAAGACTAAGCCCAGCTAAGAGATTAGCCTGAATTTGTTTTACAAGTGCCTGATAGTGACTAAATAAAATTATAATTATTATGCCCTCCTCTTCTTGTATATACTGGGAACTCAGGACTGCTGTCTGATAGTTCAAAGGAAAATCAGCAATTTCATTTCAGAAAGAAAAAACAACTCAGTGATATGGTTTACAAAACTATTAGTTAAACCTTCCACATTTTTGCCACAACAAGAAATAGAGGTTAAATTTAGAACCAACACTGATCCTTCAGAAATTACTCACCATACATAAGTAGAGGAATAGACTCTACATTTTTAACAGAAGCTAAAATAAGGAGCAACAGCTAAAACATTCTGCTTTTACCTACCAGCACACATTATGTATTCTCTGAAGAAGGGACAGCCAAACCAGATGGGCATGATATGAAGATATGGAGTAAGCCCAGGAAATAAATTTTTGAAAGGAGGATCGGTGCAAAAGTTTCCGAAGGCTCCAGCTACCAGGACCCCATGAGGGTGAAAACCAAGTAAGTAGTTGTGATTTGGGCTCAGTTCTGAAGTTTTTATAAGCTGAAAAATAGATTCAGTGGTGAGCATTATAATATTTACCTCAAAAACAACAGCTATGGAGATTGCACATTGACAGGACATAGAAACAACAACAACCAATTTCCTTCTGAGTACTTAAAACTACTGTCCTGGTGTACACATAAACAAAGCTTAAATAGATGTGTCAGGATACCATRTCTAGCATCTACTGATGCTGATACTAATGCTGAAGCACTATCTTGTCACCCACCAGTCCAACTAGAAAACCAGGCCCTGTCCCCTTTTGTCACTAAACCTCAGATTTCCCATGTTTTAAAAAGAAGTTAAGTTCACCCTGGAGTGAGTATTAGAATTTTAGATGTTTGCCCATGCTTAYAGCTATTCAAGCTGTTTGTGGGAARCCTTTTACTCACATGAATGGGAAAGTATTCCCTGAAGTACTTCCAGACAGTCCAGCCTCTGACCCACTGGGACCTTCTGCCCCCAGCAGAGGGTGTTCCCCAGTCCAGGTAGAGCCACAGCAGGTACAGAACAGCAAGGAACCAGAAGTTGCCCAGGATCAGGATCACAAAGAATCCACAGCAAAACTCTGCTACAAGAGACAAAAGGTAAAAGCATAGCAAGCATTAATCACACCTGTGTCCTGAATGCCCAGCCCTGATATGTTTTTACAGATTTACTGAAATTGCACACAAATTGAACTCAGCTTATTCCACATTGTGTTGTTAGAGYGAGGGTGAAACATCACAAGAGTGTATCACCTCAGTCTATTATTTCTCCCTCTACTACACAACTGGATGTTTGGTAGAGAGCATCTGGTTTACCTAAGGCAAAATAAAAGGAGACAGCAAGAGCTAACAAGGATGTAGTGCTTCAKGGAGGGAGAAGAAAGGAAAGCTGGGGAACGGAAGAAGGGAAAGGGAGCCATGGCAACATGCAACATCTCTTTTCTAATTACAGGGATGTGGGGCAATAATTTTCTACTCTCGTTCTCAGCTTCTCTACCTATAATATGGGGGTGGTAGTTCTACTCTCAGCCAAAAGTGTTGCCACTGGCCAAGGAGATGCACCAGACAAGGCCAAAACATGAAGAGGTTCCACTTCAGTCACTAAAGGTGTCAGTCAAAGGGGAAGTTCAGTGTTGCCATGGGAACACAACAGCAGGTAAGTCCTCATATTTTCAACCCAATTTAGTAAGAATTGTGRCATCCTGCTACAATAGTGATAAATAAGAATTATTCTATTATACACAATTCAAAGAATAAGAAGTTGTTTGGTTAAATATAATGTGTTACTTGGGGCTCAGCCTTGAAATAATTACTTGGGGAAATCCTATGGAAACTTTATCCTTGTAGAACTTGCAGAATTTTAGACTTGCAGTGTGTTGAGCAGCCCTGGTCTGAGGTGACTGAGGAGTAGGAGCTGCTGCTCTCTGCCCTGTCATACCCCTGCAGCAGCCTGCTTGCTCTGCCACCTCCTGAACAAACCCCATCAGGCTCAYGGATCACATGCTGAAGCCCAGGTTGCAAGGAGCCAGGGCTTTAGCATCATAAATTTATGCACTKGCAAGCAAAACAGGACCTAGTTCTCACTGGAAGACTAAATGGGCAGAGCAGAAACCCTCTGTTTTTCAGAGATACTTTACAATATAGAAGCAGTACTTTATGTCTCACAATTGACTGGCTTTCATGAGGGCAATATCCTGTGAAGTCCTAGAAGCTGCACCAGTGAAACATACTGAGCTAAATACACCACTAAATAGAGCAGATTTGAAAAAAAAAAACAAAAAAAGCCCCAAACATAACACAAGTACTTCAGGAAATAATTTGGCTCACACAATGTKAAAATATCACCAGAACTGAAAACTTTAGAATAAGCAGACGAACCAAGAGTAAAACCCACTCATCCTACTTCAGACCACTTTCATTCAGGAGAGTTATTACTTGGGTGTTGAAAAGTCAGCAGATTCCCTAGACTAAGCAGGTTTCAAGCTGAGATCTCAACTTGGTCTACAGGSAGGCTTGCATGTCCTACAACCTGAATATTTAATTTTTCTGAATTTCAGCCAGCTTATTCCTGTGCCTAGTTTGACTGTGCCTTCAGAGTAGAATTGGATATCTTGTCTAGAAGGGGATGAACATYCACATTTCCAGCAGGAATATGAGCAGAAAAATAAGGAATTGCATTTGCTCTAAGGAAGGGAGATGGAAATGCTCATAAACAAAAGCAGAAGCAGGATAAAACCTCCCATTTTCAAGGATACTCCATTCTTCAGTMCACAAGCTCACTGCTTCCTCCTCGAGCAAGCAACCCCAGTCTTGCACAGAAAAGCACTTGAGAAAGAGCTCTTGAAAAACAGCACAGCTAACTGAGGCCCACAGACCTCCAAAGTCAATGTGGAAAACTGACAAGAACTGAAGCAAGTTCTAAGGAACATCATTAATGCACGTAACAAGTAACACGGGTGAAATATGACACTCAATTTCACAGGGCATCCCACACTAGCATTACTCCAAAATAGGGCACAGAAATCTATTGAGGAAAAGTCATTRCTTGTTCCTTGAAGAAGAGATCCTGAAACTGTAGAAATTTCTAGGAATGCTAATCTGAATAGGATGCCAAGGTTCTTGGTTTAAGTTCAAACAAGTACGAGAAGTTTTTTCCACCGGCTATAAATCAATTGATTTGTTACGCAAGAGTTAGTAAGTATTTCTTTTYCTACCCTTCCTTTCAGAAGCACTTAACACAGAATCAATCACAAGGCTTTTTTAACACAGAATCACATGGCTTTTTACTATCAGTTAGCTAGCAAACAGCTGAGAAGTGCTTTGTAGGCAAGCATCCTTGCTATGAGAGCTAATTACATCAGCAGTGAGAAGACCCAGATACTTAATTCTGTGCAGACAAACACACACCAGATCAACAAGCTCTGCTTTGCTTTAGCTGGGAYACCTTCCTGAGTGCATGCAAGGTATGGGGAGATAAGTATGCTATTAGCACTTCCTAAGGGAAACTCAGCACCTTGCAGGACAAAGATGATTAGTGCATTCCCTASGAGACATGTGAGGCAAATTCCTTTCACCATACCTCCTCATTATTTCAACGAATTAGCAGCCTGCAAGATGATGAGCTCTTCTTAGGATGACTCAAACTCAATGAGCCTATAAACACAAACCTGATGTTTTCTCCTACCAACAAGACAGTGAGTAAATAAATAGCAATCATTTTAACTAAATTCATAAACAAATTCCAGGCAAAAGGTGAATAACTTGAGATTTGTGTTTGTTTACTTCATCGTGTCCTTGGATGTAGTTCCAGTGTACACTCTAAGTGTAATTTTTTGGTTGAACTTGAATTAGGGCTTTGAAAAATATCTCTGTGATATATTGGATTTTGGGTGTGGGTGAGGGCGGAGGAAGAAATTTAGGTTAAAAGACAAATCACTGCCACAGAACTCTGAACATTGGGTTTGTAAATCAATGTTGGTGTGTCATTACTCCATTTCCATTTACAACATATGGATACTCATATTTTGCAACAAATGGATGAAAACCACTCTATGTAGTGTTACCTACCAGCACTGACAGCCATCCTGCCCAATGATGTTTGTACACCTGATCTTCAATCATTAATCAGGCTCTGAGTTTCCAACTGGGGCACCAAATTTATAAAATAGTTAAATACCAGACATAGGAAGCAGAAAAACAGCACAGGTTAAATCTGGAAATTGGAAGCTTCAAATGCATTTGGAGTTTTGAAGGCATCAAAAATGTTTCATGAATATCTTTTGTGAGAGCCACCAGATGGAAGATTGCCCCTAGAAGAGAAGGCTCCCATTGTGCTCAGAACAGCCATGGGCAGCACACCTGGGCAATGCAGGTGTGTGCCAGGGGCCAGGGCTGCTGGGCTCACCCCAAGCAGCACTGCAGCCTCKCTGCAGGGTTCCAAAAACCATGCAAAGGAGCTCACTCTGAAACCTCAGAACTGCCAGCAACTCAGGACAGCTCTGAACTCTGAGCCAGTTCCTGCCATGCCCCACATACAGTCAGCAAAGCATTCTCCAAACACATTATGCTGCTCAGTCCTGAATGAGCTAGAGACGTTGAGAGTTCAGCAATTTGAACCTCATCCCACCAAGGTCGTGGTAAAAAAAACATCTTTATCCCTCTGGTGTCCTAGCAAATACACAGGTGAGAAGTGATGCTTAGTATTGCCCTCCCCTGGGCTTTATRAGAACTTGTATGTACCAATACACACAGCAAGGTGAAAAGCTCATTTCTTACATCTGTGGACACAGATGTAAGGGAAAAAAAAAACAAAAGAAAAATTACATTCTTCAACGACCACGATGTATCTACGACAATAGTGCTTTTCTCATCCTTAGCTTTCAGAGCAGCAATGTCTCTGAGCTGGGCTGGGAACAGAACTTCGGAGGGAACACARAAGAATTGTACTGTGATGTTTGCATCCCTAATTAACACTTGCTCCTCTATCTTATCCCTCAAGCTACTACTGATCAGTTGATTTTGGCATTAAAATAAATTATTTTCCCCACTTACAAGATACTTTCATGCAGGAAAAGAAATTAAATCAGCCCTAATTTCTGAAAATATTCTCTAAATTATTTATGCATATCATGCAAAAAAATGGCAATTAAATTAAGAAAGAAATTAAAATGAAGGAACACCTACAGCAAATGGACTCCAGTATTCCCAACAAAGTGAGACCTGAGWTAATAGGCAACACCTGAGAATAGGCAGCCTGCCAAGGCAACAGGAAGCAAGTTTGTGTCACTGCAGAATATTGCTCTGCAGCTTTTACATTGAAAGCCTCTTTAAAAAAAAACTGAAACAAAATGTTGGTACTGTCCTGTTTAAAGCCCACTACTCTGAGCAATTCTGTCAATGCAGAATGTAACACAGGAACCTGCTGACACATTTTATTCATGGCACATAAGGACTGCCCAGCAAAGAAAGAGCTGGGAGTTTATTTAAACTAACCGCACTGGAAAGCTGTTGGCATCCCAGGAATTTGGTAGCCATGTCCAGAACTGAGGTGGTTGGGCAGCCAGTATTTTTTGGATTATGGATCAGACTCCTGTGAGGGCCTTTGTCAGGTTATTGGTTACAACTGAGAGACATAAAGATATCTGAGCATTGCTACCAAGGAAGCTGTATCACAGCAGTGCTGTGATAACAAACACAAACCCTCAGATGCCAAGCTTTAGAGGTCTGTTTATGCTGAAATTTGGTTCCAAGTTCCCAAGACCTTCCACTGGCAAATACTGATAAACTAGAGACAAAGAGCATTACACACAACTGACTTGGAGGAGAATGGGCTGGATACCATAAATCCCCAAATTACTAATTGTCAAATTTAGTCTACATATTTCCCATTTCTCTTCTTTCTCCTCAGGCATTCACTGTCATTTATGTTCACATAGAGGTTGTCAAGTTAGGGTCTCTGGCCTGACACAGCAGAGCCATTTTTTTCTTGTTATTTTTTGAGAGATACAAASAAATTTACACAGACACATGGTTAAAYTTCCTCCCTAAGATGTAGGTAACAGAGGCAGCATTCCTAGAAATACTGGTCAGTAAGTACCCTGTTATTCATCCTCTGTGATCACACTTCAGTCCCTACCCACAGGCCACCAATAAACTTCATGGATAGATGAGTACAGTGACAAAAACAAGTAGCAATACCAGCCAGCTTGCTAGGAAAGGCTCATGGAGCTTAGCTGAGTTTTCTTAGAACATCCAAAGAGTTCCGTTTTTCATAAAGTCTTTGAAGAAGAACAAAACCACCCAGCTATAGCTGATKAATTAAATCAGCACCAGATAACAAACCATCATGGCATGTTTGCAGAAAAGGTTARTATTTGCTTTAGCACTGACACCTTCTTTCTCAACACAGACATCACTTAGTATTCCAGCAGCAATGTCTCACTCTGTGGCAAATGTTTCAACACTTCTATTCTTTTGGGGAAGTCAGATCCACAACTCAAAACTGTCTCCAGCAAGTTCAATTAACAGACTGCTTCATCCTGCATGCATAGAAGTTTAATCACTAGAGAACAGGATGTAGTTTAATCTATACCAACATCTTCAGCATATTATTTTGTGGGTTTGTGAATATATTAAAGTACACCTTATATTATATAACAATTTTGCATTATTAAGGGTTTTGCAAATAAATACAGAGGTGCCTGTACAACAGTCACTTCCTAAATCCCCAGTGAGGAGACCAGGGACACTGCTGGGCCCCAAAAACAAGCATTAGAACATGCACCATTCTTCTTTCTCTACCATCACCTTCTCTACCATCTACCAGGGAAAAACCCTGGTATCCCTGCTGGAGGGTTAAACTCTCATTTCCCTCTCTCATTGTCTGGCCCAAGACACCACCACTCCAAGATGTTCAGTTTGACATTTGATTTTGTACGTGCTCAAACTCCACTGTCCATTTTCACATCAGGGGCRCAGAGGTTAGCAGGAACACATAGCTCACCAACTTGCCTTCTAGCTTTACTTTCTTCAAAAACRCTGTAATTTGATTTGTGTACACTAGAGAGAAAGAAAAACAAAAGCCTAAAGCACTGGGAAAGCAGCACTTCAACCAAATCCGACTGATTTTTTTTGTTGTTGTTGTTTTAATGGTTTTGCCCTTAAATGAACCCTTTGATCTACCTCCTGCCTGGTACAAACTGAACCTCACTGACAGATGTGCAGAGCTGAAGCACACAGCTCACACACACCAAGGATAAATGCCCTACTGCTGTGTGAGAAACAAAAAACCTACACCTGTTCCCAATAAGAGAATATCARACATACTGGTAAAGGCAGCAAAATTCATTCAAAGTTCTTCAGAAAAATATTTCCAAGCTYATAAACAAACATTTCCTGCAAACACCAGGCACACCCATTGCAYTCATTGACAGTGACAATTCCTCTAGTGCACAGGCACAATGAACCCRTGATACAAAAATGGGGGTTATGTAACCTCTTTGCTTTGTCAGACCAGCAGCACTTACAGGCTCGGAGATTTTATTCCTCCAGGTGACTTTCTGCCTGGGGTTGGGTTGGACAATGGACAGAGGGATCAGGAGCAGGCAGCACACAGCCAGCACACAGCCTCACAGGCAGATATGGTGTGGGTGTTGCATGAGCTTAGAACAGGGACAGACCTGCCCCAGGACTGTCAGCCCCCAGCCAAGCAAACTAATCTCTAATAATTGTAATTACAGGTATAAAACCACCATCTGCAAAAATTGTCTGGTTTAGCTCTTTATATAAAGCAGATACTAGGATTGCAAAACTTCATGTATTTGCTGTTTCAGCAGCATAACACTAATAGCTTGACATTATGCTTCAGCCTGAAGCTGTTTTGGATTTAWGCTTAATACAGTGAGAAATACCAAGATTTTAGCACTTGCCTGTTTTCAGTTTTAACAGCTTTAGTTTTCTGGACTCAGGACTGAAAACACTTRTCTTTCAAAACACAGAAGCCCAATTAAAACACTTTCCTCTTTCATGGAACTTATATCCAAACTCTTTCGGTCTGCTGCACTTGGAGAACATAAGATAGAAAACCACATGGCATTTTCAGCCAACACATGGTGGGAATCTGTTAATGGGCATTTATCTCATCTAACCCAGAAACTCTTACATACACATCCCAGTATTTCAGAACTTATTTTTGCTTCTGGTGTCATGCCCCTGGATAATGAACAGGCAAATCACTGTTAAAATGAAAACTTGTCTTTTCCCTTTGAGGGTGAACTTTGGCAGCTTGCAGCAGAGAACAAGGAAGCACAGGAACTAACAGCCAGAATTTTAAAGAGGTTCCTTTTGTATATAATGAAATTCTGTGCACATCTGTACAGCTTTTTTGAGGCAGAGGCATGTTTACTCTGCCTATGCTGCACAGCAGAAGCAATGGATMTGTAGTGCAGATCCAGCCCAAGCTGGTACACTCCATGAAGAAGMAGAACTCTGCTTGTACCAGGCTGCTGCTGCTACTAGTTCTTCAGTATTTGTAGACTGATTAACTGTTTCTGCAGTGGGGATGATATTTAGGGTTCAACAACTATCCAAGTCACATTGTGAATTCTAAATTGTAATAGGCTCAGATTCCCATTACAGCTTACTCAATGTGCAAAATCACTTTTACACATSACTCCCCAGATTTGAAGCATATCATTRATCAATTCAGTTTTTGTCATTCAGGATACTAATTTTCAGAGTTACTTTACTTCATCTGCTAATAGTCCTATAGTTCATTTTACTAATCTATGGCACATTACAACATACCTAGATGGACAACTTTAGCAGCTAWGCCAGTACCCCACTTATTCAGTGCTGGAAACAGAATCTCTCTATCCATACCATGAATCATTAGTTGTCATAGGGCGTTATCTGTTCGAGTTTTCACATGCAGATTTGTAACACAAGACAATCAAGATYGTRCTTGGCATAAACTAGTTCCAGYCACACACAAACCCCCAAAGAACACCTAAATCTCCAATCTATTCTGTGATGAACTCATGCAGTATTTCACTTGTCCTGAGGCATCCCCTCCCTGATTTGAGTGTGTCACTATTGAATCCAAAGCTTACAAACAAATGTCTGTTCAGAAAACAAACAAACAAAAAAGACTGAAAACTCCAGACACAGGGGCAGTGAACAGCAGAAACCAGCCCATTTCTCACTGCTTTAAGTMATTTAGGATTCACCCACCTGAATTTTCCTACAGCTAAGTGAAGCTTTTTGGCCAGGTCACTGGCTGCCCTATCACTGGAAGCGTCCGCCTACGAAATGACAAGGTCACCTTGGTCAGCTCTAAAGATAAACATCCCCAYGGTGCATAAGCAGATAATTATTATTAGAATCAAATTGTTAATCAAGCCTTCCTGCAAATCCATATTTTCATGATGACATGAACTCACTATACTCAACATAACYAGCCATAAGAGCAGCATTTCTGAGTTGATTTTCCTTGACATTCCCAGGCAGTGCCAGCTGCAGATGACAGCTCCCTACTTTGCCCACTAATGTACAAAGAGGGGATTTTCTGCATCCCAATCACTTCTAGTAAGCACAGAAGATGTGGTTTTCTGCAGCAGTATTGCTACATTAAGGAAAAAAAAGTTTTCTTCCACTGCCCCTGAACTTCCACTACTTTATGAGACTGAATTAATGGCTCRTGCCAAGACCTAATTCAATAACAGAAAATTAAAAGTACAGACTACTTACAATGCAGCCACAAACATAAACTATTTATCATTTAACTACATATAATTTAGAGGTAACAGAGCATCTGCAAAATAATCTGTGAGGATGCTTCATACCCTCCATACTTCCCCCAAATCTTTCATGTGTGGGCTAACAACCYAAAAAAAAATCTGAAAGACATCAGACCATCTGAAGGATAATATATTTGCAAGACATACAAGGAAGCTATGTGCACACTCCTATTCTCCTTGTAAATCCTAGAGCACAGAAGATCACAAAGTGTTCCAGCATTTCCAGTAATACACAGGTGGCTCTGTACCTCAGAACAGATTAATCAATGACCACGTCCCAATTTATACAATCCACAGATTTAGTTTTGTAGAGTTAAGGCTTGTCTTACCTTATCAAGTGATTGATTTCATCAAATTYGAGATACSTACCCATGTGAACACAATATACTGCTGTGAGTAGGTGCTTAGTGATAGGTGTCTATTAAGATGTTAGAAACATTAATTATAGAGGAACAATCAGTGGAAAAAGATTACYAAGTAGAATTAGCAACACTTTCTTTAAGCCAGTGAGGATATTTTTCATAYATTTACRGAAGTGTCTGCATTTGAGCCAATTCATTGACAATGCCCATTAATTTTCATTACCTTGTTAAATKAGAATTTTATTGAACKACAGCATATAAAGTTATTTTACGACATTACAAATGAAAACAGCATTAGTCATGTACCAGACTTTATGCTCATGTTAGATAAGAAAGTTGCYGTCAGAAACCTACTGGGCGTCTCARTGAAGAGCCACAGACMCTAGCTCTTTAGGATCATATTTGAAGAAGAACCCATAGAAAGAAACAGATCACCCCAAAAAAAAGGAAAAGCCATCCAAAGCTTTCAGGGAAGAAAGAAGTGAGATGCTCTTGCCCGCCTGGGCATCGGCAAGGAGCTGCTCGCCCCCGACCGCTTCTGCACCCACGTGGAGCCAGGGGCTGGCACCGAGCGATGCCCACGGGTAACGCCGGGCACGGAAAAAGCCGCTTCTCGCCCTTTTCTCTCTGGGGCAGGGGCAGGGAGGAGGAAGGCTGTTACCCAGCAGAAGGAAGGAGAAGATCCACTGCAGCACGGCGAYTGTCTGGATCCTCCTCTTTAGGGGGATATTGATGGGGGCAAACTCGACCTTCATGCTGACGGAGAGCAGCGCGGGAGGCACGGACCCGCCGGCTCCGGCTCCAGCCGCCGCACCTGCCCGCTGCGCGCCACTCCGCCGCGGCCCCGGCCGTGCAGGACGCGCCCCTCCCGCCGCCGGCGCTGCCCACGGCCGCGGGTCCGGCAGGCGGGGAYCGGGAGGCGGTGCCGTTCGCCCCGGCCGCGGGAAACCTGATCCCAGGGCAGGAACGGGCAGAGCCCGGGCGCGGCTGCGGGGGCTGGCGGCTGCTACACCCCCTCCTCCCGCAGCGGCCGGCGCGGCTCCCCCCGCCCGGAGCGCCGCGCCTGCTCACGCTCCGCAGGAGCGGCCCCGGGCGGAGGCAGCGCGGCTCTGTCGGAGCGAGCCCCGCGCCTGCGGGTCCAGGTGCGTCCGCACACCCAGCASCTGCGCTGCCCTGGCGGGCTTTGCCCCTCGGAGCGGCCGGGACCCGGCACYCCGGGGCGTGCTTAAGGCTCTTACCATTAAAGAGCTTATGGAGCTGACCCAGAATTTAGAGTTCCTGCAATGTTTGGCGTCAAGCGTTTCGTTTTTAATTGAACCAGCACACGCACAGCCTCCTCCCCCACCGCGGCGCTTCGCCCGGGGGTGTTGGTGACAGGGACCGGCAAAATAAAACATCGGAGTGAAAAAGAAACCACCCCCCGAAACATGCACAGCGTTGCCTCAGCCGACCCCTCTTCTCCATGGGCAACGGCAATGCCGGGATTCACCATCCCCCGCGGGGACAGGGGCAGCGCTGGCACTCGCGGTCCCCACGGGGGGACGGGCACAGCGGCACCGCCGGGACTCCCGGTCCCACACGGGCCGCCCGTCCCGCCCAGCGCCGACAACAGCGCGGGGTCCCGGCGCGGGCTGATGTCACCGCCGTAGCTGCCCGCAGCGCTGCCGGGGCCCGCCCCGCCGCTCTCCCCCTCGGCAGGCACAGGACGGGAGCGGAGCAGTTCGCGCTGCCGGGGCTCGGTGTCGCGGCCCGGGGAGCGCGGCGGGCAGCAGGCCGGGACCGGGATCTGAGGGCGGGCAGCGCGGCGGGCACGCGGCGGGGCCTGGCGTGAGCCCGGCGCAGGCGCAGCGC
>CADDXX010000041.1:2453206-2507776 GCA_902810485.1 Alauda arvensis
GTGCCCCGGCGCTGCGCTGGGACTCTCGGGGAAGCCCGGGCTCCAGAGCGCCCGTGGCTCCCCTGCCGCTTGCTCCTCGCCAGGCACAGCCATATGCTATGCTGGCCCCTTCAGCCCCGACACGCACTGCTTGAGCCCGCATCTCTCGGGAAATTGCAACCACGCGTGTCCACGTGCGGTTTCCGGTTGGAGTTTCACTGTCTGGTTTAGGATCTGGTTAAATGAAGGCGAGAGAAGAGGGGGGAGCAGGCAGTGAAAAGCGTGGRTTTGTTCAGTCCTTCCTGGCTCAGGAGGCAGATGTAAGAACTGCTCGGCTGAAGGAGCAGGACACGCAGAGGTTTAGACCAAACGGGAGCTGAGGCTCTTCAGACAGCTCAGCGCGGATCTGCATTGTCAGATCAGGGCTGTGTCGCTCACGTGTTACAACGCAGCTGATGCAACCTCTGTAAAACAACCTGACTGATCAGAATAAGAGCCCTTGGGAGAAGCTGCCCAGTTATTCCCTTCTGAATTCATGATCTGTTCAGGCCAGAGATGCTCTGACAGACTTGGCTGAGGAGCTGAGCTCCAAAGATCAGAAGCCCTCCCTTGTGACTGTCAGAATACCATGTCAGTACATCGAATATGTACTAAAGAAGCTGCTACTCAGATGCAAATATAAGGAAAACTATTTAAATTACTTTTACCTTTTTTTTCTCCCCAAAATAGCGTTTGTTATCTTGTTTGAAAACATTCCAAACTCACAAAAAATTAGGTCTGAGGTCTGCTTATTAACCAAAATTCACCCTCTTACTTCACAGCGGATGAAGAATTTGATGAGCTTTGCTTTGAGTTTGGTTTGGAGCTTGATGAAATTGTAAGTAATGTTTTTATTTTTTGCTTTTTGAGTAGATGTAGCATATTGGCAGCATTGCTCTTGTTCCCAGCATATCCCCTGGTACAGTGTTGTAATGGACTGTATTAACACAGGTGTTTTCATTCAGGAAAAAACCTCCTAGACTTAGAGAAGTTACTGCTTTGGAGGCAAGAGACTCCAAGATGGCATATTGCAGTATTTTTTGGAGGTCAGCACTCTGTGCTACTTGTTCTTCAGTCTCAGGCACTATTTTATTTAGCAGCATAAATATGGCCACAGAGCATGCATTGATAATATTTTACAAGATCTGTTTGGCTTTGTTTGATATGCAGTCATCTATGCACTATCCACAAAAAATGTACTTGTCCTGGACATTGTTACCTGAGTTGTAACTAATTTGTGCTGAACATTTTGATTTAGATTCTGTACTTGTGGAAATTCGCTAGCCCTGATAACTCTATCCATGCAAATCTTGTTCAAGTAGACCTGTTTGGTTTTGCCATTTAATTTTAATTTACTGGCCTTTTAATGATGTTTATCAAAAGACATCTGAACATCATATGTTATGCTTTATTTCAGAATGAATTTGATTATGCCAATCTATTGCCAAAAGTAAGGTCTCAGCTCTCTACTGGAATCTGACAGCTTGGATGTTTTTGCTTCTGTCATCTTTTTTCTTAAAATTTTAATACTGAATTTTTCTTTTGGTACACTGCTTTACAGTTTCTGAATTTGAGGTTTTATGTCACTTAGTGTATTTGGTGTGTCCATTTGCTGTATAAATGCAAATTACAGTGTTAAACTTCTAATTATTACAGTTTCTCCTATCATATCACTACCATAACTGCTGTCAATGTTAAGGTATATTAGGTTAAAACGGCATTTTTGTTTAATTTCAGACATCTGAGAAGGACATTATAAGTAAAGAAAAAGGTGAAGAAAAGGCAAAGGGTGCCTCTGATGTCGTTCTCTATAAAATTGATGTTCCTGCCAACCGCTATGATCTGCTTTGCCTGGAAGGGCTGGTCCGAGGACTGCAGGTCTTTAAGGAAAGGTAGGGCAGAACTGTGAGATTTCTGTGTTGTTTATTATTTGCTGGGTCCATTTCTGSGCCCATATTTTAACGAATAAAAATAGTAAGCAGAACTTGCTTGGATTTTGAGTATGATTACGTGTGTAGATCAGATTCATCAGATGTTCCTCTGGAGAGGATCTGTTGCATAACTTAAAAAGACTAGAGCAGAATGTGGGCTTTTTTTGTATATGTTCTAAAAAGTTTTCAATTGCTGCTCCATTTGAGACTTATCCTCTGTAAAGAACTCCTGCAGAGAAAATGCCTTGTAATCCTTCTTAATAAATACCAAAACAAATACTTTATTTCCCTTTTCTGCAATGACTTTATCTTGCTGAGTTTTTCCTTTCTAGTTCAGTAATCTGTTTACCATCCCATGAAAAACAAGTTTTGCACAGGTAGCTAATTACATGTCAAGAAATATTACCGAGAAAATTTTCTATCTATAATTGCTGCTACATTTGTAGAGTTTCCTGATTTCAGCTACAGACTTACTTTTGTTTTTGTTTCAGGATAAATTTCCCTAGGTTTGAAAAGATAATACCTGCTGAGGGTGAAGGTCAGAGGCTGATTATCACTGAACAGGTAGCAGTGTTTATTGCACCTTTGTAAATGTATTGAGAGTTGCTGAAGCAGCAAGATCCATATCAGTACAATTTTGTAAGAGCAGTGAGACTGGAAGTCTTATTTGCAGAACAAGAGCTAAAGAGATTTAAATACTCTACTCCTTGTGATCTATTCTTAGGAATGAGGAGGGGGAGGAGCAATAGACAAATTGTTTTGGGTGAACCTAGTAGCAGAGCAAATCAAAGTTTCAGATGCAGCTGAAATCAGAGTTTCAGATGCTCTCCTGACASCTGCATGCTGCTGTTGGACATTGCAGACTGCCCAGATCCGGCCTCACGCTGTAGCCGCCGTCCTCCGAAACATCACYTTCACCAAGGACCGCTACGACAGCTTCATCGACCTCCAGGAGAAACTGCACCAAAATATTTGCAGGTCAGTGCTTCAGTTTAAAGTAGTRKATAGTGTCTGTGKGTATGATTTTATCACGTGTTAAGACTGCACAWCTCTGTYGCAGAGAGAAGTTATGGTTATGCCAAGGAAAATCTTCCGTAGGAGCTCTCTTGATCCTTCTCATTTCCTTGCCTGTTCTTGTCTGCTGCCARTGTTGTTCAACATAAATAGCTGTTACAGTTCATTCAGCAGTTGAGACAGAAGTGTGTAGCAACATTCCCATTTCCAACTCCCAYTGGATTTGCCTTGAAAGTTGTATTGTTATTCATGAAAATATTTGCTAAAATGTTATTAATCAAATAATTTCTAGGCTTCTCAAAATGATCCTTCTGCTTTTTCAGTAAGCTCTGCAAATGCATAGAAGTATAGAGCATCATACTCTGAGATACTTCAAGTATTACTAGTAAAAACATTATTTTGCCTTTGTTTCTAGGAGAAGAGCATTAGTAGCAATAGGTACCCATGACTTGGACACCATCACTGGTCCATTTACTTTTACAGCCAAAGCTCCTTCTGAAATTAAATTTAAGCCCTTGAATCAATCGCAGGAGTACACAGCCCCACAAATTATGGATCTGTATAGGGTAAGTGGAATTTTTCAGATTTGTTGCAGTGAATGAGGAAGATAAATTTCCAAGGCTAAATATCTCTTGTATCCTTGTTATTAAAAGTTGTTCTTACAAATAAAACACTGTCATCTTCTGTGGCTTGACAGCCAGTGAACATTCCATATTTTGCTTATCATGAGCAATGCATGGTAATACTTTATTTTTRTTGTCTGTGAAAGATACATTGTGGTATTTTGGGGCTAAGAGYGACTCTCAGTTTGGTAGAAAACTTCTGATTTGTCACCATGAAGATTGCTTTTCATGATGCTCTTAATAATACTGTAAAAGGCTTGYGTATTTATCTGTTTATAAATATTTGGTGTACAAGGGTAGGAAAACTTTCAGGTGGATATTACCAGATTTTTTAATGTTACTTCCATTTGGCCAGTTTACTTRGGGAAGATGTTGGATTTTTACCCAACTGCATATTAGGCAAGCATAGCTGTGTAAAAGGCTCTGGCACTGCTCCTGGCTCAGCATCCTSATGAAACCAGGCAAATGCTAGGAAAAGATCCTTCCTAGTCTGATTTTACAATGCTTCTGTGGGCCAGTTCCACTGTCAGCATTTGAAAATGATAGCATTTATCACTGTCATTACAGTATACAGCCTGCTGCAACACACATACTGGCCATAGAGACACTTCCTCAAGTACCTCTGACTAAAGAGTAAGAGAGCTCAGAAACAAGAGAGGCTAGAAGGAAGTTAGGTTTTTGGTACAGCACATACTTATGTCATTAGAACAAATGTAAATTYTGAATTGAATTTAGGTATAAATATGTCAGTATCCAGCAATTTATAACTGAAAGTATTGCAGTGCTAATTTTTATTACTTCTAAGAAGARTTCCTATAGACTAAGGATATTTGGCAATGTTTGTCTGCTGTGGTGAACAAGGGTATTGTTTGGACAGCCTGGCCTACACATGTTTGAGAGAATCCTTAAATAATCTTCAGCACTTCTGAAGAAAACCAAAAATCCAGTTCTCTCATTTCAAACTTTTSCTGCTGCTGGGAGCAAACACCCTTTGCTATTAAAATACCTAACTCTAACCCAATCCTTCCCACCTTCAAAATTCCCYTTAATTACTCACCAAAGGATTGTGGCTCTGTGGAAGTTCATGTTTGAGCTGAAGTGCAATTCAGGCTCTGCTCTGTTTCCCCAGACTGACAGCCACCTTCGACACTATTTGCACCTGATTGAGACCAAGCCACGTTATCCTGTCATTTATGACAGCAATGGGGTTGTTCTGTCCATGCCTCCAATCATCAATGGTAAGATGAATTTGTGACTGCTTTGTGCTGTTACTGCTGTTTTGTGTGTGAATTAGTGTCTGACAGAAACACTGACGTGTCATAGGGGTTTATATGTTTTCTTAAAATTGTTTCAGTTACAATTTCATGAAGTCTTCTTTCCTTCGTTTAGTTTAAGGGTAGTCAAATTTTTGCTCTCTCCCTAGGCTGCTAGTGTTCCTTTTTCTCATCTTCATCAGAAGAGTGTAAAAATCCTACTGCAGACTCTGCATTGAGCTCCTCATAATCTTCCCCACCTCAAAAAGTTCCTTGTGACTGGAACTTTTGTTAAGAAATAATTTTGTTCAGCTAAAAGAAGCCTGCAAGAAATTATTTTTTAAACCCGTAACAGTAACTGGTAACTGCAACTTTGTACTCCAATTTAGGAGSTCACAGCAGGGAACTTACCAGCTATGGAAACTAGTTTTTGTGAATCCTATTGCTATCACACTAAGTGATTTCAGGAGAMTWTTAYTGCTTAAAAAGAATAAATTGGTCTATTTTTTTGCATTGTTTCTGAACATGGGTTTCCTCTGAATGAAAAAGAAACCATGAGTGATTTTTGAGAACCAGGTATACTGARGCCATTTAATGGCATGGCAAGAATTACTTATTAAAGAAAAATAATTCAGTATACCTATATACTGAAATACAGGTCAGGAATCAGTAAATTTCCCTGACCAGTAAGTCTGCAGTGATAATCTMTTTGGATGTATGCTTCCTAATAGACCTTATCCAGCTAACCCAAATCTTCTTAAAAGGCAGCTCAAACTCTCTGGCAGGGACTGGTAACAGTAACTGTTCTCAATTGAACGTGGTGTCAACCATTATGCTTGATCCTTCTTTGTTGGGCTCTTTCCAACTTGGGCGTGTTCCATGTAAAAGCACTGCATATTATTTATATTTTATCAATGAAAAAGGTTGAGCTAAATTTGGCACCTGCCTCAGCTTTAGAGAACAGTGTCTAASAGAGGCTTCCAGGTCAGAGGTGCTTTTTAAACRGGTAACGCAATGTAAACATCTGTATTGGCTGTTTGGATTATCTGCAAGCACTGAAGTGAAGGCTTGTATTTGCTTTGAAGCCAGTCCAGAGATGCTGRGCACATTCCATCTGCAAAGAGATACAGCACAGCTGTGAGGGAGTACAAGATCCCTCAGGCCTAAGATCTCTGGTGCACCTAACTTCCAGTCTGGCTGTGACCTCATTTCTCTAGGAAACTAAAACAGAGAAACTAAGTCAGGGTCAAGCAAAGGAAGCAGGAGTTCCCATTTATATCCAAACRCTTTCTTTGGCTCTGGTGGGGTGCATCTGCATTAATGACTGGTGCAAGGAAAGGCAAGAAGGACAAAGAGGCTGGATTTGGCATGATCCCACAGGACTGTGTGTGCCCGTTCCTGCATGGTTCCCAGCCATGGAATTCACTCCAGGTGTGCACTGCCCATCTGTACCTAACAGGCAGAATGAGATCTCTGTACAGCTGCTCCAGATTGCTTRTGGCTTACTAACAGAGCCCACTTTTGAAGGGAACCAGCTACTGGRGGCCTTCACACCCAGTCTGCAAAAGAGACACTTCAGGTGTTTCTTCCAGACAAGAAAAGTTTTGAGTGCAGCAGGGATGTGCTTCAGTGCACACATCATAACTCCCAGTATAGACAAAGCCAATTCAGGCTAGAAAGGACCTGTACTAGGACTTAAATCACTGCTGTAGAGCAACCTATAGGGTGTCAGACCACAGAATGACTATTGGTAGTCATAGTCAAAAATCACATTTTAAAAACCATTTAATTTGTTCCTGCCCAAACACATGTGATGTGAATGTGAGACTGACCCAGGGAGGATGGGATGCTGTGGCAGTGCAGAGCCCTTTGCTAACAGCAGATGGCCACTGTTCTGTTAGCTCCTTTTCCAGGTGAGTGCCAGGATACCTACAGATCCCCGTGTCTTGCAGTGTGAAGCRTAACCCAGTCAGTGTGTCTGACCTGCCTTTTGCCTTCTATTTGATTCATWAATTAAAAAATAAGAAGAGCTGCTATTCTGCCAACAGCTGGGAATATTGGTGCAGTAGACAGTGGCTTTTTTAAGCTGTGGAAGATGACAGTGATCTTTCTGACACAAAATGAGTCAGTATCAGTGCTATTGCAATAAAATGAATATTTTTTAACATGTTTTTCTTTTCACATGTTTTAGGAGATCATACAAAAATAAGCCTAAATACCAGAAATGTGTTTATYGAATGTACAGGCACAGATATTACGAAGGTAAATTAATCTTTCCTGCTTTTTGATATGATTTAATATAATTGTTTTCCCTTTGGAGAATAGAGCTCCAGTACAAAGACCYACAACAACAAGGCATTTACTGTATGGAGCCAACCTTCCAATACTAAAGTTGTAGGTCTGTGGAATTCCCTGGAAACAGTTTCAGGCTTCTCTAAATAGCATTGTGTTTTCACTGAATTTTGGTATTACTGTATCTTTATGTTGACACTAAGTGTTCAGCTTGTATGAGAAAATAATTCAAGTAAATTAGAGACTGTTCTTTTTGAGCACTTTTTCTAAATCTGAAAGRCTTTGAAAAGAGTAAAATTTACTAAGACTTCCTGTTTTGGCAGAATACTCTTTGTAAAGATTCATTTTGTCTTCTACTGAAAATTTGTGCTGAGGGAAGAAAGACAAGGATTTTTCTACTTAGTTATCTTTATCAAGCAGGGATGCTGTGCAAGTAATTGCTAAATTCAATTCTTTCTATATGCAAATTCTGTAACTCAAAGCTGAAGCATGAAAGCTGAGGAGTTACAATTGCCTGTTCTAGAATATAGGTTGTGCATTCATTGATAGTTTCCCTAAAGTGTGTAACTTGCTGCTTAAGAGCAAAACTGCTTTTAATTTACCCTACTACAAAATGGGATGTTAACAACCCAAATAAATTTGCATGTTGGGGAGAGGCTTCTAAGCAAACTAATAAATAACTGTTTCTTGCTACTGCTTGTCTTGATAGTAAAAATAAATATAGCATTGTTCTGTTTATGTGAAGGAAATTACACTGTCAGGCATCAAAAAAACCCCTTTGTGGATTAAGAAGTTAATCTGAATCTCATTATTATGTTCTATTATACTAATCTCTTAAAATATTAACTGTAAAACAAAAAAATTTGCAAATGAGGTTATTTGATAATGTGTTGCTAAACAATGCAGTCCTTCAGCCTCTCCATTCTCATTTGAACTTCAGTAAAACGACTAATTAGACAGAAGGTTAGGAAGACCCAGCTCCAAATGGTAATAAAAACCCTGTGTTTCTAAAGAACAGAGTTTAGAAAAGATACACAAAGGCTTCAGAACCTTGAAAACCAAATTTTGTACAAATGTCTGCATCAGAAGGAAAATGTTTTTTAAAATTCAATCTAATATTCTAGACTGCTAGGAAATTAGAATAGAATGGAGTGTAAGAGGAGATACTTTCCCTGTTTTTTGTTAAGGTATTTTATCTATTTCAGCACAAGTAGATGACAGATTTCAGTGTGATTGTTATGTTTGTTTTGTAGGCAAAAATTGTTCTCGACATCATGGTCACGATGTTCAGTGAATATTGTGAGAAGCCATTCACGTGAGTATGCATCTCCAGGCAGAGACACAACACATTTGGACCATGTGTTTAAAGCAGTTTCACTGACATTTTTCTGTGTCTCTCAGTGTGGAAGCAGTAGAAGTGGTTTATCCCAATGGGAAGACSCACATCTACCCGGTAAGCACAGCACTGGGGTGTCTCTGTGTCCTTAGGGAGAGGGCTTTGTTTACACAGGTCTGTAAGAGTGACAYTGTTCTCTTCTCCTGCAGCAGCATGTGCTGCTACTGAGGTGTAGTGTAAAAACCCAGCTTGGCACTTTCTCTGTATTAGTGASTCAGAATCTTCTCTAACCCCCCGAAAAATAATTCCAGCTTCAGCTACTCCTTGTCTAGGAAAGTCATTTTGAAGCTCCACTGAATTATGATGAGGTTAAARATACACTATTATGGTTTAGAGTGCTTGTGATAGGAACCTTTTCAGGAACAAGTAAAGATTGCAATCAAAGGTCATCATCTGTGTCTAAAGCTTCTAAAACCTATGTGTTCCCAGTCAGGAAAAATGAATGCAGGAAGAGGTCCTTCAGCTTATGGACARCTGAAATCAGCCTCAGCATAATGTACTTATCAGATCTGGAAGCTTTAATGCCCTTCAGTTCAAATAACCTTTACATTTTTCAGTCTTTCACTTTACAAACACCAGCTATGTAAAGGTCTAAAAGGCAGAATGCTRACTACAAGTTCAATTCAGAGCCCCAGACAGACCTCTTTGCAGTAATGGAGTCTTACATTTTTATTCTCTTAATAAGTATAAAGAAAGCAATTACTTCTGTTTCCTGAAAGTAACTGAAGACAGATCTGGTTGAGTTCATAAAATCAGATTTACCAAGGGAGTACAAACTGTTTAGAGGGAAAGAAACTTACTTTTGCTAAGAGGTTTTCTAGTGTCATTTTAGCTTTTTCTTTTCACAAGGTCAGTTTTAATCACCAGAGGAAAGATGTAGAATCCTGAAAACATATCCAGCAAAATAGAAATCTCTGCAGTAACCAAAGCAGCTTCCCTAGATAAACTAGAGGAAAAATCCCCAAGTTTCAGATGCTATGGTTTTTAAGGATTTGTATATCAAGAAGTTTAGAAACACATGAAATACATAAATACATACAAAATAATTGTCTTCAATRTGTTGCACACTTGCTAAGTGAAATACTGGTAGGTATTTGTGTGCCAATAAAGAAATAGRAAGTTTTCTTTCCTTTTCCTCCTAAAAGTCATTTGATCTGTAGAGGACCATGAGATCTCATGCATGACCATTGTGTGCTTTAGGGCTTTGACTTAGGATAAACTGCTTAGCAGAAACTTCCAGGGGCTCTGTTACTTGCAGATATCAGAAATTCCTGGAAGTTTGGATAACAGGGATTTCATGCTGCATTCACCCTTCCAGCTTAACCAAGAACAGCCTCTGCATCACCTACTAGAGTATATTTTCAACAGTCCTGTTAACTTTAGAATGCTAAATATAGCCTAATAKTCCACATTTGTCTTCTGTGGGTGTCATCTTAGAATGGCAATTAGAAGCTAGATTGCTAAGATTGAATCCTCTTAGGTAGAAATGGCAGGGACTGTGTGTGCTTAAAATCTTTGTCTTTCTTTGTAGGAGCTGGCTTATCGAACAGAGAAGGTGAAACCTGAGTACRTTAACAAGAAAGTAGGAATCAGGTGTGTTACTGCAAATGAAAAGAGTTTTTAGTAACCATTACAAACGTACTGGAAGACATTGATTATTGCATTGTTTTAAAAATGTTTAGACTGTGATTTTTTTTTTAATTTATCAAAAATTCAGGGTTATCTTGGGTAATTAGATTGACTGTTACAGAGTCCCCTGATTTCAGGGAAAGTGAATGATTCTTTATGGCTTCACACAACTGTTATGAAGTAAGGGAAAATGACCATGTCATTCTGTTTGAATGCTGAGTCTGTGTACAGTCTATAAAGCACTTGCAGATTCTTCAGGATATGAGGCAATGCAGAAAACCCATTGATTACTTTACAAAGCCAGTCAACATAGTGCAAAACCCATAAATTACCACTCTCTTGTTTTGTTTCAGTGAAACTCCAGCGAGCCTGGCAAAGCTGCTGACCAGGATGTGTTTGAAGTCCCACGTCACAGGGAATGGGAACCATCTAGAGATTGAGATCCCTCCCACCAGAGCAGACATTATCCATGCCTGTGATATCGTAGAAGATGCAGCAATAGCTTATGGTTATAACAACATTCAGATGGTGATTCCGAAAACGTACACCATAGCTAATCAAGTAAGATTGCCCCTTCAAATGAATGCTCTGTTGTCAGTAAATGACTGCTGCATGCCAGAAGGGCTTTGGGGGAAAACAGAACCTAGGAATTAAATATTTTGACATGCTTTGCCTTGAGAAGTATTTACCATGGATGGGATACAAAACAGATGCCCCACTGATTTGAATAAGTCTAAGACCAGTGGTTGCTGGTACTTGAAAAAAGACAGGGTTTAAGTAGGGAGCCCGTATTAAATCTCTAATTGGGAGATTCATTTCCTTAGGCAAGCCTAAAGGCAGCTGGCTAATGCTTTCAAAAATTTTAAGCACACAGGCATAGTCCCTCCCCAGTGAATTCACCATCGTGTAACAGGCAGAATCACCTCAGGAAAGAATAGCAAAATGCTTTTAGATGGAAGCTGAGAACTGTTTTGTTTCATTTCAGCTCCCCCTCAATAAGCTTGCAGAACTTCTGAGACTGGACTTGGCAGCTGCTGGATTCACTGAAGCACTCACTTTTGCCCTGGTATATTCCATTGATTTCATATTTTTCTTAATTGCATGTTGGAGTAGTGATGCAATCAGAACTGCAGAGGGTGGTCTGAGGATATGTTGTTGTTTAAATGTACCAGTATTATCCAGTACTGTTCTGGAAGCTGATTGTTTACTAGGAATTACTTTGGAATCACAGTATAATATTTGGTGAGTTTGTAGGTCAGAGAAATTAAATGAGTCACTGTTAATGTGGTATGTAGTTCTAAGTACAGAGAGGGAAATAGCTGCTGAAGRACTTAGTTTAACTTGATAGGATGAAACTGTAAGACAGCAAATCTCTCTCAAGCCTTTGGTCACCAGATGTGAAATTCATCATAATTCAAAAATCTCGAAAACCAACATGAAAGTTTTGCACTCTCTGATGGGTATTCCTCCAGTGCATTGAGATTTACCTTTTTCTATATTTTTCTTTAGTATTGTCACATGCCCACAATTCCTTGCATTAGATAATTCAGTCTGCAAATGGCTTATTTTAAGAATACACATTAAAAAGTTACTATACAGAAACACTAAGGGGAAACCTTAGTGTCCTTCCTTCCTTTGGAAACCCCACCACAGGTATACAGAATACAGATAACAAATAGATATATAGTATATAGGTAACAAAGATAGATTAAAAATATAAAATTATTATCTCTGGTTTTAGGTATTATTTGTTACAGCTCTGCCATTGGTCTTTGACCAAGAATTAGGACTCTGCAGCAGCAAGTGCCACTCTGGCACTAACCAATGCTATAATTTGTACTATGGAAATTACACAGCAGGATTGTTGTGCTAAAATGGAATGTACAGTAGGAAACAACATCTTTGTCATGGCCACTTGCTCACACCCCTTAGTTGTGAACTGGATCAGAGAACCTGATCTACTTTWAAAAACAAAAAGGTTAAATATGCTCCCATGCCCTCCAAATGTATCTGGTAACTGTCCAGATATGGAGACTGGCATAGGCAGCTATTGAAAATATACCACACATTTWAAAAAATCATTTCTGTTGAATAATCTGCTCAAAGCCTTTGTGCACATTTTTAAGATATGGGGAGCTACCATCAATACTCTCTTGTAATCACTGTGGGATTTCTCAACTTCTTCCTGACCCTAAAACTTACTAGACGGCCAGAGGCATGAATCCTTGGAAGTACACAACCTTTTAAGAGAGACAGTGATCTGCTCACAGATTATTTTTTACTAATTTACTCAAATAGTAAATTAGTATGTATTAGTATTAGTATTTTTAAGATGTATACCATTTCAGGCTCCTAAAACACTTCTAGTAGCTGAAAAGTTCAGGTATTGCAACCATATTTGGTAATTTGAATGGAGTGAATAAAATTTTAACACCTTCAGGTTTCACAGAGCTTCAAAAGCAAAATTTGGTCTCATTTTGAAAAATATATTCCAGTTTTAATATTTGGTTATTAACTCATTCAAGTAACCAGGACAATAAGTAGCATTGCCTCCTGCTAATATCTGGCAGAGGTATTCAGAYCTGAGATTACTACCATGTTGTGGAAACAGTACATACAGTCAAGCTTTTAAAGTTTTTCTTTATTCATTAATATTGTTATCCAAAATTAATATTTCCTMATTCATTAATAATTTGAGTGCTTTTTGCAAAGAACCATGGTTTTTTTGAACATATAGTTCATTTTTTTTCAGCACCAGGTAGATAATATGTCTGGAACATGTAATATATTACATTGCTACAATTGCTTTAKGAACTGCAACAGCAGAATTTTTGAAGGTCATGCAGTGTGTCATGGTATCACATTTCATATTTCTATTTCTGCTGTGGCAGGATGAAACTCACAGTCTKCTGTGTCCCCAACACTTTATTAAAGCCCCAGTGTGAGACTTATGGCTTTGATAACTTGGRTATAATTTATGCTACAASATTCTGTRCTCCAGTRTTAYATGGCAAACACTGCTTATGTATTTRTGCACTCAGTCTGTTTCTTGGTTGGAGCCCCAAATGACACTTGTACACAATAACACTGCCTTCTGAGAGGAGCTCCAGTTTAGCCAGAATGCACTGAGTTCAATCACAGGAACTTGCTGTAGTTTAGATACACATCTGAAAACTGTTTAACACAGTTCTCTCCTCCTAAGTTCAGCATTCCTTGTGTTATTTGGGGATTTTTAAAARTGATTATTCAATAATCCACTYTTTCAGATGGTCTTATCTGCTCATTTTTCTCACAGTTGGTCTATCAACACACTTTGTGAGTGCTGCCAGTGYAAAGGGAACACTTCTGGGGTACACAAGCAGATCCTCAATTACATGCCTACCTAGTCTGCTACTGGTTTCCTTATTGCACTAATAAAGCCATAAATTCTGGAAATCTGAAGTGTGGATCTTAGAAGTAGCACCTATTGCAGTATGTGCACAGACATTGGCTGAGCCTGATAAAGTGAATGCATATTGTTTTACTGAGCAGCTTAAAAATTCACCTTTACAACACAGGCTTTAAAAACACTTTAACCCCAAAAATTGAACTACAAGGCTCTTATGCAGCKCTAAAAAATGAAGGCTTAGCCTTATGAGCTGTATTTCATAGACAGTACTGTACTTTATGCAAGTGTCCCTCAAGGGATTGTTCTACTTTGTGTGARAGAACAGATACCAGTCCCTCTCCAAGTGCTATTTCCAGAATAAAATACTTCACCCACTGCATGTCAGGGTGCAGAATCTGAGCCTGTTTTTAAARTGAATGACAACAATCTGTGACAGAAGCCTAAATAAACACTTGCCTTTTTTTTTTAAACCCAGCTTCATTTTATTTAGTAATTAACATTTATRAATAAACCAGTTTGTCTACTTAGTCTAAAGACTACGGCTTAATTTGTATTATGAGTGTTACATGTGAGGAGGATATTGGGCAGTTCTACAATCCCATTGTTCATTCTTGATACCAAATTTTGTCATTGGCTTACTGTCTATTTTAACTACTTGACCTTGATAGGTTTGTGTCTCCTTTTCAGTGTTCTCAAGAAGACATTGCAGATAAACTTGGCATGGACATCTCTGCCACCAACGCTGTGCGCATCGGAAACCCCAAAACTGCAGAATTTCAGGTGAGGCCATCTACAGTGTGCAAGCAATGTAGCCATGGATTCTGGATTTAAAAAGGAGAGAAAGGATCCTACAGGAAATAACATYTATAAACTATAAGCTGCATTAAAGAGAGCTTGTGTATATTTATGTGCTGAAGGTGTCATGTTCTGTTACTCCACTGAGGAATCTCTCTTCCCATGTGAAATACTATCAGCTTTTCAAGAGAGCAAAGTACCAAAATGCTCTGTGTGGCAGAATGTGGCAGTCTTAYTGCAGAAAATCCCAGATGGTTGATCAGCTCCCTCATCTAGAAAACCTATTCAGCACAGAAAGAACTATTAGACTTGGCAATCTCTAAACTTCCTGAGCTTTGGGTAGGAAACATTTGGGTTAGTGTTTTTTTGAAATATTGATCATTATTACTCGGTTTTGGTTTTTTCCTTAATTCTGTGATGCCCTTGAAATATTTTAATATTCCTTTCTAGATAATTTAATCTTAGCTAGAGCAGAAAGTGAGAGCTCAAGTATGGATTCTCAACAATTCTGAAAATTACATAGCATTTACCTGTAGTATAAAGATAACATTTTAGACAACACTTGATATTTCCAAAACTGCATTWAGAATTTGCCTTTTGTATAAGTAAGAGTAAATGTCTGGGAATTTTTCACTTTCTGTATTACTTTTCTACCCTGCACTGCAACTCAGCCACCTGTGCAATGGTACTAATTCTTAAGCTCACATACAAACTCTTTGAGAAAATGCAGTTTATAGAACATGGAGAGAATGTACATTTCCAGGTTTAGTAATTCTRAATCAAAATTGCTTAAACATAAAAGATAAGTGCAGTATTTGCACTTGACTACTTTAAATTCTTGTTACAAATGGACAAAACAAAAAAAAAGAAGAAAATGAGGTATTTTGGAAGATGTGTGACTTGCAGCATCTCTGTTTGTCCTGCAGGTGGCACGTACAACCCTCCTTCCTGGGCTGCTGAAAACTATTGCTGCCAACAGAAAGATGCCCTTGCCTCTCAAACTCTTTGAGATTTCTGACATWGTAGTGAAAGATCCTAATACAGGTAAGAAGAGAAGGTTCCTCAGAATCTTTGATAATGGAAGTACATTACTACATACCAAATGGTAATAGTGAGTAAATCTGTATTTCCTTTAAAACAGRCATTTCCACAATAATAGTCATTCCATACTACAGTGGGGTTTTGTATTAATGTGCACACCACAAGATTTAAGAGCTTRGTTTACAGGCTAGATTTTAGAGTAGCTGGAAACATTGTTCATTTTAGATGCTCTCTCAAAAGTGCAAGGAGATACACTGCAAATATTTTTAGGCATCTAAATATTCTTTAAAGTCTGTCACAGATACTAAAAAACTTCAAGCATAAACACAAGACAATTTTGCACCACAAAATAATCTGCTCTAMATTGCTTATGTTGATGTGCCTGTTTTTCTTGTCTTATCTAGTGCTGCTTTGTGTTCCTATCAGGAATGTAATTGATATTTTTATCAGGGATRTATCTCATGAGAAAAACTACCTGCTGGTAGTGTTTGAAGTGGCACAGACCCTGGAAAGCAGGAATACCAAAGGCATGCTGCTGTKACAGCTCTGTTTAGAGCACTGCAGGCTCAGTGATGTGCAGGGCTGTGCCAAAGCAGAATGTCTCCATCCTGGGAAGAGCAGGTTTATATATAAACAGATTTTATCCCAGAGAGCAGGTATTCAGAGGAAGATTTTGGGGTCTGTGTGTGAACCCCTTTTCTGTCATCTTTAAACAAGATGGCTTGYATTTTTCTCCCAGATTGTTTTCTGGGAAGCTGAGAATTGCTATGAAAAATGAGATTGGTAGCAGAGATACAGGGTAGAGAATGGAGCAAGCCTTTGTAAAAACTGTATCCATAAATAAAAAGCTCCACAGTATATAAAATTTCCTCTCTCATTAATAAAAAATATTATCCTTATCTTTCCACTTCATCCAGCTRTGCTAAGAAAGCCTGGCTGCCTTGGAATTGTTCTGGAGCCTTAGTTGTTGTATGTGAAACAGGCAAARCAGCTCCTTCACTTTCCAAAAGCTTCAGTGCAACCCTTCCTGTGTTTTGGGGTTTCTTTGCACTGATTTCACTGTATAAAATCACAAGTTCAAATTATCTGGAAAAATATATCACAGTAAAGTGAACTGTAAAAATGGATTTTTAAATGTTAAAAATTTGCCTAAGTGTTACTGATTCATGTCTTTCTCTATGGTATATGGAGAGAAAAGGAGTGCCCAAGCTGCAGCTTTTGGGAGGAGTTGAATGGAGTTGTGCCTCAGTAAAAAGGCTGACATGACTTTAAATTCAGTGGTAGCAATGGTTCTGTTGTTTCATTATCTGGTTTCAGATTTTAGTGGTTGTGTTTAAAGTATCTGGGATCTGCAAAACAAAGGTTTATATAAGGCCTAAACATAATGGCAAGTAAATTGCTTTGGTGATGAATTTAATTGGTAGATTACCTTTTTTCCTTTTTGAAGGAAAAAAGAGCCTTGCCAAGCAAAACAAGCAGCTTCAGCAAACCATGTAGGCTCTTTTTTATTAAATACAGACAGTTTGGTGCTGCAGCTCATTCCTTCTGGGGCATGCAGTTAGCTAGAATGCACAAAACGTGGGACAGATGGCAAAATAGCATCAGCATTCTTCAGAACCAAGAGTGGGGCTGTTTATCTTGGACTAAGGAGCACATTTACTTTGGCATTATAAAATTTGTGAGTTAAATTGTTACTTTTATTTCATGTTTGCCAAGTGCAGCTCTTGAAAGCTTTCATTTATGTGGATGGCTGCTTAACAGTTTTGTAACTAATGATTTTGTGGYGTACTTAATTTTGATGGGAATCATTGCAACAAAGACTTCTGAGGCAGCAGCTTTGTGCTGTCTGCTCTTGGGCAGCCCTCTCGTGGACTGAGCCCTTACAGACTGTGAACAGTATCTGAAATGGGTTTTAATGTTGTGTTTAGAATCACTACTGTCTTCCCCAAATTGACTTCCAAAATTAAACTTGCCCAATAAACAGTTTGAAGGGGGGGGGGGTGGAGAAAGGCAACTGCAAACATTGAAAAATGTGGGGTTGTCCTCTCACATATGGAATGAGATTTCCTGCACAAGGCTTATGTCATCAGACTGACTTAATTTAATTTTATTATTTCATGATTTTGGCATGCAGAATTTCCAATTAATAATTTCAAAAGTATGGGTCAGAAGAGTACTGACATAAACTGTATTTGAAATGGTGTTCATCCACGTGTGAATGAACCTAGCTCTTTCAAACACACTGGGTTTGAATAAAGTACCTTCTTACACACAACTTGTGCTTACCAAGGTGAACTGCACATACTGCTCTTCAGACTTATCTGACAGAGTTTTGATGTATTAAATTAACAGAATGTGTGGCAGATTTAATATAACCAAAAGGAACCAAATCTGAGCAAAAATGTTTTAGCTCAGGGCAGAAGGAAAGGTGCTGATTTTGAATATGTTGCACAGCATTTGTGTGGGTAAGTGGTAGCACTGGGTAATCACTTCTCTAGGATAGTTCATTAGTTTAGGGTCAGCACCTTTGCCACCAGGCCTAAGAGAGAATACCCTTTCTCTCACCACAGCAGAAGAAATTAATCCATTAGAAAATCACCTCTGACCAGTGATCTTGGAGAATCTGGCAAGCTTATGGTAGCACACATTTAACACAATTTACATAATCTGTGAATGCAGCTGCTGCCACCTTTTGAAGCATATTTCCAACTGTCTGGAACTGTTGGTTATCTGCAGAAAATAGTTGGGGGGCTAAAAGACAAGTTGGGATGGGCAGGTGTCCCTTTTCAGATCATCAGGTGATTTTCCTGAAGCAGCTCTCCTTTGGAAAGGAACAGTGCACAGCATTGCTTTATCTTCCTCTGCACTCTCTTGGCTCACATATTCCTGAGCAGCTGCCCCATCCTTTGGATTGTTTTTCAGCAGCATCCCCAGGAAGTGCTTTGAAGTCTCAGAAATACATACACACATACATATATTCATGTATATTTTGGGTTGACATACTTGGCAAGCTCACTTGAAAAACAGAAATGTTTCATGGCATGACATGAGAGCTCTAAAGTGACTTATAAAGAACTGAAGCATTTCTAACATCTGCCAGCTTTTGCCTACAATTCCCAACAACCTTTTTCCTTCCTGTTACTTGTAGTGAATGAACTTCCTCTGTTGTGATAGAACTAGAAGCAGTAAGTTTTAGAACACTTGAAAAAAGCAACCTTTCCTTTACCAAAGATTCCTAAAATTGAAAACATGAGGTGTATGTTTATTTCTGATGCTGTAGTTAAGAACTCTGGTCTGAAGGCACCACTATMTTAATCATAATGAAATTAAAATTCAGATAGTTGTTACAAAATCTGCTACCATAATGACTCATTAAAAAAAAACAAACAGGAAATAATTCTACTGAACCTCTAGCATGCTGTCTTAGGGAAGGTAATTTTTTTTCTATTCTGTTTCTCAGTATAACATGCAAATAAATTGTTGACCATCTATGACTGTGCTGCTTSTTGGTATCTTAGTAGAGCTGGGAAGCAGAGAGACATGTGACACACAGACAGCAGCCAGAGTGCTCAGACCCAAAAACAGACACTGCATTTATTCATATTCTCCCTTTTCCTGTGTTGCCATTTTAACTTTAACTGGATTCTCCAGCATTATTTAACACTGCACATTATTATAATGACAGGAAARAAAGTTGAGTGACAGATTGCAGAATTACTGCCACAGTAAGTTCAGCTTTCAGWGACTGATGATGTGGTACCAAGTAGCTGTCCTAGAAGTTTTGAATGATTTCTGTCTCAAAAAGGCTGAGCTTTCATCTTGTGTGCAGGTTCTGGTCCAGTGTTTTGCTGTTTTAATCTGGATTTCTGGTCACTTGATAAATTMTTTCCTGTCTAGTTCCTGACAGATTTTCTTATCACTAAATGTTTAGTTGGAGCAATAATTTCTCATGTGGTAATATTAATGCTCTGACTGTAACTCCAGYTAAAAGTGCTTGTCAGGGCAGGAGCAGGAGAGCTTCTGAGGTGGAAGTGGGTGATGCTGCCAGAGGGCTCCCCTGCTCTATGGCCAGGATTAGCTCAGGGACTTCCCAGCATAAATGTGATTCTTTCTAGTAAGAAGCAGTGGATTTATCAGCTATGGACTCCATCTGCCTCCTCAGAGCTGTGTAAACTCCTGGCATCCACAAAATCCTGTGGTGAAGAAGTTTTTCTGCTTAACTCGATGCTGCCTGAAAAACCCATTCCTTTCCTTGTTTCTTTGAGCTTGGTTCCTGTTGACTTGATCAACATGCTGAAACCCACAGAAAAGTGGGTAAAAAAGTAAAGCCTCAAAAGCTATACTAGTCCTGGACAGAGGGTGTTGCAGTGGGGTAGCCTCAAGGTACAAGTATGAGAACATGCTACTACATGCTCATTCTGAAAGTTAAAAAAAAGGAAACATATTTTGCTGAAATGAATAATGTCAGGAGGCAAAAGGCAGGGGTTGGACTTAAGGAATTGTCCAGAGTGGGACATRCTTATGTCACTGTCTTGGGTTTGTGCAGCACATGTTTTAGAATCACTTGGTTGCAGGGATGTCCAAGATCTTTTCACAGATCACCATGCTAACATTATTAYACTTATTTCAGGTTGTGGGCTGGTTGTTTTTGTGCTGGTAGTTGCTCCATAGCCAAGTTCTGTAAATATTTAGCTTTCCCAGCAGCATCACAAGCTTCTCCATGCCTGCTGGGTATTTGCATTTTGCCTTGTCTATTTTAAATGTCTTTAACACTTCACTTTATGCTTGGTACCTTGTCACTGCATACAGGATACTTGGATATAACAACCCTCTTTCCTGCTCAAGGCACAGRGTACTTTAAATCTTTCTTACATTTCTGACTGTGAGAGCCCAGTGGGTTAAAGAAATGCCCTGATTTCCTCAGGCTACATGGCAGGCCTGTCACAGAGGGCATTTTACATACTTATTTCTCCTTTCAGCCACGAGTGCCTCACGGGGCAGCAGAAGAAAAGTGATGCAAAAGGCAAGGTTAGTTAGAAGAGTGATAAAGTTTCCCAGCTAACATAATTATTTCCTTCTTCTGCAGATGTTGGGGCAAGAAACTACAGACATCTATGTGCAATTTACTACAACAAAAGCCCAGGCTTTGAGATCATCCATGGTTTGCTGGACAGGGTCATGCAGGTCCTGGAAGTACCMCCAAATGAAGAGAATGGCTACACCATCAAGGCAGCTGAAGGTAAGGAASACAGAACTACAGTGTACAGCAGGGGTTCTTCTGGAACTTAAATGTTCCCCTCCAATCTGAGGAGAATTTTTGGTTGTTCTCAGCAGCAGAGACTAAGGATTAATGTCATTATGTGCTGTCATAATGCAGCATGATGGAATGCTAGTGAAAAAGCATTGTCTGCATTCAGTGATTGTAAAATGGAATTGTTATCTTTCTGTGAGCTGTTCTGAGTAGCTTAATGCAGTTTGTGAGTTCACAGTTTTTAATGGAACTTATAATACAGCATTTGCCCTGAGCTTCATGGRCTGTTTATAATTACTTAATCTCCTGATGGTGAGGGTACATAGGAATTCACWGAACTGATGAATATGCCACACACCCACTGTATTCTCCTTGGCTAACAGAGCTTGGAAAAAGCAGCTTCTTACACTTTATCTTTTGGTTTCTAGCTTTATCTGTAGCTTTTTTTTATAGGTACCTTTTATTTATACATTCATGTGAAGATATATGCCTTAGATAGCTTTCATTCAATGAGCTGCTGTCTTTGAGACTGACCCTGCTGCTTGGAWAGTTGTATAACAGCCCTCTTCCTTCTCCATACAGGGTGAGCTGCACATGAATTAAAAATAACATTCTTAAGTGTAGAATCTCCTCTGTGTATGTGCCTGTGCATGTAAGAGAGAAAGCAAGCAGGCTGACCTGATTCCTTCATTGCAAGAATACAGGTTGATGGAAGAGAGCAGCACYAGCAACTCCTCTATTCTGCTACCTAAAATAACAGGGTAGAAAATACAGAATAGAAAAGCAGGGCTGCAGAGATGGCAGCTATGACTCTACTTCCATGTCATGCAGTGGTGTTCAGAGACAGGAGACATTGACTCAAACTGACTCAGCTTGAAGAAGTGAATTCTGCACTTCCTGGAGTAGGGGCACTCACACAGGGTCCCTGACAGCCTGATCTAACTCTCCTGTCCAGAGAACTTCAGTGAAAATTTGTTGAGTGTCTCCCTGTGCTGCCAAGATGCCAAACAGAACACGTGGGCCAAGTAATCTCCTGGCACTTCAGTGCACACTACTGATGCTTTTTTTGAGAAAGTACTATTCTGCTCAGTATTATTTAGGCAGACTCTCAATGGCTTTGTTAGTATATTGTTAATAGGATTCCCAGGTTGACCAGAAGAATGTTTRATACAATTATACTTCTGGTTCTAATTCTATCAAGCACAGAACACGTGAGAGCAAAGCCTCTTGTTTGGAAGGGGCTGTGGTAGTGGGGAGTTAGGAAGAGCCTCTGGGAGTTGGGTGCTCAGCTGCCATTGAAGTCAAACTGAAATGTTCTATTCCTATTCAAAGCTCTTCTGTAGCTGGTTTTTWAATAGATATCTCAAGAGTTTACTTTAGTACTGAAAAGTATTTGCAAATGTTTTATAGTCTGTGTTGTAACATGACAGCTGATTTCAAGAAACTAGAAAGAGACCTCAAAAATAATCCTAACACAGGGAAGAAGTTATTTCTAGATATTAGTGCTGCTCAGTATTCCTGATGCTGTGAGATTTACAATGCTCACTCAAAATCCCTGCATTCCCATGACATTTCTCCATGACACATTTAGTGCAGAGGGTGGATTATACCTTGTCATGAGCAATATATTACAAGCAGTTTGTGGCTTTTGCTTATAGAAAAAAAAAACTATGACTTTCTGTTTCACCAGTGATTCAGAAACTCTCCTGGGATGGCACATGGATTCCTTGCAGTTGTCTTGACATTGGAATTTAACCTTGCTATCAATGCAGATGGCTGATACTCTGGTGGCAGAGCAAATGCAGTGTCACTGCACCAACTTAGCTTGAGACCTTCACTGCAGAGATGGCTGGAAGTCAGAGTAACTTGGAGAATTTTGTTTTGGTTTTTCTAGTGGTTGGTTTGCTTATTTGTTTGTTATTTTTGCTGTTTTAAAGTTGCTTCACAATTTGTCAACTAAGCACACGTGAGAGAGATGCCAGCAGATGAGGGAGTAAGGTAACTGCCCAGTGAAACAAAAATACCCTGTAACATCTTCAAGAGACCTCAGGATACTGAAATAATTTGTAAGAAGAGTGCCAGTTACTTCAGAGGTTTGAAATCAGGACATTACACAAGGCACAGATTTTTAGAGGCATCTGCAGGAAGCTGTTTTATTGCCTGTGCCAAATTACAGATTCATACAGCGAGAAATGGGCTTATCCCAGGGCTCTGCTTTAGGGAGATTTAGAGGTCCTGTCTCTGTCCATAATCTTCAACAAAGCTTGAGACCAAGAAGCTACACAGTGTAAAGGTAGGGTTTAGGCCAGTTGTTTTTAGTCCTTGTGTAACTGATTCAAGTAGTTCCACTGATTATGGAAAAACAATACAGGGACTAAAATCACAAGCAGCAGGGAACAAATAGAGATGTGCTGGGCACRTATTTGACACTTTTCCAGATTCCCTCTGGAAAATGAAATGCCTGTGCTCTAGTCCTGCTTGGTCCATATGTGCAAATAATGGTTATTTGAGCTCCTTCTGTTCTGCCAGCACCTCAGTGCCCTGTGATTTGACCTTAAGGTCAGAGTGGTTTTGCCTCTCTAGCAACACCTGGGGAAAACGTACAGATGCTAGAAAATATGGGTGAAATTGTGATGTTCCCCTGGCCTTTGCACTGTGCTTTGGTGTAATCTGAGCTAGGTAATAAATGGAGAAGAGCTGTTCAGAGCAGCCTTAAGGAACAGAGACTTTTGAGTGACTAAATTTGAGGATTTCAACATTTGACACTCAATGTTTTCCACTTTCTTAGAAGTTACTGAGAGAACTTTTTTATTTTCTTATTACCACTAAACATACAAAATTAAAGTTTTAAAGATAGAATTTCTGAAATGCTCCCCATTGCTTGAAAATGCACAGAATTAACTTTTTGACAGTGAATCCTACTGGCCTAGAAAAGCATTCTGGCTTTTCTCTTTGTTTGGTGGCACAGGCATCCATAATCAAATATAGATGGAAAAGATRTGATCAATCCTCAAACTTGTATGTGCTCCATAATAAAAAGAAAGCATAAAAGTTTTGAGACTCAACCATTCCATACCATTAATAAAATGTAACTATCAGTAAGGACATGTATGATTAGAAGGTAAACAAATAATTTTTAAAATATAAAAATACAGGTGGAAAGAGACAACAAATTTTGTTATGTGTTTTCTGGTAACTTGATTAAATTATTTAATTTTTAGTTTGCTTTCATTGGTTTCATTTCCCTTGAACTGAAAATTAGAGGCATTATTATTATATTGGAAGATATTCTTAATTTCAAGTTTTAATCAGGAATAGGTATGTTTTCTGCAATATTTTAGTGATCATTTTGCATGACCATCTGGGAYGACAATTTTCTTCCAGAAATCAGGACAACAATCACAGGAGGTGATGTTAATCATGGGGTTTGGGTCCATGGTAAAGCCTTACTTAGGCTGAAAAGAATAAAGAAGGGCTTAGGAAATCCTGACAGTGGATTATATATCACAGTCTTCAAAGGAGTGGTGTGAAGTGCAAGGTGTAATTATCTTCACTCCTAATGTAACATTTAAGAGTCCCTTATTTAAGGAAGAAACCCCTGGGTTTGCATCACCTTTCAGGAGTCTCCTCTCATACTTTGCACATGGAATTTGRCTGAGCACAAACTGTTTGAAAGAGGAAGGTGATATCCCTATTTGATCAAAATGAAACAACCTGACAGATTCACAGAAAATGTTACAGAGGATCTGTGCATGGCTGCTGCTCCCCTGTCTGCCCCACTGCCCTCCATGCCAAAACTCAAACAGCAACCTCAGGAAAACAACCCTAAAGAGAATCAGCTTGTGGCATGAGCTTCCTTTTTCTACAGTATTGATTGTCAGGGATTTCAGCTAACTCTTGAATGTATGAATTTAAATTTTTTTAACTAAATGTTCATGCCATTGATTATTTTAATGTGATRATCAGCTTAGCAAAGCTGGGAAGTCAGCCTGTGTTCAACCTGAATAATGTATACATAATAAATGCATACTAACTTCTGCTTCATTCAGTAACTGACAGTTGTCTTTAAAAAAAAAAACAAAAAAAACCACCCAAACAGAAGTAGTTGCACTCCCTTCTTTTTACTGCCCTTATTTAATTAAATGAAAGGTGTGGTAAAGTGTAGAAAATTTTAATTCCACAGTAAATCACAGTAATAGCTTCCCATTTAGTAAGGTTCAGCTGTGAAATTAGAGGTGTAATAGTTATCTCCATAACTAAGAACATCAATAAACATTGGCTTTTATAGTGATAATTACACAATAAACAACTTTAAAAGAAGATTTAGACCATGAACCTCAATTCACAAGACAAGAGGAGGGAAATCTGGGACTAATTCCAAGTTAGAGGTCTGGAATTGAACWGCAGCATCTATCTCTAGTGATCAGCTGAAATTTGGAGGCTGAACTATATGCAGATGTTTAGTGCTCATATTGAGCTTGGCATTATTAATACCTGCCTTATTTTAAGAAATTGTAACTTGATGGCTGTTAATGGCAATCTTGGCCTTTCAGCTGCCTGTCTTGGCAGCCACTGCATTGGTCACAAATGTCAATAATTGTCTATTTACTCACAGGCTGCTTAAGGAAAGGTGCCAATTTCACCAGACCTCCAGATATCATTTCTGACACACTGGGAGGTATCAGACAATTCCTAGTGCACTTAACTGGCATCCTTATAGGTGCCATTGCATTGAGTTTCTAATTACAAGTTTGGTAGATAATCACATTTGTTTGAAAACATCCATCCTTAATAAAACACATCAGCTGGTAATTCACTGTATTCCACTCCTGTTAGTTTCATTTTTTCAATTCCCCACCATTTTTTTATCACTGAGGATCAGCTGAGATCATCCACCTTGGAATACTGGCACTACATTAACATTTTTCCTGATCTTTTAGAAACATCCTAATCCTGGTAGCTGTAACCAGACATATTCTTCATTTGTTCAGTGGACTGGACAACACCTTACTCTACTCAACAATACCTCCCTCCCACCCCAGGTGAAAAAAAATATTTATTAAAAATTTCAAACACTTCTGTCTCTTTAGCCAGTCTTGTTTAAGTACTCTACCTACAATTTGTTTCCARTATTCTTAAGTCTTTTTTAAATGCTGTCTTTATTGCAGCCACTAATTAATCTTTCCTAATTTTTTCAGTTCCTTGGTGAATTTCAGCCACTGTTATTAATCACATTTTCTGAAGTGCAAATTATTTCTCATTATTGTCTCTAAGGAACTTTCTGATTTTTGACCACATTCATTTCAGCACTAAATATGGATAGGGCTTTGACCAAAAACATTCCTCTTTTTTATTGTGAAACTGCTAGTTCTCATTTATCAAATTGTTCCTGAAGATCTCCCACTCCTRTTTCTGTGTTCAATCCCCTCCCTACCTCCCAGACAGCTTCATTAATTAATAGTGAGAGGTAAAAACAGGTGGGTTTTTCTTTTTTTTTTAACATGACCAATTTTAGTACTTTTAAGTGTATTGCCCTAATTCTGCAAGAGGTTTCAGAAGTACCAGCACTAATTTTAAAAATGGCTTAATTATAAATCTCTTGCAAAYTTGGATGTTTGTCACTAGCTCTTGTTGCTTTTCCAGTATTGGCCACTACTTTGAGATCTAATTAATTTCTCATCCTTTTCTCTTGAACTGATTTTTCTGTAGCATCAAGGAAACTTAGTTACATGAGAAATGACAGTTCTAACAACTCAAAATTGCATTAAATTATCTAATAAAGTGGGTGTGGCTGCTTGCTTTATGTCCCTTTAATTRTCAATGATCTCTGGTCTCTCCTTCCTTTCTGTAATACAGGTCTTCAGATTTATAGGAACTAAATCCCTATAAATTTGTGCCAAGCTTATTTCTGTTTTATCAAGTATCTTCCCACTCTGGTGCTAATGCCTCAAATTTGATTTTCACTGCATTAATACCCAAGAAGGAAAGATATGAAACAGGAGGGTTGCCTATATTATTGATGTAGCCAAAGTGGGAGTCTGCAGTATTTGGAGGATCTCCAGATAAACCTGGTTTATCAAAATCTGGCAGCTCACCCTGGCACTGGACACCTCAGAGGTGTTTGAGAAGGGCTTTTTCCATTCCTGTGGTCATTTCAGCTCTTCTCTGAAASTTCTTGAATGCTCCTTCTCAGCACCCTTCAAGTATCAACCCTTATCCCCAGAAAGGTGTGTGASTTAAAGTACATTGTTTTAGCCCAGCATGGGATAATAAAAAGTTTGACAGGCTTCTTTGTCTTTTAAACTTCCATCRCCAAATTATGTTTGACATACTTTTTCCCCCCTACATATAAAATAAAAGAAATTCAATTAGAGAACAAAGAAAGTATTAGTTTCTCAATTCCAGAAGATTATTTTAGAAGAGAGACTCCTTCTAATTGACTCATTTAGAAGTATCTGTCCTGTAGTGGGAGGGGGGAAAAAAATYTATGGCAACTGCAAAAACATTGTGAGGAAAGGTGTCAAGTCAATTTGAAAAGAGACACAAGCTATCTTCTAGTGTCAAGCTGTCTTCTAAAAGTGCTTCTTTTTGCAAGTATTAACTATTAAAGATTACAATATTTTTCTTCCCGTTGCATTTTATTCTGACAGGTTAGGCATGCTCCAAGGAGTGGTAGCATTTCTCCTGACAGATAAGGGTTTTCATTTTCCATCCATTCATTTTCTGCCAACCAGAAGCATCCAAATCACTGGCATTTGTGTTCCTTGAGCTCAAGATGTCAATGTCTKCTCCCTGCCAACTCTCTGCTCTTCTGCTGTTCCTTTACTGCAGAGGCCTCCTCAGAGTTTAATTCTTTTGGTTTTGTCCCCCAAAGGCAACTATCTTTTTTTAATCACACATAACAAGTCTTAACAGATAAAAGTCATATAAAAGAATGTTATCTGTCTGGCACAGCTTTGCATTGTACAATTATAGATTTAGGTAATTTCTAACTTTTTACATTTTTAAATAGAAAATTATTTCTTAACCATCAACTATATTTTCAATATTGCAAAGTCTTCTGTATAAAACAAATAATTCACGCAAAGCAGTGGCAGAAATAGCAGCAATAGGACAGCTCCTTTCTCAGGGTGCAGGGACAGTGATCTGAGCACTGAGGGGCAGGGGCAGTTCTGGCCTCTCTGGAGAAATGCTACATTTGCCCATCCCCACAGCTCCATCCTTCAGTTCTGTTCTCATCTGCTCAGGCTGCTGTGGCTGGAGGCAAACTGAGCTTGCATCTCCTTTCATTTCCACTTTCATACTGATATTAATGCCACCAAATGTGAGCTTGTCAATTTTATACTTTATAGTTCAGCAGTTCTCCAGTCTGGTGTGATTTTTCAACTTTGATATGAAGGCAGAGGGGTGGTGCTTCAAATTTAACTTTACTTATTTTTCCTTTCTGCAATAACATTTTAAACATGAATCTGCAAGATACTGGCTCAAACGTTTAGATTAGTGTGAATGCAGGCTCCTGTTGGTGGAGGAACTGACTTGATCTTTGCTGTGTTAGAAAAGAGCAGACACACAGAAATGCTGAGCTCACACTCAGCTCAGGCATTTCTGTCCCTGCTGGAGCCCCTGTGTGCTTCAGCCACGAGGCACTGCTTTGCTMCACAAGCCTTGGTTGCTAAAACAAAGTGATGGACAGTTGCAGTGACTGCTGAGATTCATTGTTTCATGATGTATTATTCCATGCCAGTTTGTCAAGTCATTCACTGAAAGGCATGAAATGGAGGAGCTGTGAAAGCAGAACATCAGGTGCCTCTTGCTTATCTCAGTCAACTCACTGGGAGAGGAGGGCAGCTTGGGCTGGGACATGAGTGATTAAACAACATGCAAACCAAATGTGACACACTAAAGTAGACTTGCAGGCTGCCCTAGTGCTGGTTCTTGTTATTCTCTGGTGCCTGTGTGAAAGCAGAGCCTAACAAGCTCCAACCTGCTGCCTTGCTGTGCACACACACAGTATGCTRTACCCCCTGCCAGAAGGCATATGCTTTATTGTTTCCTAGTTTCTGACAGATTCTGTTGTTTGCAAGGATGAATCATTCCTTYAGATATCCAAAGAGTGATAAAAACACTCATGGAACACAAATAAATTAGGTTTTTTAATATTCAAGGCTTTATGTTCTCTAACTCAAGTGAAATAGCAAGACTTTTTTTTTTTTTTAAGTGTGCTTTATAGGAATTCCTCAGTTTTTTCAACAAAATAGCTGTGACATAACACCAGCTTAAGTTTGGGACTTTTAGACAGAGTATAACATTTCAGATAAATCTGGATAAATCAGATAAAGCAGCCTAATAGCAAAGATTAGCTRTGTAATGGTAACTCTGTAAAGCAACTGAACTCCAGTAGAGAGTTGCTGTTTCTCACAACTGCTCCATGAAGGCAAATTTTTGAACTTTATACACAAATACTGGTTTCTAGAAAAATACATGGAATTTGATAGATTTCTTTCTAGGTTTCCTACTTTTCTGCATGCAGTATTTAATAARAGAACCCCAGCACTGAGTCAGAGAAATGCTGTTACCCAGATCAGTGATCCAAAATACCTGCATTCCTTAGCCTCAGCATCCACCCAAGTATTACCTTCCTTTAGCAAAGGCAGGAACACAGTGCTTTTACCCAGATAATTTTAAATGTCTGAGRCTGCTGTAATCCTGTGAATAAAGAGGTGCCTCAAAACTACTGCATTGAACCCTTTCTGACATCCAGCAACATGAAAAAAAAACCTCTATTAAAGCTCCTGGGACACTCCACAGCAAGAATGAAAAACAAATCCAGCTTATAGGGTTGTATATGAAGGTTCTTATGAGATAGAAGACTTAGTTTTCCTCACACCCTCCCTGAAATAACAAATTTGTAGAAACTCAGCCATTGACTTCATTGTAATAGGAGAAGATGATTTACTGACTGWGCACTGCAAATCTGTGGCTGATTCTCCAGGTTCCCTGACTGTCTGCACAAGGACTCTAATATTCAAGTCTATTTTTGGATACCCAGTGTAGCAGTCCAGGTAAATAATTGATTGTCACTTTACCCTCTTCTGCTGTATGAGAGGGCTTTTGGAAAAACAGAGGAAGAGATCAGAATGAAAGATGCCCTTTAGRCAAGGACATATTCATTCACACACATACTGATTCTGTGATTTTTGTCAAGTGTTAATTATTTTCTTGAGAGGGGTAATTAAGGCACATGCCTTATATTTAATTGTACTAATTTGAATTTCCTGGTGTGTCACTACAGTTAGGTGTGATCTGGGGCAGTGGCAGTCATTCTGGCACAGCTTTAGTCAGGATTTACAAATCAAGGGACTGAAGTTGACAAATATCCCACTGATCCCAATGTATGTCTTTCTGGGTTTGAGAATATAAGGGAGAAGAACTGCTGACAATGTGCAACTTATGAGAACAGTTGGTCTCTCAGGATGTTCCAAAAATCATGCAAGATTTGAGGTGCCTGTCATGTTAAGAATTAGCTGCAGGTAAATCATTCCATGACAAGCTCTGATTTTGGGGATGCTGTTGGTTTGCACAAGGTTCTGGGAGCCTTTCTGTGCTGTGAATGTGGGCAGRGGGAGGGGGCTGCCTTTAACACACTGCCTGAGCTGATGGTGCCCCCGACTCTGCATTTGATTTGCGTTTTCTGCCAAAACAAGGAATCAGTCAAAAGTGTCAAAAACTCAATCCTAAAACCAACATCTAACCTCACAAAACTAAATTCCACCCAGTGTAGCACAGGCACAATCCTTGCCCAGGTGAGCTGGGCTGAGGTAGTGAAAGGGCAGCTGGAGTCACTGAGGGGAGGGGAATGAAGATGAAAGGCTGCTGGGGCCACATAAGCTCTGCTCYGTTACCTTCTTAAGCTGCAGCTTCCAGTGTTCCTTCAAATTGCAGGAACAAACAAGTGGGTTTGAAGCTTAGTGCAACTGCTGGCCTATAATACATCTTTAATCTATTTCTYTTTGAAAGGAAGGGAGAGTAAGGTAGAGAAAAGAAACTGTGCAAGGTGTTTGACAACAAAGAGTGCAGGGAACTCAGAGCTCTTTGAGGGTCAATTAGCCAGAAAATGTGCTAAAGACTACATGCTCTGTTGGATTACTGGCCAAAGAATTACCCCAAAGCAATCAAAGTGGCCCTGTTGCCTGAATACAGAAAGGCAATTACGGATTTTGAGGACATGCTACAGAAGCTTTAATTAAAGGTATTACTTCTACATCACTGAACATTAGAAATTAAATTCTTACTTGCAGCCACGAGAAGTAGCTTTTGTCTTTCCCTTGTGTGTAGTGTGTCAGCACAAGACAGGCTGGCTTTGGCATCCCTTCTTTAGGAACAGGTATAGGATTTCACCCCACCCCTTCTCCTAACTACCACTTACACACCTGACTTATTAAGAGGTGGATTTCCACTGCCAGACCTTCAGGCTTGCTCTGGCATTGTCTTGGTCTCTGTCAGCAAGGACAATAAAATCTCTGACTAGATTTCAAGGTGAAGTTTATTTGTGTGCAGAGCAGAAAGGATTTACTATGCCAAGAGGGATAGATCTGTTATCCTTAAAACAGAAGGTACAGTCAACTACAATTTTTATATGAGTTTTGACTCTCAGTGTTGTTGGTGGTACAACCAACCAGTTGGACCYACAAGAGCAGCCTTTCAGGATAACTGCACCAGCAGCAAACACAATCCCTCCCTAACACACTGCTCAGAGTGGGGCCTCCAGGTGTGCCTTTGTGCCTCCCTGACTAGGGACAGTTCAGGAAGACCATGCTCTTCACAACCATGCTGTTCTTGGATGATGCTGCATAGACAGGCAGGACAAACTGAGGTGAACTCCTGCTCAAAAGCTGCAGGTCTCAGCTGCCAGTGATTCTGGAAAGACTCCTCTTGGCATCAAGGCTTTATTGAAGCCTAAGAGCACTGGGCTTCAGCTTCTGGTGTGGCATATAAACAAGCTAACAGTGTGTGCACTCTAACCATTTCCCATGTGTGCAAGTAGCTTCAGCACATAGCTTTCATACAGCCTTGACCCTCATTGTGAAACTTTTACTTTACTTAAAAGTTGAAGTCACATAACACTGCCCAGTCCATAACATAAGCTATGCTGGAAATCCTAATCACCATTGCTATTGACTTGATAACACCAAAACCACACAAATTAGGATGAAAAGAGTCCTTACCTTCATTTCCTGGTTATTTTGATGACCCTCCTGGTTTGCTGCCCTGCTCCATGGGTTTCTCAGGTCCTCCTGCAGCCAGCAGGTTCCTCTAGCTCAGGTCTCCTTTTGTGCTTGTGGTTGGTCCTTCAGTCAAAGCTCTCCCCCAGCTGCAAATGCTTGTTTCTCTTCCCCACCCCCTTTCTGCTCAGGTTTTTCTTGTTTCTTCTGAGGTTTTTTTCCCTTTTTTGCTTCCCTTTCAATGTCTGAATTTTTTAATCTGGAATTTACATCTGCTCCAGCTTCTGGTTCCTTAGCAGAGGCACGTGGAGCAACACCACCTGGTCCAGTGCATGAGCCAGTCTCCTTCCCTTACCACCTGTGTGTGCAAAGGAAGAGTCAGCAAGATGAGGAAGGCTTTAGATCCCCCTGTGGGATGCAGTCTGGAGGCCCTTTTGGCAGGCAGGAATATACTTTGAAGCATTCTGTAGTGCAGCCAATTACCATAATAATAGTTCCATTATTAACCAGAGTTCATAAACTCTCTGTAAACCTGTTTCTCAGCTCATGTTTCTTTGGTGCAAGTGCCATGTGTTGGCTGGACAGATGGGGGCTCTAAAGTTTTTAACAGGTTCTTTCATTTTTATTTGCTTATTGTCTGATCTTTTCCAGCCACAGGACTGTGCCCTGCAACTGCCCTGTCTGCAGARCATGGGGCCCACTGGTGACTGCCCTGTGAAGCAGCCAACATTTCAGGGCCAGCTGAAGTAGAAATTGAGACATTGTTTGGAGGTCCTGTTTCCTGCACTTTGGGGACCTATATGTTCCCCCTTGATATTAATTATATATTTCCCTCTTCACTGCAAGGAAGGGTAAAGAAAAGTAACATCATGGTCCAGSATCAGTTGCTGCATGAGATGGAAAATTCTGCTCAGTGTCTAACCCATAGCCTGGAGCAGCAGGAACTCACTGGGACTAGGAGACCAACAACTGGTGATGGATAGCAGAGCATCTGTTTGTATGAAAACAGCATTGTTTCACACAATGGGGAGTGGCACAGATCTGGGAAACTGCCCTTGTTAGATTGACTGAGTAAAGTATTATTTTAGACCCCATCAGATATCTMCAAGTGTAAAAACAGTTAAGTCTCATGACATAGCTGGGTCTAGATGTGCAAGAAGATAAAATAACTTTCCCAAGACTACACAGAAGGAAGCTYAGAAGAACAGACAACCAGACTCAGCTTTTTAACTGACCCCATTGTCAGAACTCTTTTTTTCCTATAGATTTATGGTGGGGTACCATGCCAGCATTATGAACTTCTGTTTGGTTCTTGCTCTTGTGCCAGTTCAAGCTTACAGTCAAGGGTCTAAAAGAAAGCCTCTGTGTGCTGCTTACATCTTTAGTACAATACCAGCTTTATTTACAGATAGGAAAGCCTTTACCACTAAGTAAAAGGCAACTTTATTTTTAGGGTATGTTTTCAYCCACAATCTGCAGAGTGATCTGTATGTGTGACATTTGACTCTTTTCTGAATTTGTTACATCTTGTTTTGAGTAGTGCAGCCTGGCAGTGGCAAGTGTCTCTTTGGCTGGAGCCATGTGCCAGCAGCATCCAGGYTGAGGTAATTCCACTGTTGTACCTCCAGTGTAAGGAGTTGGTTTGGGCTTGTAGCTAGAACTGGAACTGGATAATTTAAAATATTCTGCTTCTGAATATTTTTAAAACAGCCTTTAAGCAATGTAACTGTGGTCATTTACTACTGTGGTCAGATTCACAAGATAGCCAAAATTGAAGTGGACATTGAAGTTAATTTGCATGTGCAGCAACTCGGGCAAGAAAAAGACCTAATTGCTGTTCTTGTAGCTGCAAGTTACAAACCTCACAGGAGACACTTCTTAATGAATTATTTCCACTGGGGTGCTAATATTTCTGGGCTTGACCACTAGTGATCAGAGTATTGTGCAAATGTTCCTGAGGTTTGAGGTTCATTTGGACATTATTGCCTTTTTAAGTAGCTCCTTGTACACACAGTGAAATGTCCTGGGCTGATCCTCAACCTTCAGTTGCATTTGGTGCAAGCAGAGAGTAAGCTGCTGTCAGGAAATTGTTGTGATCCTTCTGCAGAGGACACTGAAGGCAGCATTAAAAACAGGCTGTAGGAGCTTCCTGAGGATTCAGAATCTGTAGGATTCAGTGGCCTTGTTTCATCCTGTCCCCTTCCCCCTTTGATGTCACAGCACTGCTCATGGGATGTCCCACACACCATGCCTTGCTTCCACACACTAGTTCAGAAAGAGATGCTTTCAGAAGGTGCAACTGCCTGGTCTGGTTTGGGTTTGTCTTTAGAAGAGCTAAAGATAAAAATGCCACTCACCTCAGGACAGAGGCCAAAAAATGCAAGTTTAGTTGCAGTAGGCAAGCTTGAACATAGTGCTGGTAGAGCCAGCAAACACTGGGAGGTGTCCAGGTAGGAAAGTCTTTCCATGCAAAAGTCTGCACAGCTGCTCCAAGTTCTTCAKGGCAAATTTAACTACTTTTTAAAGAAAAAACTCCCGTGTAACATTTAAAAATTGGGACTTGGTTTGAGGTGAGAGGAAGATGATCTTTGGCTTTCTTCGAGTGTTCATTGTTTCAGTTTTATGGTGTATAGGAAACTGCTTAAAAAGTTCTCCAGATGAGGAATGCAGGTTGTTTTTAATTATGTGACAGGCAATCAAGGGTGACATGCCTACTTACCCTTTAGATGACAGCAAGCTTTATTTCTTTAAACAGACTAAGGTGGAGACATTCAGATGTTAAATAGCCTAAAGGCTGCAAAAGTTCTTCATTTCAGTAGCCCTCTGACTCAACTGTGCTAATTTCTATTGCAGGAGGAACTGAGTCAAAACAATTGGAGTGTGAAAAATGCCCACGCTTTGGGCTTTACATTTTATTTTTAACTCAGTGTTTTCTCATTCTCTATCAATCATGACAACTCTTAATGCAAGAATGTGAGAGCCCCTTCTGAGCATCTCAGCACAGAGAACCATTTAATACTGAGAGCTTTGTTCTGCATGTTAAATGCCTATTGACTCCTCTGGCCCAAAGAAATATTGATTTTTCTCTCGCTCTCTTTACAGGCACTGCTTTCTTTCCTGGGCGCTGTGCTGAGGTCTTTGCCAAAGGTCAGAGCATCGGGAAACTTGGAGTGCTACACCCTGATGTTATCACCAAGTTTGAGCTCACCATGCCTTGCTCTGTCCTAGAGATCAATATTGAGCCCTTCGTGTGAAGACGTGACTTTTATCCTGTGGCAGCTGTCCCCTGTCACATGCAGCACCCTCTCCTCTTTTGTCTGCCTCCCAGGGGACATCCGCTTATGCTTTTATGTTCCAATAAAGCAGGAAAACAGACCCTGTCTCCCTGAGTAAATGTGTTCTTTACAGTGCAATCTGGCTGGCTTCTGCAGGGCAGGAATGTGGGATCTCGGGCTAGGCTGTGCCCTCAGTGTTTTCAAAGGGCAGGGGGGAACAAACAAGTTGGGTCAAAGCCCAGTGTTTTACAAGAGAAATGTAATGGCAGAGCACATGATTAGTTTTCAAAATCAGAAATGTTCCACAGACACAGCTTCATACTGTAACTGATTATGGCTGCATAACAGGAATCTCATTCTTTTCTTACTGCATGAAATAAGATAATTGATTAGAGCAAATGTTGAGTGAATGTGAGCAGAACTAAGGAGTTGAGCTTTTATTCTATACGGTTGTCATGTGCTCATCAATGGCTGGGGGAGGAAAATAAACTTGTTTCATGAAAACCAGAGCTATTTTGTAAGCAAGATGTGTGTAATATCTGCTTCCCTGCTCCAGACATAACTGTTGGTCCTTTATCATTCTAAATTCAGAAAGGGGAGGGGGTGGAATTAAATTTTTTTCATTGTTGATGTCAGCCTGGCGGTTTTTGAAGCTCCAAACCAAATGGGGAAGTGCATTTAAGAGCATATGCCAGTGGTGTTTTGCATGAGTAGCAGAAAACTATCAAAGCCTTTGTGTGCCTGAGGCTGGCATGTTTGTGTGCAGAAGTGAGCGTGGGCCTGCTGCACTCCCAGCCCCACCAGGGCTTTCTGGACCCCAGCTGTGCAGCAGGACCAGGCAGCTTTTGGGCAGGGTTACTTTTTTGGCAGTTCTACCCCTGCCAGTACATGAGAACCTCTCATGGGTCAGGCTTTTCCTTCTAGGTGGCTTTCTGGCAGCAGTTGTGTGACAGCTTGGTGCATTGTGCCTCTGCTCTCTCTGAAACTGAGAAGCTCCATGCAGCATAGTGATGCCCAATCCTTCCTATCTGCAGGAATGTCACCAAGTGGGTGGTCAGCTCAGTAGACCAAAGCTGCTCTAGACTGGCAGGCTTGTGAAGCTGGCTGTCCCTCCTTTGCAATATTATAACCATTGCTAATGTGCAGGCTAACAACAGCCAGTATTTTGTGTTAGGCCGATGCACTGYAGCTCCTTTCTGCTGTGAGAGGCAGGAGGGCCCTGTCCAAGAGTGGACATCTGGGAGCTGCTGGAGAAGGGTGTGACAATGACTGCCCCACTGAGCAGAGAGATGTGCAGAGGTGAGGTAAGCTTGTGGCTCTACAAGCTGCACAGACCCCTATCAGTGGGCCCACGAGGGCTTTCCAATGGCAGCCCCATCAATAATCTCAACAGGTGGGAAGGCAACAGGCAAGGCTTTTTGGTGCAAGTGATAATCCAGTATGAAATATGCACTACAGTCACCCATCTGGAAACCCTACGGTTCCCCTCAGATGGAAGTGTAGATTTTAATTATCTCTGCATGACAGACGTGAAATGAGAATATAGCTATTGCCATACTGACTCCAGTGCCCACGGAGAGTGAGAAAACTGCAGCTCACATTTAAACCTCCCAGGGGATTAGGCAGCCTGGCGTTTGCAGGATCTGTCTCCCCACCATGCCTACACAACTGTAAGCAGGCAGGCTCTCAGTGTGGGAAGCAATGTGTAACGCAGATGGAAAGCATTAACCCCCCCTTGTTTATTGGTGTGTCATGCACGGGGATTAGGACGACAATGAGGCAGATTTGCATTGCAGCAGAGTGGAGGCATATTTGTGTGCACTAAATATATTTCTCTACACGAGATTTTCTGACTCTTTGGGTGTCCCAATTCTCCCGTGAATTTAGCTGTCCTTTGAGTGTAAAGACTAGATTAAGCTGGGACTAAGGGCTTGAGCTGCAGTGGCATGTGTTGTGAGGCTTTTAGGGATCGCTCCTTTTTCATACCATTKGCTCATGCATTGGCAGCTAAATGCTCCAGAACCACGAGCTTTGTCCCAGGTAAGTACCATTACTTGCTAAAAGTAGAGGATAAGAATCGAGAGAAAGGTTAAAAAGCCTCTTCAGAGTCCCTGACCCTTCCAGTTAACTGTGGTGCCAACAGCCTTGCAATGAAATTCAAGCTCAGCTGTAGTGCTGTGCTCAGGATTAACTGTGATTCCTGATGAGTGGGACACTTCATATAAGTCTGGTGTATTTATTGCGAGGCTTTGTCTTTCATAGCTCCAAAGCAATTATCTGGTATTTACAGCCTGCTCATAGCTGTGTGCAGTACTCGAGGTAGTTATTACACAGCTTCATGCTGGAGCCAGCCACTGTGAGCACTGAAATTTGCTTTTACCCTTTGCTGTAGCCATGGGCTCTGCCAAAGGAAACCTTTGCTGCTGGTGGGGACTTCTGAGCAGTTTTWAAACATCTTTTGAACTTGGGTTTCCTTTTAAAACAGGAGTTGGAAGTGTGATTTTTAACTACTGCTCCTCAATTACAGATTACTTTTGGCCTGCTCCTGCTCCCTGTAGGTACTGTGTCAGTGCTGGGGATCTGARCACAGGCAGAAAAGGCTGGAGAGCTGATGACAGAGAGATCAGAGCTGCTTTAGTGTGCTGTCTGGGGGATTGCTGGGTTCCATTCTGCTGGACACGAGCTCTGAGCTTTGTCCTTGCGGTGCTTTGGCTGTGATTTTCCAGGGAGCAGAACCCCGGGACAGGCTGGCTGCAGCCCCGGTGCCTGCAGGTTGCCTTTGGTGTTGCACAAGGGTGCTTAYGTAAAGGTGGCGCCTGGGACTGTTTCCATGCCCAGGCTGGCACTGTGCTCGCCTGAAATTTAAATCAGCCTTGCTTTGGCAGGTGAGTGTGGAACAGGCTGGGCACAGGCGCTGCCAGGAGGCTGCCWGGGGATCATGGCCTGGCACACGCGACACCTCTGACCGCCCAGTGACCTTGAAACCCAGCCTCTGCCAGGGCGGGGTGGCAGCAGGGTGACAGCGGGGTGGCCGTGGGACACTGGGCAGGCAGGAAACAGTGAGACAGCAGGGAAGCTCTGACAGGAGCAGGGAAGCTCTGACAGGAGCAGGGAAGCTCTGACAGGAGCAGGGAAGCTCTGACAGGAGCAGGGAAGCTCTGACAGGAGCAGGAAGCAACAGGGCCTTGCTTTACTCATGGCTCAGCAAATGGGCAAGATCCCTCCTGCTGCCACACTTCCACCCTGTTCCGTCTCCCATCACTAAGTACATGCAACTTACTCTTTTACACTTGCAAATGTTGTAACAAATAGTCATTAGYAGACCAGTAATCTCTTTTAAAAATGTTTTTAAAAAAGCAGGATCCTTCTGGAGGAGCCAAAGCATGGAGCTAGACTGAGCAGGAAACAAGGAGCAGGACAGCTTGGAGAGAGGTGGATGCTTGTACTTGGGAAGCTCTTTTAGCTGGGACTCATTACCTTTACATCAGTCATTTACAAGTATCAATAGAGGATTGCAAAACAAACAGACAGACACCAAACTCTGCAAAATAGGTTTACTTTAAAATTTGAACCAAATAGAATTTGCCTTTATTGCATAAATTATATGCAGGTGAATATTATAAAAATACCTGTGCAGCATTTATATATAATTTATAAAATCTTCATAGCATAAAATAGTTGTGAATCAGAACAAAAATTTTACACATAAAGCTGCATGAATGTCCCTGTCAAACTGTGCCTTTCTTGGGAGTAATTCAAATTCCCATCTTAAATGCCCATCTTGCTGCCAAGTTTTTTCCCAGTTTTGTGATGCAGCCCCTCTGCAGAGTTCCAGTTGTGCACTGCACCAATGTGTCATGCAGCAYTCTTAACACAAGGGGTTTAAGGGTATTTTAAACCTGATGGCAGCACTTCTGTGGTGTATGGGAGGGAGAGAGGCTGAGGATGGAACCCCATGTCCAGCACTCACCCAGGGACCCTGCTGAAAGGCTCGCTGCAASTGTTAGCATGTATGTGTAAAGTCCACACAACCTGACATAAAGCAGTTTATCCACAGCCCGAGCAAATCTGAAAATGGTTAAAATTTCTGCCTGCATTTCTTCTGGAGATTGGCAACCTGGGTTTAGAGTGGCACAGCTCTTTCACGTGCATGCCTCACACTCCTCAGACAGAACTCAGACAGCTACAGTTTTGGAATTGATTATGTTTATCCAGGCAGTCAATGGATGGCAAAGCACCTCCTTCSCATTCCTCAGGTTCATTTTCCTCGCAGCCAGGCGGACAAGTGGACATGGTTAGAAAGCTGGCCCTCTGTACATTCTGCCAGGCAAGGCACAGGGGCCATGCTTGAAGTTCTGCAGCAATAGCACAGTACATTTTCCCAGCCAAGCAGACCACGTTCACTGCTGTATGTCTCAACAGCTCATTGGTCCAACAACTGAAATACACTGTTTCAAATAAGCAGCCAGAGTTATAGGGATGGCCTGCCTATGGACAAGGCTCCCTGCTATTCCACAAGTATACACACAGTGTTGCAGGACACATGGAAGACCAGCTGTGATGTTGTGCAGCAGCAGAAAATGATGGCATCTTATCATTGTCATAYGCTGTAGTCACCAGAGTCACTACCCAGCTCCTTCCACAGCGCAGTTTATGGACTCTACTTGTCACCTCTGCATGACAGGAAGCACTTTTTCCTTTCCCCTAGCCAGGGGAGCTAAATCAGAATTAAACAGTTTGAACTCAAGTCTCAGTGCTGTGATAATAACTGCTCAGTTATTTGTAGGCAAAGGATCTTGTAGTGGAGGCTTTCYTATTAATWTCCAAGGTAAACTTGTTGGAAATCACATTAAACATTTTGTGTTAGCTTTTCCTTCTCTTTTACATTTTGGGTTTGGTTTTCATTTAGATGTAATAAAGAGTAAAACCATCCACCCAGAACCAGCTTGGTCTGGCAGTGCCATCAGAAGACACTATGAGCTCTGCCCARTGATGGCACTGCCTTCTTGGCTGGTCACCTCTCCCCCAACCCTGCCAGCCACTTTTTCCCTGATGCCCCAAACCTGAGCCCTACCTCGGCTTGCTCTACTGCTTCAGGAGCAGCCCCACAGCCAGGCAGACAGAGGCACAGCCCTGTTCCCCAGCAACCCCAACCCCACAGCAAACCAGCTATTGCTACTGCTCTGGCAGGGATTTTGGCTGTGTGCTTGTCMTATTTAGTTGCCTGGGTGAAAGGTGTCTAATTATGGGACACAGTGGGGTCAGTGATKTCTAACCCAAAGTTATCTGTGCACAGCAATGCCCATGACTCCTCCAAGTCAGATATTTTAGGCCAGTTGCTTTGTGTTTGTGTGGCAAGGGCGTGGTAGTGGCAGGGGATGGCTGTAAAGGTGACTTCTCTCAGAAGGTGCCAGAAGCTGTGTCAAACAGAACCAATGCCAGCTGGCTTCCAGACAGATCCACTGATGGCCAAGGCTGAGCCCACCAGTGACGGCAGCAGCACCTCTGGGATAACAAAGCTAAGAAAGGAGGAAAAACCTGCACAACTGCAGGCAGACAGAGGAGTGAAGATATGGGGGACAAACAGCTCTGCAGACACCAAGATCMCAGAAGGAAGAGTAAAGAGGTGCTCTGTGTGCCAGAGCAGAGAYTCCCCTGYAGCCCATGGTGMAGCCCATGGTGAAGCAGCTGTGCCCCTGCAGCCCATGGAGGTCCATGGGGAGCAGAGATCCACCTGCAGCCTGTGGAGGACCCCACACTGGAGCAGGGTGATGCCCTAAGAAGGGTTTGAAGACCACACTGAAACAGGGTCCTGGCAGGACTTCTGGTCCCTCAGGGGACCCATGCTGGATGACGAAGTGCAGCCCATGGAAAAATTCACATTGGAGAAGTTTTTGGAGAGCTGTCTTCTGTAGGAGGGACAGCATGCTGGAGCAGGGAGGAGTGTGAGGGGTCCTACCCCTGAGGAGGATGGAGCAGCAGCAATGAACTGACTGTGATGAACTGACTGTAACCTRCATTCCCATGCCCCTGTGATGGTGGGTAGGAGGACGTAGAGACTTCAGGAGGCAAGTTGAGCCTAGAAAGAAGGGAGGGGTAGGTGGAAGGTGGTTGTAATGTTTGGTTTTATTTCTTATTATCCTACTCTGATTAGTTTGGTAATAAATTAAACTTATTTCCCCAAGTCAAGTCTGTTTTGCCTGTGACAGTAAAACTGCTGAGTGATCTCTGCCTGTCCTTGTCTCAAGCCATGATCCTCTCCCTGGAGAGAGGGGACTTTTRSAGCAGCTTTSGTGAGCACCTGGCACACAGCCAGAGCCAAACCCACCACACCAGTGCAGAAAGGCACAAAACATCTTTGGGTCGAGTCACCGGGCTGGATGATCACGTCTCYGCAGCGGCGGTGCCGCAGGGCTCAGTGAGGAGCAGCTGTGCTCACATCAGTCCCAGCAGCTGGTGCAGCAGTGGCACAACCACAGTGGCCATGAAGCCAACCGAGGAGTACGTCACAAACTTATAGGGCACCTCAACYTCCCGGCGTCTCCGCGCCGCCAGGTCATGCAGGGGGAACTTGTASCGATGGCCCAGCACGCCAAGGACCATGCTCTTCATGACCCAGCGGGTCAGCAGGACCACCAACATCCCCACCAAGAACCTGGCCAGCACAAATACTGCTGTACTGATCAGAGGAAATCCAGGCTGAACAGTTTTGCTGGTGTGGGCTGAAGCAGCRTACTGGTTGTTTAACCAAAATCCCACAGTTGCTCCAGCTGTTGCTCCTAAGATYGTGGTGGTGTCTCCCCTGGTAGGGCTGTAATAGTCTAGTTTGGGRTAGTTGTAACACAGGACAAGAGGCACAGCTATGGAGAACAGTGGGCAGAAGGGGCTKGTTAACAGCAAGTGGTCTATTGTGTCCCACGCAGGATACAAGAGCACGAGCAGCACAGCCGAAATCAGTGCTCCTCCAATCACATCCTGTAAAGAAATCACATTGAAAAGGCTTTGTGARACCTGCAAGGTAAACCAGGTATTTGGGTGATGATAAAAGACCAGTATCTGCATTGGYGGGGCCCAGCAGTGGAGAAACACCCTGAATCCAGTGATGGCATTATCCAYGTGCAGGGACAACCTGAAGCCTGTGCTAAACAAAACATGGCAATCCACAAACCCAACCTTGGCTTATGCATATGCATGTGTCTGTGGACACACGTTCTCCTCCTCACCTGCTCTCATGTTTTGAGGGCATTCTCTACCTATGACCTTGGAAAAGGCACATGCAYAACTCCATGTCAGGGACAACATTGCAGTGAGCTGCCTTCACACAAACCCTACCTCCCATAACCCTACAAGCAATTTCATCACATCAGAGATCAGAGTGTGATCATGCCTTGCTTGCTTTACATAAAGGGGGAGATGCTGTCCTTTGTCAGAGGCAGGCTCCCATCCTGGAAACACAAGCTCCAGGGATGGAAAGTGCAGAGCTGTGGGACATGTGCCATGGTTTCTGCCAGCAGTGGGRGGGAGGCACCTCAGGGCAGGGATAYAGCAAGGAGAAATTTGTCACCCAAGTCCCTGAAATCCAGCTTTCAGTACAGTGCCTGAAGCAAGCATTTAGTTAAACCCTAATTTATTAACAGAGGSAAATAAGGTGTTTTGAGAACTTGATTGTTGTCAGCCACAAAGCTGAGAAAGGAGGTGGCCACTAAMAAAAGCCATCTGTATGAGAGCATCCAGGTAAAAAGCAATAAAACAAGYTTCCCTGTGCTGTCCTTGAAGTGTCACGTAGAGGCAGCAGTGTTACTACAGCCACAAAATGCTCTGCAAAAGTTGAAGTTAGTCACAGACAGAAATGTCCTCTTCTAAGATTGTATCTTTTTCACAAGTCATGGCAGCTGACTACTACCACACTYGGTCACACTCTGAAAATTATTTATGTGAGCTTCACTTCAAGTTAGGCATGGATGAAGGGACTTTTTCACAACAGAAATATTTAGGGTTTATGCATTATTTAGGTATTTATGCATATTTAGGTATTTATTTATCTAGATATTATTCATGCAATATTCAGGTATTTATACATTACTCATGTATGGCTGAACTTCAGCTGTTTACAACTTCCATTAGATGCAAGCATATTTGGTTTTAAACAACTACAGCCATTTTGCATATTCCTAATACAAATTTCCATTTATTCCCTCATCCAAAACATGAGGCTTGCCATGGAAATACACAAACTTGATCATAGATGTCTAGTATGCAAAATACCATTCTACTACATACCTTTACTTCACAGTAATTMATGTTTTGATGCCAATTCTTAGATGATACCTTTCCACACAAAGCATGTTTTAGCCCAACACTAAGCAACTGCCTCAACACAAAAGAGTTGGGGGCTGCTCCCAGCACGGATGCTCAGAAATCCCATCCCCACTCTGTACATCCATTTCTCACACAGATGTTTGTCCACCTCATGTTAGAAGAAAAAGTCCTCAATACTCCTGTATGGGTGATCAAAGAGCAAAACCCAAAARCTGTTCACATGCTTTTCTGTTCCAATGAAAGAAATGCAATCAAACATTAACATTTCCTCACAAAAGCTTTGCTCAGGTTTACCCAGCTGACTCTAGCAGTTTCCAATCCAGTTGCTAACAGTCCCTATTTACAAACCTGATYAAAGTTTTCTGAATTTTGTCATTTTTCCATTCAGCCCTAGTACAATAACATGGCTCTTGGAAGTTTCAAGCAGGACCCAGACAATCTGCTCTGCCCCTGACCAGTGGCATGGTACCTGTGATCTCCAAACTGGGTGAAAAAAGCAACSCATGGGGCTGGTGGGGAGAATATACTTTTTGCACTGCTCATAAGTAAAATAAAATGTGCTTTTCTAAAAAGTGGTGCTTATTTCATCGTTATATTTGTTAATTTTGTGTGCTTTATAAATGTATGTATTGGTACAGTAGTACATGTATACAATTCGTGAGTAAATATATATGTGTGTATATATAGGAGGGCAGTGGTTTGTTCTGCTTTTTCCAATATCTGGGTTTCTCATTTTGGAAACTCCTCACTAGAAGCTGCTGCAGAGCTAAGGACGTGCCTTGGCTGGCTGTGGCGGCTCCCTTCAGTCCTGGTGTGCATGGGCAGGTTTGATTTTTTAACACCCAGAGGAGRTGGGCAAGATCCAGACCACCACTTCCATTTAGCAGTGCAGAATGAATGAATTCCCGCCTTGCCTATTGAACTAAGGAGAAGACGGGGAGAGCGGGCTCCGATTTCTGCGAGAACAACTGCTTTGGGGACCCTCCCTGCTGTCCCCCCCAGCAGGACCTGAGTTTGTCCCCGGGGTGGAGCTGCTGTGAGCACGCCCAGGAAGCRCATTCTTGCCTGTCTGCCTGTGTAAACAGATTAGTCTCTCGCCAAGGCCGCAATTATAAAGGAATTTTTAAATAAGGACAGGCACGGATTTTGCTCGAAGTGCAGTACTACCTGCAAAATTTAAACCTCCGGTTGTCCCGCTGGGATGCTCCAGCTCCTTCGGCACAGCCAAGTCTTCCCCAGGCTCCATCTACCTCCCCTAAAGCCCCTCCACTGCCATGCGGCTCAGCCCTGCTGCCACACAGCACCAAACATCTGCCCTGCTCCCCCGATACTGCCAATCCGGGCAAAAACAACACTTTTCCTATTCTGTGTGGTACGTGGTCACTTCCTGCCTGAGTTCCCTTACGTTTTCATTCCAGGTGAGGCACTACTCACTCCTAAACTCCACTCCAGAGGACTGTACTACACAGTGTGCAAAGTACTGGGRATATGTTGTGTGTTTATCAGTTTTAAACTATTTAGGATAATTTCAGGATTAACGGTAGTATGAAAAACCCCGAAATACAGCCCAGCAAATGGGCAGGGTGGGAGCTTCAGAACCTCCCCCCTCCATGTGAAGTGTAATCAAAAATAAATGCAGCAGCACTAAATGGGTATATCTCAGGGGGAAAAAACCCTTCAGGGTTTTTTGGTTATAAACAGTGAGCATGCTGGTCAGCACAGGACATTATTGCTTGTAACTCAGGGCAGTTGCAGTGCCAGGMGAGGTTCTCACCACATCAGCTGTGGCTCTGGAGGGAATGGCTTCAGCAGATGTGAGATGGGAAAGCTTGTTCACTGCACTGAGGCAGGGACCAAAAATTGGGTTGGTGTTTCAAGATGAAAAGCAAAGTAATATTTTCTAAAATACATCTCCCTGGAGAAAACAGGCAAACAACAACCATTACCAGTCATATCATATCCAACTGCCTTTTGTTTCTCAAAAATAACCCCTAAAAACTTACAGATTCACTGCTTCAAAATGTGTCCAATTTTTTTCCCCCCATCATTTAAGACCTACAAGAAAGGACCCTGCATTTYCCCTGTTTTTCCACACACACTCTGATGTTGAGGTGGTGGAGATGGGTGGTTGTAACTAAATGACCTGTCAGCAGTGCCAGTGCATTGCTGCCACCCCATTCTCTGGCTGGGTGATGCTCTCCTGGTGACAGCCCAGGCCATGGGTGTTTGCTCCCTTTTCCCTGAGCATAGTGTTCATTCTGGTTCAGCTGGAAGGGTGCAGATAGCTCCCATACCAGCTGATTGCCTCCCCAGGCGGTCTTTAATGGGAATATCTCTTCCAATGACATCACTGTGCTTTCTGATACCACTCCTGATTCAAAGGCCAGCMGTGCTGAAATACCAACAGATTTGTAGAGCTGAGACTACAGAAGATGAGATTCTGCACTGGAGCTGCAGGAAAGCACAATGCCCTTGTCACTCCTTGTCTGGTTCCTCAAACAGGAAAAATTCGCTTACACCAAGTCCATGGATATTTGTTACCCATTTATTTGCTTTACTAAAATGCTATGACCACTTAATACATTATTACATCCTTTCTATTAAGGCCKCAGTTAAAAACCCAGAGGCTATTTCAGCCTCTGGCTTGGCTGGGCACTGCTGTGGCCTCAGCCCTGTAACATCACAGCTCAGGAGCTGTCCCACCAAGGGTCAGAAACAGCTCTGAACTGCACCTCTTCCCCAAGAACCACCACTGCAGCTGGGACAGCAGAGCCAGTCACTGTGGGTGACCAGCTGCTGCAGAGAGAGGGGTTGCTTGTGGAAKCTGTGATCCTGTCCCCAGCTCCCTCCCCACCATGGCACACACAGGATAAAGACCCCAGCCAAGGACATTTGCCCTTTTGAAAGGCAGCATTGCTCACACTTCAGCTAAGAAGCTTTTTTAAAAACTTTATTTTACAGCCCTTTTCTGTCATGTCAAAAGCACAAAGGACTTTTTCTTCTTTACCCTAAAATCCATCTAAATTTAGTGGGGTCTTTCATTATGATGGGCCAGCAAAAGAAGTATGCAAAGAATTTTTACTGATTGACTTGAGGTCAATAGCCCAGAAAGGATGTCTGCAGCTTCGATGTAAGATACTGTTTTGATCCACTGGGCCTGAAAGGGAAGGTCAAGCTATATTTTATAGCTAACCCTAATCTCACGAGGGCTCCCTTTCTTACGGTCACCAAGTCTCATTACAAACATAATTATTACTTGGTAAAAAAGATTCAATCACTTATGCATATTGATATGCAACCGACAATGCATATCAAACTCCTGTGAGGAAATAGCCAGAAGTTTTTGTCCATATTTGGGAAGCTGGAGGGCCCCTCTATAACAGATCAATAAAGTTTCCTCTTGTCAGGAAAGAAGCAGCTGTCACAGGCACACTGAAATTTGTTCCTAAAGCAGCACTGATGTCTCTAAGCAACTGTGCCCAGCAAGTCTGTCATGCAAAGTCACAGATATTTTATAATCATTTTCAGACAAAGTATTTGTGCATCTCGGTCCCCTAAGAATTCATTTCCTTCCAGAAAGCAAGAAACATGCCATTCTGAGTGCCCTGCGCTGAGGGCAGCTCGTTTGCCTGGCTTTCCCCCCGTGACTCAGTCAGCTGCAATTCCCCCGGCACTCCCAGGCYGAGCCAGCCCGGCTATTTCTCGCTGAAAACACTGATACTATTGCACAAAGGGCTGAGCCGAGGAGCAGCCTCAGTTGCCCGAGCGCATTCCTCGCAATTACAGTTTCGAAACGGGGAGCTCCGAGCGAGGTGCCTCACCCGGGCCCAGGCCGCGGCCTGCCCGCGCCGCCAGTCACTCCCTGCGGACTCAGATTGCCGTGGCTCCAGGGCTTCCTCACGGCTCCTTGGCATGCACAGCCMCACATGCAGTGGCACTACTCCCCTGGTGGCACTGAGGGAAGCAGGGCTGSAGGCACATCCTTACCAGGACCGTGTGCATCCCTGTGTAGAGCCTGCTCAGACACACCAACGTCGAGAACACAAACGCTGCTGCCAGGCCCAGCTCGAAGGGATACTGAGGAAAAGGAAAAAAAAAAAAATAATTAAATACACCCATTAAGCCAAGCAGCTGGACTGACATAAGGATCTTTCGCTGGGAAGAGGCTCCTGAGCTGTACTTTGCCCAAGAGATTAATGTGACCTGAGACAAGGTCCCTCCTCAATCAACGTTCTAGAAGGTCATTTCATTACCTGCTTCTGCAAGATCTGCTCTCACTGTGGAGAACTCCTGGAAATAGATGGCATTTGCAGAATTGTTCCCTACAATATCTGTCTGCAGAAACCATGTTAGTGATAAAGAGCGGAAGGGAAAAGGCACAGCATGTTGTACAAGCCATGCCTGAGGTTGCACTGCAGGCTGGGCTCAGCCAAGGGGACTGTGACAGCTGCAGAGTCTGACCAGAAGTGTGATCAATAGTCCTTGAGCAGTGGGCTGAGCGGGGAGAATCAATGTCTGGGCTGAAACCACAATCCAGCTATTAGAGCAGTCAGGACCACTCTTCCTCCTGACACTTACAGGTTTAATCATCTTCTTATGAAGCTGTTTTTGCTTAATACCCTCTCTGAGTAGCCTAAAAACATGCAAAGAAGCATTTAAATAAATCAACATTTAAAATGAAAAAACCCACATCTGGTAAAGAATAAGCTTAACATATTAGCCCTTAATCCACTCATTCAAACCCTGAAACTGAGTGGGCTGCTGGGCTGCTTTCAGTCCATAAGGGAGAAATAAATCAACTCAAAATATAAATAAATGCAATTAATTAATTCAGTCTGACACAAAGTGTCCATCTTATGCCAGAGGCTGATGACTGACCAGGGYGGCTGCAGGTCAGCACAAAAATGCTTCTGTGGAAATTCTAAGGATAACAGCTCTCTTCTGACCCTTTACCCTGGCATACTCCAGCCCTCTGAATAGAGAGCTCAGACCCAGCTGCAGATGTCACTCCCAGTTCATAAAACACTAYTTTTCCTCATTTCTCTAAGCCTTTGGAGCATTTGCACCCACTTGACTCCTCCCTCAGCAGGCAGCCTGGGAGCTAGTCCAGATCAGTCACTGATTAGGACATCTTGAGAAGATAGCAGCATAATGTACTGGGAGGTTTTTCTGTCTTAACAGAAGCAATTAAACCATTTAATTATTTGACAGCAGCTTTATTGTTTCATGGCAGTTTCCAAGAAGCATGAGACAGCCTGTGAAGAGCTGAGTGTCCCACTGGTCACTTGTGGATTGAAGAGGAGGTGATGCTGACCAGGTCTTCTGACACATGGKATGGATCTGGCCTTCCAGGGCTGACAAATATTCCCTCTTATGGCTCCTTGTCCCCATCCCACTGTCAAGCTGCTCTGACCAGTTACCACAGAGGCAGCAGGAACCCTCTTGGTTACATGGGTTTATCCCTTGGGAGGGCTGAGAGACATTCTTAAATACAATGCAGCCAGGAAGTTATTATTCCTAGAGTACAGGAAACACAGGCTTGGATTCATTAAGTGSAATGAAAATAATCATCGTGGAAAAATGAGTTTCCAGGAAATAAACCTTTTAGAAAAATGATGAGACTTCCCCCAGCAACCTACAGCTGGAGTGCAGTGAAGTTGCTCTGACAAGCAGGCTTTCCAATCATGTAGTGTGCTGTTAGTCTAACACAGATTAGAGCCAGGGGATTTCCAAGGATGCTTTTCCTTTCATACAGAAACCAGATGACACAGAGCTCATTTGGTTTTCCTGAGAGCCAGCATGTCCCAATGTGCAGCACTGACTCGGTGGGCATGGGGTGAGCACAAAATGCTGGCAGCCAGGCACTTTCCCTTCATGGTCACTCCACATGCAAAAATAGAATAGARGAATACACCTCTGTGAAAATAAATACAGAACTCCTCTGGAAGTAGTAACATCTTTAGATTTGCAAGCTTTATGTGGCTTGCTGGAAGTAGACACAGGCTTTTCTTTTTTTAGTATATTTTCTTTTACTTCTTCTGGTTTTTTGTTTTGTACCCCTACCTTGTACAGGTTCGTGGTTGCAATGAAGAAGGAGAAGGAGATGGCTGTAGCTGCCATGGCGTGGGTGGATGGCATCCCATACTCTGCATTGGTCCTCATCTCCAGCTTCACAACAGGTGGTGACAGGGGCCGAGGCCACTTCAGGATGTCCTTGGAGACCTGGCCTATGTACATCACTATCTGGGGACAGAAAAGGCCACAGGGCTGTCAGTCAGCACAGGCAATCCCCATGCAGCCCACCCAAGAACCACCTGTACTTTTGTGCTTTTTCCTGCACAATCTCCCTCTCCAAGTGGAGAATTTATCCCCTGAATTATTAAAGGGGTTTCCATTAGCTCAGCCAGCAAAGGAAGTGGTGGCTTTGCTGCACTGTGTGGTAACCTGAGCAGAAGTGGGACCAAAAGGAGGGATGGCTGATGAGATTCARCAATACAGGACTGTGTGAGACAGACAGCTGGCTCCCACCCCATGCCAGAGAAATTTAAGTTTCCTCCCTCTCCCTTACAACCCCTCTCCTGCAAAGAAAACAGCCATAAGAGAATTTTTTCCACCCCCACCTTTGAATCAGTGCCTTGCCCAGCCATGTCCAGCCCCAGCTCCCCCATTCCCAGCAGCTCCCACTCCACCCACTGCAGCTGGTGCTGCAGGAGCCCTGCTGGGATGCACCACCCGTGTGGTTATTAATGACAGCCTCGGCATCCTCACAGAGGCAGCAGAGGGAAAACTGGACAAGCAACATGAGGTACCAGTTCTCCTGCCTGACTCCCCAGTAAAAGGCTTTTATTCCCTGCTTGGGACACCAGGGGTTTAACCGAGGGCTGCATTTATGAGCTCCTGAGCACAGCAACTTTAAGGGGAAATGTCACATTCTCAGCTCARCAAGGGAAGAAGAGGCAAGGGGCAATGCTATCCAGTATCCCTGAGAAGTGCTGCCCATCCAACCCTGCCCAGGGCATCCTTAGCTCCTTAGCACCCTCWTCCCAAAGGCAGTAGGCTCTCAGCATCCACAGGGAGAACATCTGAGAAAAGCAGGCTGTCCCTGTAGAATGTATTTGCTTTCTGTTGCAGMCCTCCTCCCTTTAGATAATGCAGCCACACATAGGCAGAGGAGGCTCTTTAAAACAAAGCCAAGCAAGCCTTTTTTCTTTTTTTAAATACAAAAATCAGGTTAACTGGTGTCTACCATGAGAGCTCAGTTGCTGTGTGAGACAGCTCACTCTTCTGCTTCTCATGCTTCCACCAGCAAAGGAGGGGGCTTAAAATAACATCCTTCCCTTGTTACTGGTGTTGGCCATATGCTGGAACAGCAACACAATCACCCACTGCCACGTTTGTCACCAGGCACATTGCAACCTTCTCTCATCAGCCATTTAAATAATGGTTTCACATTAAAAGAAAGATGGCAGGATTCAGGATTCACAAGTCAGGACCAGGTAAAAGCCAGTCACATTCCTTCATCCTTCTCTCTRCAGCAAAGCACATGCCAGAAGAGTGCTGGACGATCAGCCAGCACCAGGGCCTGGAAAAGTGACTGCTGGTGCCTTTGCAGCATCATCATGTGCATCCCTCATCATGTGAATCACATTACTGCCTCATTATCAGCAGCAGGTGGGATACACCTGGYTGCTCCTACAGGCATACGTGGCACAAGAGAGACAGTGAATACCCTGCCCCAGACTGTTCACAGTAAACAAAWGCTCAAGGAACAAATGTCTTTTAAAAACCTGCTGTGTGGGTTTATTTAGTTAATGCCATCAGTTTCCAAATGGATGCGGGCACATGTTTGGAAGTTAATTAAATTCCAGGGTTGAAAGAAAAATTACTCTCTCAGGCAGAACATAAAACATAGAGGCTGCCATTTGTGATACCATCTGAGAGGCAAGGTAGGATGAGCCAGTTTATCAGCAGTCCTCTATAATAATGACTTCCACTTGTGGAAGTATTATTAGCACTAGAACGTAAGAGCATTGCAGAAAAGGAAATGAGTCATCTCAAAAATGAAGGCTATGCTAGGACTCCTGTGATGGTGAAAAACAGACTGAATGCTGGAGGTGGGAYGGGTAAGTGAAAATAACAGGCATCCTCACAACACCCTCCCCTTCCTGGCATCCCAGATTAAATTCTGACCCTACTGCTTTTTAGAAACACATGGTATAGACGGCAAGGAGAGGTGAGACGACCTTCATAAAATATGCAGGGGGCAGAATATGCTCAGACTAAGCACTGATCCCTGAAGCACCAGGCCTTTGCCTTTAGCTGAACTGGGTACGGTGCACGTGCCTTTACACACWGTCCTGAATTATGTGGCAGGAGAAGCACTTGTGGGTGAACCCCAGCAGCTGAACTGGCAGGCTCCCGAGAGCACGACGGCAGGGGCACATTGCTAAAGGCCACCCCGCACAGGTGGTGCTCTGTGTCACCTGCACCCCACGGGCTGCGCACAGCGGCTGGGGCTGGAAGGGCACGGCACTGCCCGGGCTGCAGGGGCTCGGCACTGCCCAGGCTCTGTGCGAGCTGCAGGGGCTCGGCACTGCCCAGGCTCTGTCCGGGCTCTTCGCTCACAGCACAGCAAAGCAAACAGAGCCTCTGCCAGACCTGCCTGCCCCGGGCAGTGGGGTGCCCTCCCTGGGGACAACAGAGGGGAGGGCACCCTGTGCCACAGAGCAAGGCAGGAGCAKCACTGGTGGGACCCATCCAGCAGTGCCCACCCACGCCCTTCCCTCATGCACATCCGTGTTTACCCAATGCAATGAAAATGGCTTTGAATTCTTCCAGGTTAAATCCTTGCAACAAATGTAAACAGCAATAAAACAAACAAACAACAACAACAACAACAAAACCAAATGGTAAGCAACTTAAACCCAAGACCTTCCTCAAACTCTGGTGCCTACCACTACAGCTTGGCTGGCCTGTGCTGAGGGCAATAGGCAATAGCAACCCTTTACAGTAAGCCAGGATTCCAGGTGAAGGAAAGGCAAGGCTTTATTGCCACTTTGGGTGAACAGCATTACATTTTACTACACAAAGGCAATTGGCAGTTGCTATAGCAGCAAGACAGCCTCTGTAGTCTTTTTCTGAGAGCTTCCTCTTCATTTGCTCTGAGTCATATATATGGTCTATTTCCAAAAATACTTCTTCACCTGAGCCTTTGCATCAGGATAAACACGACAAATCTACCCTTGTATTTTAACACCTCTTGCTTTAGTGAACAACTACGGAACCAAATTTGAGTCATTAGCATCCACACAGGTGTGAATACCTATTCATTTGTTCCAACATCTGCAGGAGGTCCCTCTGGGGTGAGAGGCTGTTCCCCTCCTTCTGAGCATCTGAGTGCCATGAAGTGACCTGTTTCCCTGACATTCCCGTATCCCTCGTGTGTAAGTTGACCCTCTAAGAGGAGGTTTTTCTCACCTGCAGGTGTTGTCTGGCATTTGCAATGGTTTTCCCTCCCTCCTCACATGCATCACTCCCATGACAGGAAGCAAGAGCTCTGGAAGCAGATTTAYCACCACATGGAGCAGACAGACACAACAAAGCCAGTTCCCTGTGCAGAGGCATGGCAGCACTGCCACAGCGTGCARTTTCCCCTGTGGAACATTCCCATGGCAGCTGCCCAGACCCTGAGCCTGGCAGGATTGAGGAAACAAGCTCAGGTGTGCTGTGTGTGGACATCCTCCTTCATCCCTGCCCTGCTACAGCCTCTGCACAGAAGGACACACCTGACCCTCCCACTGGCATATGAAGGTCAGGAGGAGCAATTCTTTTTGYATTCTGTAATATTTCAGCTAACAAAGGGGAACCAGATCATATTTGTTCTGCACTTCTGATTTTGCAGCTGTCCTTATCTTCATTATTGATCTATTAAAAGGACAAGGCAAAATTCTAGAGGAGACACAGGGTCAAATAGCATTGGCAACTTATTCCCTGAGTCTCACAGTGTGGCAGCCTGACTTTGAATCTGCTGGTTAAGCTCCAAAATAGAAACTCTATAACCTGGCTTTATAAACCCTGGCCTGCAGTAGTATATGTCATCTTCCCAAGAAAGGAAATTAACAGTTTGAAAATGATGTTACTTTGTGTTTCTTTGCACTGTGCACTGATAGGAGTGATGAAGCATACTGGGAAAAAAAAAAAAAAGAAAGATGCACTATTAATAAACATTTGCAGATTAGTCAAGCAGAAGACTGTRTGTGGTTGCTGAGGCAGGCGTGACTTTGATTTACATGCAGAAATTAAGCCAAGCACCCAGCCTGCACTGTTCTGTTCTCAGCATCCCCCAGGTTAAGTGACCAGATAAACACTGCAGCAGATTCCAGCTGTGACTGTGTCCCTCGAGCATCACTTGGTTTGGAGTGAAAGAGGAACAGGGCAAGGAAGAGCATGTTCTTGTGGAGGTACTGCTCCTACCCCCAAGTCAATGCCAAGAACAAAGGTTTGGCTTCAGGAAAGCACCTGAAAAGTCAGTGAGCAGCACTGTTGGCCCCTTGCCCTGGCAGCAGCCCAGGTGCAGGAAGCCCTGCAGAGCAGAGGAGCCCCAGACACTGCCAGCCTGGGGCCCTAAGCCACCCTCAGGTTGTGTCCTGTCCCCATCCCCTCCTGGWGCACTGGGCTGCTCCCCATGCACCAACACCAGCAGCAGGGCTGGGATCCTCCTGGAGGCTCACACACCTTGTGGSAGAGGGCAGCTGGCTCTCCTAGAGCTCTAGGAGCTGCCAGTTCCAGCATGGGTACTGTTCCCCAGAAAATACATCAACCTTCTGCTGGCTGCACAGGACCTTTTCATATCTACCAAGGGTTTGGCCAGGGTCAGTGTGACATTCAAGGTCACATTCAGCTGGTGGGATGCTCAAACCCTTGGGCTGTCTCAGCCACCATGGCTGCAGCAAATCCAACAGGCAGGTCTCCAGCCCACCACAAGCATTCACATCACAGCAAAGGGCAGCAGGAGGCAGGGGGGCAGGGAAGACACAGCATGGGCAGCTTCCTGAAAAAGTTTTCTATGTATACATACATACATACATACATATATATATATATATATATATATATATATGTAT
>CADDXX010000041.1:2507783-2519249 GCA_902810485.1 Alauda arvensis
TATATAAAAGGAAGAAGGACTTTGTCTGAATTCAGGCTCCAGAAACACAAAACCAGAACAAGATTGGTAGAACCTCAAGCCTCCAGAAACACAACCAGCCAACACCCTAACACATTCACTCTCTCTTTTAAAGAAGCCTTTAGACAAAATCTGTAAGGTAGTTGACTATCTTATAATGGGTTTAGAGAAGGAAATCTGGRTCCAGGCTCTTGGTAGCAGGGAAAAGGATTGACATATTGATCTGATTTGTCATCTAACATCTAAAACTGGCAGACTGTTACACCTAGAAGTTCTATTGAGATACAAAAGGTTTCCAATTTAAACTTCACCTTAAATGATTCACAGCCCATTTTAGTTATGAAAGCCTTATTGGCACTTTTTCTTCAAGGGTGGAGTACAGCTACCAGCTCTTGCAAAATTCCCTCTCAATCAACACTTTTATCAGCTTGCACACATCATTTATTTTTTGTATTCTGACATGTAGTTACTTATGTGCCTGAATACAGTTTTGCATGTTCTTGTGCAGTGCAATATTTGGTGCTTTAAAGAGCTTGGCTTTTTTTTTTTTTTTCAAGTGACTGTGTTTGTCAGCAGTTCCAGGCTTGTTTCAGTCAAGTGTTGCAAAGGCACTAAAACGAACAAACACACAAGAATTGTTAAACCCAGAGTTTGCTTCCAGGTGTGTTTTCAATCACTGCACAGCAATATCAGTGGCATCACAATTGCAGCTAAACTCCTGCTGATTAGGAAATGGCAGGTTACCCTGAGAGGGAGTTCAGAGCTCATTGCTGAGTAAGTGCTGACAGCCTTTAGAAAACTCTTCCTCTGAAAAACAAGGTGGAAAGCTAAACTGCTGTGGATTCAGACCCAGGACTTCTCAGACTTGCTGAAGATGTCCCTGCCCAGTGCTGCTCAGGGAGCCCCGAGGRGCACACACAGCCTGGCACCACCAGACACCCAAACTCTGCCTTCCTTCAGAGGTGCCACCTACCCCTGAGTCAGCAGCTTATCACTGACACATGCCAAAAGCTTCCACACCTGCTCCAACAAAGTCTATGCTGGCCAGCTCTTATTTACTTTGCGTAAATTAAAGTTTTATAAGCTATAAAGAGGTGTGGCCTGAGGAAAAAACCACAGAAAAAGAGATTTCCAGGCAGGCTGAATAGAGACTGAAACAGTAAATATTTTTCCAGGTCTCTGCCTTTGAAATTCCACACCAAAATAAAGATTTCAAACCTGAAGCAGYGCAAAAGGTAAAAAAGCAATCAAACAGTAATAAAGTGAGCTTTCACCTCTCAAGCTGAGATGTGCAGTAAATTTAAAGTACATTTGGGGACAGTGTGAAGTTATTTTTCATCTCTGCACTTCCTGGCTGAAATTGCAAGAGCCACAGGCATCAAAGCCTTGCCTGWGCAGTTTCAAGAGTGTTTACTTCAAATTGCTGGAGAAGAGAAGGAAAGACACCAGGGTACCTTCATTACTGACTCAGCACCTTGCTCAGGGGTTTCATACAGTTATTTCCTCCATTTGTCCGCAAAGCTAAAGGTAAAGGCTGCATATGTACTCTGAATCCTTAGAGACAAGGCTCCATGGAAGCACAACATGCTGCTTTCAGCTGCCAAAGCATCTGGATGTAACAACAGTCAGCATTTCCCACAGCCATGCACCTGAACAGAACAGCACAAGCAGCTGGCTCTGGGGACCCAGGGTTGGGGAAGACATCCCGGGGTTCCAAGCCCACTTCTCTGCTGCTGAAATAAACTCYTTATAATTTTTTTTCTGCCCTTCACCCTTCTAAAGCTATTTCACAACCTTTGGCTTCAACTGAAATTATTTATTACTGCCTTATGCATGTTTCTTCTTGTGACTGTAGTTTTATTTTAAGAAGCTCCTTCCTTCCCATGGTTTTTGCAGCCAGCTCCTTTCTCTCTCCAACTTCATTTTGCTTGGGATTTATCTAAGCTTTCAGTCTCTGCTCAGAAAATAGTCTGTTCTTTAATCATCCCTGGCCCTGCTCCAGTTTGAAATTATCTTTCTCAAATGGGGGTGACTGGCTCTGCATAAAGTATTACAGATAAGATGGCAGGAAGTCTTTGTAAACAGCATTAATGCTGCTTTGATTGTTAAGGGAAGAAACTCTCCTGATTCATCCTGGGACACCAACATTGTCATTTCCACCTTGCAGCAGAAACTTTCTGGTTTAAGTGGGAAACAGCACAAAAAAGCACCACTTCTCCTTCTCCAAGCCACTTCTGCTGGCCAGTGGTGTCACCCTCTGTGTCACCATCATCCCTGCCAACCATGTTCCCARCACATCCATGTGCTTTGCCCCAGGCTCTTGAATATGTCATTGCTGGCCAACTCTGTATCCCTGCTGAAGAGCTTCACTAACAACCTCTCCTCATCCTGAGCACCCCCTTTAAAGGGGAACTACTCCTACCTTTCCCTCAGGGCTCTCCCTTTGATACCAGTTCCTTTTCTCAAGATGGATAAGGGCCTTCTGCAGAACATGCCTGGAGTCCTGCAGTTATCCCTTCATGCTCATCCCAGCCCTCCACTCACAGCTGTTGTCAGAGTCTATCAGGCTGCCTGGATTTTTACTGTCATCTAACACAGTTCTTCTTCTTAGCCACACATCACCAYCAAACATTCAGAAGCATTTCTTCAAAACTCCATCACCAAAATCCTCCAATTTAGCTAAAAGCATAGCTTTGTCYCACTGACACCTTGGTGCTTGCCATGCAGCTGAGCCAAATGTCACATCCATGAGCACGGCATCTGAGGCCAGGCTGGGCAGGGCTTGGAGCATCCTGCTCTAGTGGAAGGTGTCCCTGCCCACAGCAGGGGMATGGAAGGAGGTGATTTTTAAGGTCCCTTCCAACCCAAGCCATTCTATGATTTTATGACTCTGTTAGACAGACCAAGGCCAGCACTGTGAGTGCCAGTCCCTGCTCACCAGCAAGAGACCCTCCCTCCCAGCTGAGCATGCCACAACATCAACACATGGCCTGCACAGACATTTTTAGCCATTTCCCAGTTACATGTAATTAATGYTTCAAAAATACAGATTGTTGCAAGCTCATGTATTTAAAACTGTTTCCCCTTCCCAGTGTAAAACTGGAACTCCACAACTCGGTAAGTGAAAAATAATATTAATTATCCTAATATCAGATGCTTGAATACTCTAATTAAGTCAGACTAGATCTGACCAATACTCAGATGAACTCCTTGCAAGGAAAAGGCAAGGCAAGTCTACAGAAATGCATGTAAAGAACACCAAAGGCTTATTTTTTTGAGCAATATCAAACCCAGAAGGCAGTGACTACCAATTTYCATCTTCTGTGGCACATTTCCAGAAGCTGTAGGTGTACTCCTGGCCAAAACCCAGCTCTAGTTATACTGTGTCCACCTACTTCTAAATTTCATCTGCAAGTTATTTTTCATGTTCTCTTTATAAAATATATTGACTAAGGTTACTGGCACAGAGCAACTGATGTCTTCTGCCCAAGACCAGGTGTATTTGAAGTGTATGACCCAACTCAAGCTGCTTTTATTATTTCTTACCGTATTATTTGGTCAAAAGACAAAATATTATTAACCAGAATTTACTAGATCATGGAGAAGCTTCACATAAAGAAATAAACTTGGATATCACATTTAAGTTTTTACCAAGCTTCAGTTTCTTAAATCAGTGTAGATTGATAGCTAAATGTCCAGGCTCTGCCACCTAGCAGAGGTGTCCTCACCTCCCATCTCTGTTCTAAAATTGTTTTATTTGGGCAGCAACATCTGATCAATACCAAGATGAGCAATGGCAGTGACCTGGCCTAAAGTGCCTGGTTATGTCCTGTTTTTTCAGAGCTACAATGGAAATACATTATTCTGGATACCCCAAACCCATGCTGAAACAATGCTGAAGTCAGTTAATTTGTGAATGTTCTCATATTAATAAAAATCATTGCTTTCAAGTCTTAGCCTTCAATAGACAATCTGTTCTTTCCCCCCTCAGATGACTGCAGAAACACCCTGCTTATTTCACTGCAGCCTCATATCCCCTTGCTATCAGGTTTAGAGGAATTTCAACCAAGCCAGAACTATATGAAACTACGTAGAAGAAATGAGAATAAGATAATGTTTTCCATCACTTTAGGAACTCTATCCCTGAAATATTATGATGCATTGGGAAGGAAGTGTTTTCCCAACTGTTCTGTGCAAACTGTATCAAAAGCAGCTCAGTAGTGATTGTGCAGTCCAGGATGTSGCAGAGATGAAGAAACCCTGAGTCAGATGATGCCTCTCGCCTCYTCACTCACTATTGCAATACCCTTTCTTCCTAAACACAAGCTACACATGAATAGTGTTGGTGCTTCTTTTGTTTGAAGGGATTTTGTTTCCTTGAAGGGTTGTTCTTGTTCTTAAATATTCATTTGCTATGGATACAGAATTAAAGTTTAAATTAATCATAGAAATACTTACAGACCAAACAATTATCATTCTTCTAGACACAGAGTGATCTATATTCCAGTAGGTAAATGGAAGGAAAGTGATATAAAAAATCTCTTCACCCAAAGCAGCTGAAAACTTGAACAAGTAGTAGTAGAAGTAGTTCTTCACAATATACTTCTGTGTGCAACCCTRGAAATGAGAGAATTTTGCATTTTAGTGAAGTAGAAAATATGACAAACACTTAAAATATTATAACTGCTACAATTCCCAGTCCTTAAACCAAACCATTTGTTATAAGAAGTGTCAAGAAATAAAGTTTAACTTTTATACAGAATTAAGACTGTAGTGACAGTACAGCTACATTTCCTGCAGAGCAGAARTCTATCCAGACTAGCTAAGGTAGCAGTCACAGGGACAAAGACTTTCAGGAGATGGGATCAGCCTTTCCTCCAGGGCAATCAGGTGTGTTCCACAAACGTAGCACTGATGTGCTAAGTTTGAAATTTCTACATCAGCACACAAAGGCACCACTGYTTTCATTGGRAATGCATTTTGAGCTTAAAAACTTMAACTGCAATTACTGAACTACTTCATTTCAAATTTGCCTCATTATAGTCCCTGAAATTTGCTGCCAGGTGCTGCTGACAGCAGCCCTCAGCACTGAGTCCTTCCATGTGCCTGCAGCCCYGAGCTGCCCATGGCAGGATCTCAGGGGGTCACCCCACAGAGGTGCCACAGCTGGAAGATCCAGCTCCTACGTGGGATGGGCTCAGCAGCCACAGCTGCATGAGCAGATCCAGGGGAACACAAGGCTCTGAGGGGGCAGAGAAAAGAGCTGCACCTGTCACCATCAGATTTTCACTCCAGCATTTTAAGTAACAACCATGAGGTTGTCTTTTTGAGCATTACCAGTAGACACATTACAAACAGCTTCAGCACTTTATTATTCATTTTCTTTAGCATGTAATTTTACTCAGTCTCTGGATTTGGCAGCCAGATGATTTCATTAGATGTACCCTACCTAACATGCTTCTTTTCCCTCTTCCAAAAGGTGACACCCAGCCCTCCAGAGCTGGGAAGCCACACAACAGCACGCATTGTTCAGGCCATGACTTTGGGCTCTTGTTCAAGGTGTCTAGARAAGGTTTGCTGCTGCTGCTGTTGCCATTTGGGACTAGGACACCACTAAGAAGCCTCATTCTGTTTGCAGGAGCAATAGGTAAGTAAATCACATTTTGTAKGTACACCTGTCACTTCAGGAAATAAGGAGATAGACAGACAAACAGACAGACAGACAGACGTTTTGATTCAGGGGAGGAGCAAAGGAGCCAACCTAGTCTCACTCCATCTTCCCCAAAAAATTAAAAATATGTACGTTGGCTATGTAAATACAAGATGAAAGAACTTCCTAAAGATGAGAAGGGATCATGTAGGTCTCAGCACAGACACATTAAGTTAAGATACAGCTTTGGCATAAGCTTGTAAAACTCTCCAAAGAGGAAAACTGTTAYGCTTGGAGCTGGCTGTGTAACTAGTTTACTAAAGAGAAACTCTCATCCTGTGTGCTAGTGAGAAAACAAAAATTGTCTAAAGAGTCTAGACATGCACTTGTGACTCATTGCAAAAGCCATCAGAAGTTTCAGTCTCTTCATCTGCTTTTAATGCAGAGATGAGGCAAACTGCACGGAGACGAMAAAAGCAAGATGGAAAGAACTTACATCTATTCAACCATCAGGAAAAACCCCACAATYTGAATTGATTTTTGCACTAATAATCAGAAAAGATGAGTCAACGTTTTTGGAAATGCCTGGGACAGAGGAGTGGTCCCCCATCCATCAGTCACAGAGGAGTTACTGGCATCCCTCTGGGATAACAGCTCTGTGCTGKGGCTGGCTGCATGACAGAGCAATCAGTCTGAGTGTCTCAGGTCTCATCTGCCACTTAGAAAACACCCCCAGAGCAATTAGACAATTCTGTCTGAGATCCTGAAACTGCATTTGGTGACACTTAACATGGCCCCACTGAAAGCCCTCTACTGGCACCACTAACTCCTCACTTAGGCATTAATCTCCAAGGTGCTTTAGCTCAGAGAGGATCAGACACATCCCTAAGGTAATGCTTTTATACAGGCAACCTCATGGGATGAGGGATAAAACCTTCTAATTCCAGTAAGTGTTTTGTGGGGAAAAGCATGGTTTATCAGGTTCTAAAAGAAATGTGGAGTTAAAAAAAAAAAATTTCCAGGCTGAAGGCAGGCCCAAGTCATTCCACATGATTCTTAAAACCCTTTTTTTTTCCCATTCCTTTTCTATCAGAAATTACWCACACACATTTGGTTGGTTTTTTAGCACCTGTTTTTTTAACTCTACACCAGCAGTTGTGCACAGCCAATGTGTGGCARGGGATAAACAGCCTGTCTGTGACATGATGCTGGCAGCCACATGTCAGGCATGCAGTGCCACAGATGCTTGGCAGCACATGGTAATAAATGATGTTTGCACTTATTGTGAYCCCAGAGCATGTAAATACAGCAAGCCTCCTTCATGCACCTTCAGACTGAGTTAGCTCACATTTACTATCTACACCCACTATTTCTGCAGAAAGCAAAGAGTGCAGTGCTTTGCCAAGTGTCTTCCCTTTTTATTCTCATTCTAACCCCAGTGCAGKAAAATCCATTATTTGTGTTAATATCTTCTAACATTCCCAGAAATTTATTCAATCTCTAATTTTAGGTAACTCCTATCTTTAGTTATTCTTAATGTACTGCAGTGACCTGATGCCTTCCATGGTGCCTGAAGCCCTCTCAGCAAATCAGCCCTTCCATCCATCTCCATTGCTATTCAGTCTGGACCAGAGAGGTTTTAATGGGCAGCAATTAAGGCTGTAGATAAAGTCAGAATTTTTAGAGCATTTCAGAAATAAGATGTAATAAGCCTCAACATTCACAGACACAGAAGACAGGTAATTTCACAACAATGACCCTTCTCATCAACTGTAGAATATCTAGTTTGAAAAGCCTCAAGTGCTCAGACTACAAGGAACTCTCATGGATGGATGAGTCTCCATGAATAAACTCCCCAGCTACTGGCACAGAAATGGCCATTGCAGGTCATCCCACATTGGCAGTCTCTGCTCAGGGGTGGGTTCCCCATGCCAGCTGCTGCCACAGCACCCACCCAACTTCCCTGGAGCATCCCCAAAACATTCCTCCAGGCCAGCAGAGCAGGGCAAACCAAYACCCTGGGGGTGCTGGGGATACAATAACAAACAATGACACAGCACAGGAGGAATCCATCATTTTAGAAATGATGTATATATGTAGTGTTTAGCCTTCAAAGCTGAAGCAAAGGAACAGCAGCTGAGCTGCCAACATAATAGATTAAAAATATATTTTTGGTGGAAAAAAAAAAAGTGTCTGTGCAAAGATACTGCTCCTTGCAATTCCTCTGGAAGATCTCTTGTCAGAGAGCAAAACAGGCCCCAGCTTTTCCTGCCCTGTCTCTAGAGACAAGCTGTGCAGCATCAGACTACTGAGGCTCAGAGTCTGACCCAGAGATCCCATTAACCAACACTCTGTTCTCAGCTCTCAATTACTTCGGATCTTTCAGAAGATGTACATGTTTAATTGAAGTTCTTGAAGTCCCTTGCTCCCCTTTCAACAGAATTGCCTTGCAAAAGATTAGGAGTTTCCCTCCCAAAGTCCCTAATTAACACATTACTTACTTTTCACTTTAAGGTTTTTTTAATGCAGTAAAAAAAAAAAAAAAAGGGTTCTAAATTTAGAGAAGCCACCAAAAATCAGGCACAAAAGAAAAAAACCCAAAAATTCCAGTCTAGATGTTGCTGTATACAGACAACAAAAATCAGACAATTCAGCCCCACAGGGCTGTACAGTTTAGAGGAACACCAGTGGGAAGAAGAAGTTACATGATTAGCCTCCCTCCTTGTGCTGAAGGAATTCACATAGAAGTCACAGAATCTGCCAAGTCATTTAAATATAAAGTGCAATAACAGAAGACTAGAGCTGACAGAGCATTTGTTTAAGCAATTAATAGGAAGAATCAAGGAAGGAAAAATTGATCATGTTGTCTTCCTTAAAGAAAGCTGTCTTAAAGAAACCAAAGTAAGWCTCTTTCAGATAGAAAGGGGAGTGGCTGCTGAGGAGGCTGACATTGCTTGAGAAGGACCCTGCCTGCAGCCACTGGAAAGGACAGCCTCACATCTCCTGACAGCCTAAAGCAGGGCTGGCCCAGCTTGTCCACCAAGGATGGATGGCTTGCACTCCACTGCTCTGGTGGAAGTTTGTCTGACCTGTCCTTATCAAACCAGAGGTGGAAACTCCACTGCTTGCCCCAGGCAACCTCCAAGTGCTTTGCTCTCCTGCCACCTAGCCTGAAACTTTCTTGCTGAAACTGAAACCTATGGCTATTTTCTTATCTGCTGCAGACAAGGAACAAATTGCTTCCTTCCTGTAAAGGCTGACACAGGAGAAGGTTGTTACAAGCATTCCAAAATGACATACCTGTCCTCTCTTTCACTCCCTAATCACTTGGTAATTCCTACAGGGGGTACTGAGCATTTTCCAGCACCTAACATATGCCTGTCTTGAATTACAGAGCCCAAATATCAGATGTGACACTTCAATAGTGGTGAAGAAACAGTCCTGCAACATGTCATTCATTATGTGGCAGTTTTCAGAGGTCTCTCACCATTGAACCATGACAAACCTGTGATTTCAAACACCTTTTTTTCTCCATGAAAACTACCACATCTGTTGTTCCATTCTACTGTTGAGTCTACACCTGCTTCTTCAATAAATTGCTGCACCTATTGAATAGAAGTCAATTTTCAACTGTATCTTCAGCTTGACAAGGCTATTTGACTTCTGTTCTCATCCTCCAGCCTAACTGCACCTTCTTCTAAATTCATCTCACACACATGCCTTTCACACCTCCATTTCCAGCTAGTGATTTCCACAKGGCTATGAAACCTGTTCTGAAGASACTCTCAGCACTTTCCATCAAAAGSTGTCCACAGGGGAACTCAGGCCATTTAACTTCCTACAATCCTTTCTTTGCAGATGCCTGGAGAGTTGATGTCCATGATTCAGAGAATCATAGAATAGTTTGGGTTGGAAGGGGACCTTTAAAGAGCATCTGGTCAAACCTCAAACCTGCCAGCTCATATACTTTGGAGCTTTTGCTTGTTGCTACTAAAAAGGCAAGAGGGTCTGATCTTCCTCCACACAGTGGTGACATGGGATCAGAATTATGTTTCACCCCTTTTCTTGCAGCATAATTCTGAGGAACTCCAGTAGGTCTGCCTTCCACCATGACCTTCAGATTGTTGAGCACACACCTGAAAGCACCTTTCCAACAWGGGGGGTAACACCTCTGCATTTCATTCCTTGTCTGCTCTTTATGGAAAGGTGTTCCTCTCATGGTGATTCCAGCTGCTGAAGTMACTCCCCAGAAGCCCAGTTCTGACACTTTTGTTATGAATCACTGATGTGTGTCGGCAGCAATTTCTGCCAAGAGAGCYGCACAACACCACCATAAATAGGGCTGTGCACTTCCCCTCCTTGATGAGCTCAGCTCCTCCATTCCCTGAGCCCTGCTTTGCCAGGCAGAGGCTGGGCAGGTTGGACATGGCTGTTTCAGCTGCCCTGACACATATGATGGGTGAGCTTCTCRTGCCCTTCAGCATCCTCCCACATTCCAGGAAGAACTGGCCAATTTGTGCAATATGGAAACAACAGGGCAAGAGAGGCAGGCGAGGGAAGGGCAGAAGGAAAAGGCTTCCTTCCTCCCCAYTTTACAGTGGAAGAACAGGTTCATTTAATTGCATTTTAATTTACGAGAATTAGACTGTAATTTTGTGGGGTGCAACACAGAGCCTGCACCTGGAAATACCTAGGGAAGRTATTTTAAGGATTAGGTAGTACCTAATTAGTGTCTGTGCACAGAAGAAGGAAAAGACAGGTTAACAAACAGAGAAAGGAAATTTTAAGCAGTTCAGAAAGATGAAGATTCCAGCTTCAAAACAGATACCAGATTCTTCTGAAACTTGCTGTTCTTCATATTCCCAAAGGTACAGTGTTACTAAAACTGTTTATGAGTAGAAAGATGTGCCACAAGACAGCAGTTTTCCAGCAGCACAGCATTAGATGGYCACCCTGCCCACACACCCACCCATCTCCCTCAAGCACCACCACCTCTTRCTTTTGACTTCCTGCCAAAACCAAATGAGTCAGTGTTACCAGGGCCTGCATGGCTGCTGGTACCCAAGGTGTGCTGCASAGATACTGAGCAGGAGCAATGGGAATACTCTCAAGCACTTTTGCCCCAGCACATCAGGTCTGAAGACATCCTCAAGAGAAGTTTAACTTAACCTAACCTAAYCCAACCCAACAGAAGCTTGCAGGAATGGCCAATGACCATGGAGAACCAGGACTTCACTGTCACTTTTTTTTTCAGAGCAAAAAGCTTGTTCTCACATTAAGATTCTATTTTAGAAATTAACTATGGCCTGAAAGACACCATAATCACTTGTTTCTACACAGCAGCATCATGAATCCAGTCAGCTGATTTTGCACAAAGATTAGCTCCATGCAGAGGTCTATTCTGAGAGGCACAGAGCAGCAGGGCTCCTGGAACATGAACAGAGTAACACCATCCTGTTTTCAGACAACTRAACTATTTACTTTAATCTCTTACAATCAGGCACCAGCTCAGGGTGAAGTGACTTCTTTGCCAGCAGACAGCTCCAGGATTTGAGTCAAAGAGCAGTTTCCTAAGGCAGTGCWGAACAGAGCTTTGTGCTGAGTGCCATCACACACATACAAGTGCCTTGTCCATGTGCTTCCAAAAGGCACAGAGCCCTGTGAGGAGGGAGGGATGTGCTCAAACTGCAGCTGTGGCTCTGGAGAGGCACATGGGAGGACACCTCAGCAGCCAGGCTGCCCCTGGGAGGGGAGCTGCAGATAAGATGCTCTTAATTCACTTGCTGCCTCATTATTAG
>CADDXX010000041.1:2519962-2541363 GCA_902810485.1 Alauda arvensis
AGTAAGTTACAGGTGCTAACCAAACTGGAGTGATATGAAACCCTTYAAAGCAGGAAAGTGAACAGACATTTCAAACAAAAATTCCATAGTTTAGACAACACTACCTGTACCCTCTAGACCCCAGATTTACTTGCCATAGCAGTCATTAGTTACCAGTCAACTGCACAGAAGACCCATACACATTCCCTGCAGAGCATAACAATGAGATAAACTGAAAGAATTGGCTGTCCAAAGGACTTTTCCAGAACATATTTTCTCTGGCTTCTTGTCTGACAAATCTACCTCTGTTCTCCAGAGACCCAAACAAGAAATACGACAGCAGATTAACTTTTATTATTCTGGTTGATATCTGAACTAATGGCCCAAGACATTCAGCAGAATYATAAAGCAGTAAGTGGCTCACCTCCAAGCACTGGAATTAATCCTAGGATCCTGACAGCTCCTCATTATGAGGTCCAGTGGCCTCCAAAAAGATGAGTCAGGCTGTGAGCCAGGAAGCACTGAGTCACAAAGCACACCACCACCATCATCATCATCAGTGTAAGGACCCAGGCTGCCAGCACGGCCCCTCGTGTGCCCCTGTGCCAGCACCACTGTCTCAGCAGCAGGCACCACACAGGGCATCTACTGCAATCAGTAAAGCTTCACAAACTCTTGTTAGCTTCAGGTGTTTCTGCAGCAAGATCCTGAAGATGAGATGGTAGCAAACAGCACACCCCTGTGTCTGCAGCCTGTTCTCCAGAGGGGATGCAGGGCTGCTCCCGGAGGAGAGGCAAACCCAGTGCTAACAGATTCTCACAGGTTGCCACACGCTGCCTGAATCCTGGGTATGACTCTGCTGTCATCTTCCAAAGGACAGGGCTGGCCAAAACCCTCCAATGAAACCATCTCATTCATTGAGATGAACTCTATCCCTCCCTGGCTGATAAACCCCAAAGCAAGAACTGGGCACATGCAGGATGCTCAAGCTCCCTGGGCAGCCACAGCAGGCAGGGGAGGTCTGAACATGGAGTACCAGAGCATGGGAGTGATCCTGGGCAATGTGAGCCTTGTGCTCAGCCCATTGAAACCAGAAACTGCATCTCATGTTTCCCCAGCTGCAGCTCCAAGCTGAGGAGCTTCCAAAAGTTCAGCTGTATTCTCTATGGGGACAAAGCATTAGCACTGGAGGCAGAAATGCCTTGCTGCCTGTTCTAGCAGTGCTCGTGGGCTTTTTTCACAAGGGTTTGCCTCTCCTGCTGAACGTACCTCAGCTACCACCAACTTACTGCTGCATGGAAAGCGAAACATGAAACAAAGTAAGCCTGCAAAACAAGTTAAAAAGAAAAAGCAAGACTCTGAGGCTGATGCAAATATCTATTGCAAGAGACCACCACAAAAGAGAGACCTTGACTCAGGCTCTAGAGCAAGCATGCTTCAAATGCCATCCCATCACAGCAAAAACAGTATTTTCATCCATATCTTGCAAGTAATTGGCCACATTTTCGGAGACTGTAATACCTCTGAGCTGGATGTGCAGTTTGTACCTACCTTCTCTGTTTCTGTTACCATCACCTGGCTGTTATTCTGGTTATTATCCTCCTCACCTGCGGCATGAGCAAGAACCATACAATCACTAAACATCAKCAGGCAGTTTGTAAACATTGTGCCAGTTCAGAGCAGTTCTGACAGTTAAGGAATAACTACAGTGTAAACATGAACTGTACTCTCTCAAAGGCAGGAAGACAGATCTTGAGATGATAAAGCATCTGGGAAAGGAAGAGTGGAGAAAGACAAACAAATCTCTACAAAGAACTTTGACTAGAAGGTTGTTTTTTTCCTTTGTACCCTTTCATTCAGGCTATCAATTTCAGGAGCAAAAGTCCACGAAGAGATTAGAGATAAGCAAAGCTCCACTTTTTMAATATATGTGGCCTTGATTTGGCCCCTCAACTTACTACCTGAAGTTGGTGTTTTCAAGAGCACAGTTTGAGGGTTTCCTACAAAACATCAGGAAAAGATACCTTTTAGCTGTTCCAGAAATAAATTCCTTGGGAAACAAACTAATAATAGAAAGCAGTACAGAAAAGAAACTAGTATTAGCCAGAGACAGGATAATTACAAGGAGTTGCTCTCTTGCCTTCTGCAGTAATAAACCCAGACAGTTTCTCCACTAAAAGCCCATAGATTCAATATCTAGTCCAAGCCACGATGTAAACCCAGGTAGTGTGTTGGACTAACACCATCCTGTATCATCCAAAGACACCCGAGTTTGCATTTGAGGTATTAAAAAGTGATTCTAAATGATCTGGTAACCAAGGAACATCAAGAACATGGGCTAGGTGACTGATTCACTATCAAAGAAACACACAGAGCCACAGCTGTCACATCTAAGTGTTTCATTCCTTATCTCATCTCATGACAACTGCTGTGGGGCAGGCAGGACTGATGTACAAAGATTCAGGGGCACAGCCCCTCATGCTGCTGCTAGCCACTGTAATCAGGCCTTGTGGCTTTTTTTTTTTTTTAAACAGACATTTGATCTCCAGGTTTTATACATAGACAAAGACTATGATGAATTGCAAGCAGCACTCCTGGCACAAATGTATGCAATAATTAAAAGCCTCCTTCTTCCAGAGGAAGAGCTGTTCTGTCTTTTTACCCCCTTGAGACATCCTCTCTCCTCTCCATGCAGTATGGCATCTTCCCCTACCCATCTCCTCCCAAACTTCCCCAGGTGTGYCCATCCYCTCCCAAACTGCCACCAGCCCTCAGCTCCCTCTCCCCAGAGTCTCTCCAGCTGAGCCACCCTGGCACAGGATCCAGCCCTGTCAGATATAGGGGCCTGAGAGCTGAAGAAAGGGGGCATGTCCTGGAGACATGGAGCTGTGGCAGTCCCATTGTCCAGTAACCCATTCACATCTTCTTCACCACATGCAATATGCTCTGTTCTTAAGGTATAACCTACTGCTTGTCCAAGAACTTACACAGGAGAAGCTGAGAACCTTTAAGACAGTTGTGACAGTAAAGGCAAAGCAGTGTGAAAGTTACTGCCTTCTAGAAATCAACTGTCCTGATKCCAAGGACTTTGAAACTCCCAGGAAGGGATGGATGAGCACAGAGCCACACAAGGCTCCAGGAAGGAGATGCAGGAGCAGCACTTCAGCACCTTTCTGCAAACACCTGCAGCTGGCAGCAAGAAAATGCCACTGTCCATAGAGGATTCATGGCCAAAGAATTTGCTATGTAAATGAGATTCCTAAACCTGCTTATTTGCAGATACACCAGGGTAACCCCAGGTCATTTAGCAACAAAGCAGGGTGTCTGAGCCTTTGCCTAAAGGACACCCAAATTCACTTTTCACATTTCTTGTCAGGCTGCAGAAGACCCTCCTTGTAAAAATGGATTATTCATTTCCAGTTTCAATTAAAAGGAACAGAGAGAGCCTGTCTTTATAACTCTAGCACTTAATTGAAACACTGATCAATCTATTGCTCCCATCTCCATTTTTGAGAGTGCTTGAACCCAACTTTCATGTTTCAGAAGTGTCATAATTCTGTGGAAACAAACCATCCTGCTTCTATATCCAAGTCTCGTGGAGTCTCATGCAGAACACATTCACCCTTCACATAAAGGTAATCATGCCTTACTTCATGAAACCCAAAACAATTGCTCAAGGTGAACAGCTGCATTCATGGAGCATTAACTTGGACAGGATTTTAGTATCAACACTGCTACATGAACTACGCCACTGTTCAAAAGAAAGCAATGGCAATAAATCTTTTAGTGAATTATCTGCAAAACAGAGCTTCCTGTAGTTCAGAAGTGAACAGATTGAACTATATTTAATTGAGAAAGAGCCAAGAAGCAGCAGCTAAGGAAGAATTTTAGAKGCTTGAAATGGGAATGTGGAACAGGGAAGAGTAAAATAGTATGAAAGGTAGAGTTGTGACACTCATGGCTGTTCCCTGTTTTTGTTGGAAGCCCATTGTCACACCTGCTTTCCAAAAGGCACCACAAAGCCATCTGCTAATGAATTCAAGTCATTACAGTAGGAGAAAAAGCAGGTCGTCCGACCTGTACACATGGGTTGCATCATACCCTTCCCTGTTCCCTTCTGGTACAGGGGAATTACCGACCGTGCCGGGAAACGCCGCGACCTGCCCGGCCAGCGGGAAGCGCGGGGCGCTGGTGTGTGTCCATCGGGCAGCGGGGATGAGCCGCGGGGAGCCCGGAGCGGGCAGCAGGGGCCCGGCTGCGGGCACAGCCACACGCGATGCGGAGCGCAGGGGCCCGGCTGCGGGCACAGCCACACGCGATGCGGAGCGCAGGGGCCGGGCACAGCGCAGCTCCGCGGCGGGTGCGCCCCGCACGGAGAGAGACCCGCCAGGAGCGGAGCCGCTCCTTCCCAGCCGCACCCCGGCCCGAGGCTGCGGTGCCCCCCAGGCCCTTCTGCAGGCAGCTCCCGCCCGCACCGCCCGCCCCATCCCGGGGGCACCAGCGGTGGCAGAGCGCGGAGAACCCAAGGACGCCTCCCCGGCGGGGCCGGGATGCAGCCGGGCTGCAGCAGCGCTCTCCGCCCGCAGCCCGAACCCTTTGTCCCTCAGCCCGGCCCGGGCAGGCGGCGGGATGCGGGGGGACCCTCCGTGCGGGCACAGCGCCGGGGGCGGCTCTGCTGAGTCACAGCCGGGCCCCCGCCGCACTCACCTGCGGGCCGCGGCCGCTCCGCACCCCGCCGGGGACAGCGCGGCCGGGGCCGGCCGGGCAGCGCAGCGCGCCCGCTCCATTGCAGGCGCCGCCGTCCCGGGGCCCCTCGGCGGGGTCTCCGCTGCCGCCGCCCTCCTCGGCGGCGGGGAAGAGCCCGCAGGAGCGCTGGAAGCGCGCCACGGGCTGGGAGCTGCGCAGGGTGCCCAGCAGGCGGGCCATGCTGCCGCCAGCCTCCGCACAGCGCGGCCCCAGCGCGCCCCGCCGGCCGCGGGGCCGCGGGCAGGTGCGCCCGCCCCGCCCAGGTGCCATGTCCCGCCCCGCACAGGTGAGATGTCCCGCCCCGTACAGGTGAGATGTCCCGCCCCTCCCGCACAGGTGCCAGCCATGTCCCGTCCCGCACAGGTGCGCCCTCCCCGGCCCGCCCGTACAGGTGGGATGTCCCGCCCCGCAGAGGTTCGCTGCCCCGCCCGGGAGCGCCCCTTGCCGTCCGGGCCCTGCTCTTCCCCTCCCCGGCTCCCAACCCCACGGTACCCCGGCGAGGACAGGACATTCAGCATATTCCTTTTCTTTGGTGTTTTTCCTGCCATGATATTTTTCATGCTATCTTCTTATGTTTAAGATAGAATGCTCTGAATCACACCAAGATCTTTGGGGAAAACCCTTAGGCGTGGATGYCAGGCTGCATGGACTCATCTTCCATCATTTCATCTCATGGGTGTAAAATACACCCCGAGCTGTACCCGGTTCCATTCTGTCCGGTCTTGGAATCAGCTTTTATTTATTTTCCCTTCTTTTCCTTTGCACATCCACATTGTACACAGTACCTGTACACTTACAGCTATAAGGCTACATCTCTAAATATTTTCTCCCTTAAATACAACCATGGAGATTCCTACAGAAAAAGATGAGTTATCACTTGCAARATGCCCCTCAAGTTCCAGGGCTGCAAACCTTGCACAGGTGATCCCTGCTGGTTCCTACTTTTGAAATATTTAGCACCTTCATTCCATCAATTTTTTTTCCTTTTTAGGACAGCCTATTTCTATTCCCAGAAATATATTTTGTACAARGATTGCACAATCACCATTTGCTCAACATAGACTTGCTTAAAGTTTGTTGCTTGGGACACGTCTTCATCACCCCCATCCACARCCCAGGACAGACTTCATAGATCTCATCTCATTGTGTGATTAATTTTCTTTTATCTTCTCCAAATGCAATCTTCTATCAGCAGAGGTTTGCCAGACCTCCAGGTGACATCACACGTCAGGTGCTTTCCTCAGTGCCGGTGTGTGCACACACTCAGCCCTGGCCATGATGACAGAGCTCCCCTGTCAGCAGAACCAGCTCCCAGGGACTGAGGAGGGAGGCAGCCTGTGCAGGTTATGTGTTTGTACTCTCTTACTTGGRGGAATTATTTATTGTTTGCCTCTGGGTTTGTTTTTTAATAGCTGTAAAATTTACTAGGTGGACTCATAAGTATCTGGGAAGCATTTCTCTTCCTTTTCCTGTTCCTTGGATATACGAAAAGTCCACAGGCATGGAATTTTAATTACAAATTGCATTTATATTGCTTAATTCCTTCTACACAGACTGATTTCAGTAAAGCTGGATGCATTCAAATCATAGTCCCTTCATGGTTCTTTTCACTGTGTTGCAGAAAGAGTCTTCAAAACAATTTCATTCTTATTTTGTCCACCTATATGTCAATATGTACCAAAAAAAAAAAAAAAAGCTAATTTGAAGAGCAAAATTACAGCCCTGCTGGTGCAGCTGGGAGCCTTGCCACTGATGCCAGTGGATAGGATCTCATCCAGGGGCACAGTGAAAAGCAGAAAAGCAGGAATGAAAGTGCATGGCTGGGGCCAGCACTCAGTACTTWAAAACATCTCTTTGTCAACCACAAGTCAATATTTATCTGATCTGCCTACATAGGTATGTCATTATAATACTTCCCAGGTATTAAAATAGAACCAAGCCTTCACAGCCAGCTTGTCCCTAATTCCTCTGCAGGTGCACACTCAGGTTAGTGAGAGTGTGTCTCAGTGAGGATGTCATTATGAATCAATCTTACTCTAAACTTAATAGAGAGAAAAAATAAGGGGRGAATTTCTACTTATTGGTGATTTTAATATGTCTCATCCAAGTCTTGGAATTACCATGAGTAATTGCAAGTACTACATGAGCCCATAATGGAAGTCTCTGACCCTTTTGTTTTGCTGTGGGAAGTGAAGGGATTTGTGGAAGTTATGTTCCTAATATAAACTGATTTCTGGAGTAAAGAAAACTTTTCAGGTCCAGTYTCATAGAATGATAGAATATTCTGACTGGGAAGGGAGTCAGAAGGATCATCACAGTCCAACTCCTGGCCCAGCACAGGACAGCCCCAAGAGTCACACCATGTGAGCAATGTCCCAAGGCTTCCTGAGCTCTGTCAGGCTGTGCTGTGCCCACTGCCCTGGGGAGCCTGCTCAGTGCCCCACCACCCTCTGGGTGAGGCACCTTGTCCTGATATCTGACCTAACCCTGACTCAGCCTCATCCTTCAGGTCCTGTCACTGGGCACCAGGGAGCAGGGATCAGTGCCTGCCCCTCTCCTTCCCCTGGTGAGGAAGCTGCAGACTGTGATGAGGCCTCCCCTCACTCTCCTCCAGGCTGAAGAAGCCAAGTGACCTCAGCTCTTTCTCACATGACTTCCCTGCTAGACCATTCACCATCTTCGTAGGTTTAGGACACAAAGAAAACTCATTAGTGGCTTTTGGACATTTTCTTAGGAAGATAATGATCAATCCAATCAAACTGCTCCTAACACCTCCCCTCAACCAATTTTTTAACCAACTAGCAAATACAAACCACATTCATCACAGGAGCAAAGTTTTAGCCCAGGCTTGTGATGCTGTGGTTTTAGGGGAAAATGACAGTGCAGCGGAGACACAGCTTGAGCTGCCTGATGACCCCAGTCAGGACACACTTATTGCCAGGCAATTTCTTGTCTGCCCAGCACTGAGCACATACAGACAMAGCTGCAGGATACAGCAGCTTGGTTGGGGGACACCAGGAAGAGGGAAATAGAGATGCTTCCAGGATGGAACAKAGGGTCCTAGGAAGGAGCACAGCACAGGAGTGGGAGGCGTTTGGGCCATGGAGAGGATGGAGGATTTGAGGACAGTGGCAGGGGCAGAAAACTGAAAATATCTAGTAATGTGAAACTGTAAAAATCTATAGGAACCATATTTTACCATTTCTACTGTCACAGAATGACTTGCTTACTCTTGCTCAAAGCAATCAATCATCTTCYATTCCCTTTATGAAACAATGTTCTAATGGCCTTTTCCTGAGACTTACTCCCATTACTCCTGATGGGCAAGAAAAATACTCAGGATCTGGCTCCTGGAAAGATTTGCTATAGAAAAAAACTCCCCAAATTTAACAATTAAAACAATTCAAGAACTGCCCCACATTTTGTGTGGCCTATACAGATTTCCAGTGATTTAGAAAGGCAACTTTCTATAAAACCAGTGGAATCAATGTCACTGCAAARGACTRGATTAGTAGGATTCTGAGAGTGTTTAAAAGAACTTATTTATAAGTGTCCAGTAGCAATAAAAAAGCTTTTAAACCTTTAACTAGTGAAACTGCCTCATCCAGAGCCAAAATATCTCACTAATAGCTGGTCAGTATTTAGCTACATTTTCACAAGGGAAGAAAATCATCCCTGGGCTGAGGAAAAGCATGAAAGATGAGAATACAAAGGATAACTTCTGAGAAAGCTGAGAATAGTGCCTTGTGCTGGAGGCATTTCCTTAACAACAACGGGTGTCATTGTCATGATGTGGATAATTTTGCCTTCAGCATCAGCAGTTAAGAGTGAAGTACAAATTCCAGGGCTGGGGGTGGATGATGATGCTGGGAAAGCACAGCTCAGCTTTCAGATGTCAGCCTGAGTTTGCAATCCTGACAGCCAGACAAGCCTTGTTTTCCCTCAGAAGCTGAGGGAATGGGCCTGGAGGAGCAAAATATGAACACAACTTTTCCTGTCACTCTACAAGGCAGYAAGAACATTTCAGTGTGGCAGCTCACACTCAGAGGAACCTCCCTGAGATCCCTCTGAGGAGGCTGTGGCACCATTGTCAGAACTGCAGTTTTCCAAACAGAAAACCACTGAAGTGACAGGAACATGAACAGATTGAAGGCCCTGCTGAAGCTGCTGCAGTAGGTAAAGAGTCACTGCTTGATGAGATGTCTGTGGTACCAGGAGAGGCCTTGGCAGAATCTCTGCTACCTGGGCTGGTGAAGATTTGGCAGGGCACAGCTGCAAACATCAGCACACTGGGACCTGGGACCACTGAACTTGGCACTGACATGKGGGCTGTGCCACATTTCTGTGCCAGAAATCCCAGACACAGAGATCCTTTGGCCATGAAGACAGAAATCCCACCAACTCATCCAGTACAACATTGTATTTAAACAGGTTTGAGCAAATTTTCAGTTTCATCCCACGTGTTTTCATTTCCTCAGTCATTTTCTCAGCATACTTAGAGCACAACTCTTACTTTCATCTTCCTTCACCATTTTTCTGGTAATTTGCATTTTTTATCTTTATACTGAGGAAGAAGCCATTAAAATGTGTATGCTTTAATACCACAAGTTACAAGTACTCTTTTTATAAGATTTGATTTTTTATTATATTTGTTTGACAAGCTACTGAACACATTATTTTGGATCTGAGACTTTCAGTACTGAATGTCAGACCCAACCACCCACTAACCTTGCAGGCAGCAAAATGGAGCTTTCYCAGATTAGCTGGAAGAACTGAAGATTTTGGAATTTGGTGAAGAGATTAAAAAATCTGTAAAAAGTGTCCTTGAAAACCAACACATGAGATACTATGGTTTCCACTGCACTTGAGTTTTTTGCTTTTGATTGAATGCCTATCAAAGTTCAAATAAAATCCAGTTTGAAGAAATGTTTTTAGAAAAAAMAATTTGCAGTAAAGGTCAATAAAGAAAGAATCTCAACAGGAGCCTGCACAGCTGTGATGGGTCTCAAGTCTGCACGTTTTTTAGGCCTTTTCTGACTAAGAGAAAATGTTTTCTATGCCAATATCTTCATTAATTGAGCTGGGTGATACAGAAAGATTGGAACCTGTGATACCTCTGCAGCCTTCAATGCACTGAACACACAATTGTCACTGCACAGATGGCTGGGAAATGGAAAGTTCCAGCACAGAGTGTGTGTTAAGTACATCACTCCTTTGGGCTCCAAACTGCTCATGAAGTCCTGCAACTTTAGACATGGAGGAAAATGGAACTGTAGTCCCATTTGTTAATAATTCTCACATGATTTATAGCCTTCTTTTATATAGATGTGATTGTATTTTCAGTTTTAAAGAATGTAAGTACAAGAACAAAGCAAAGTTTTGAACTTAGGAAGATGAAAGAAGCTCCAAAAACTGCAAGAAAGGGAATGTGCTGAAGCTGTGGCTGCTGTCTTGGGTAGAAATAATTAACTTTTCTGTCTGCAGTGTAAGTAACCAGATAATTCCATGTAATTGCTTATGATTTGCATTGCTTGAAATGGTATTGCTAATTTCCAGTGAAGATTAGCATGTTATTTAAATMATTATTCTGCACCATATCACTTGGACACTTCAATTGCATGTCTATCTACTGTGAAATTCCTAGAGGTGTTCACAATGTTTCTGGTTATTAGCAGGCTATGCCAGACCTTTGCTATTGCAGTGTTTTAGGAAACAACAGCAGAAGAATCAATAATGTTACATTGAAATATTGAACTTAACCCCTAAGAAGTTTTAAAAATTTAACTATAAGATTTTTAAAATTTTAAGAATTTTTAAAAATTTAACTATAAGAATTGACCTGACTAGTTATCTTATTTAAAATACCATATACCAGCTCTCTGGAAAAAAATTCTGGAAAAAAAAATCCGATTTTATCAACAGTCTAAGCTTAAAATGGCAAAAGCTTCTCTTTCTCTGGGCTGAGTGTTGCCTCAGTGTGGTAGAAACTGTGGAAAGGGTTTTAGTGTTTTTTTTGCAGCAGCTCCCATGTTGCTGTGTGGTGATCTCTGCCTGCAGCACTGAGGGGATGGCACAAAGACAAGGGAATTCAGCAGGCTCTGTAAATCCTTCCTGTAAAAGGGCCTGGGASAGTCTCTGCTAAGGGTGAGCAGCTCCAGGTCCTTACAAGCAGCCCTCCTGGAAAGGGTCAGGCTGGTAGTTCACCTTTGCTGAAGAGAGCACARCCCTGCTGGGAGGGCACAGCTGAGCAAACATCCTCTCCCCTCGCTTGCTTTATTCTGAGCCATCTCCTGCCATGGGCTCCTCACTGAATCCCTATTCAGCAGGAGTAAAAATGGAGACAAGAGAACAGTTCTCCAGTAATTATTATCAAATCCAGGGTAATACCCTGCTTTTTGCAGCTGCCTTTTCCTTCAAGAAAGCCATTACTCCAGAAAAGTCAGTTTAGCTCTGAGCCCACATGCACTGAGCCTGAGCACAGTGTGCTGCCTTGGAGAGGCAGCTGCYAATGGGCAGCTCAGAGCCAGCACTGCAAATCCCAACAGGAACTGTGGGAAAGGAGCTGCTGCTTTGAATCCTGCACCTTTTTTGATACTCACCAGTGCTGGGGAGCAGTGGTTTGTCTTGCCCTGYCAGAGAGCACTTCCAAATGCTCTCTGTACACAGCAAGTTCTCCATGGTTCTCCCTCCTGTTCAGAGGATGGATCTGAAAGCTGGGTGATGCCTTGGGAAGGCTGTCCTGAAACAGAGACTGGACAGAGCTGGAGAATAAAGCAGGTATTTATTGAAAGCCTCTGGGATACACCTTGGGCAGGACAAGAGCCTGGCCTGGGCTACACCTGAGGTGGACTCAAAATGGTCACAAAATGGACAAATGGCCACGAGGTCTCACACTTTTATAAGTTTTGGTCCATTTGCATATTGGGGTTTAATTACCCAGTTACAGCTTTGGGTTGTGAGGTCTCATCCTTGTTTTCCCCTTCAGTCCACTGTTGTTTGTGCTTTTGGGCCTGACTCGGTGTCCTTGGAAAGGATTTGTTTTGTCTTCCTACTCTGTGAAGACAGCTCACTAGCACTTAATGTGAGGCTCAGAACTAMACCTCAGGCAACACAGAATCTGAAAAACATGAACGTTAAAACTTAAGGCAGCAATTCCCCCTTTAGAGGCTTGACAAGGAAAAGGCCTTGCCAAGCCTCATTCTAAATATCTACTAATAGATATACAATAACAAATAAGTATCTATCAATAGTAAACAGCTAACAATAATAAACATCTACCCATCAATAAATATCTAATAAAAGTAAACATCTAACAAAAGTAAATAGCTAATAATAGATCAATATCTAGCAACAACAACAACAATAATAATAAACAGTAATTACAGCACTAATGTCTTGTACAGTGTCATGCAAGTAATTACTATTGTGAACAGTTTTTAGGTACATAGGAGAAATTATTTAAAGCACGTTTTTATCTGCATCAGTCTCTGTTCCTACAGTTGTTTCAAGCATCACAGGTACCTCCCTGCCCTGCCCCTTGATGGCTTCTCCTTTGTGGCACCTTCCATGCAYGCCTCAAACTTCCTGCCATCATCTCCAAAGCTGCAGCTTCATGTCTTCCAAATGCTTGTCCCTGCATTCTGGCAGCATGAGTCACTGCTGCCAAACACCTGCTTGGGATGCAAGAGAGGCAGAGGGCTCTTCTCTCTTGTCTAAAATCTATTTGCAGCACGGGGCTGGGCACTGCCAGGGCAGGTCAGCCTGGCCATCAGGGTTGTCTGGTCCCTGCAGAGACTCAGCCAACAAAAAAGCMTCCTGTGAAGGGCAACAGAGGCTTTTGCTGGGAGCTGCTGACTGCTGAAATTATTTCTTTCAGGCAATTTGTGAGTTTCAGCAAAAAGCCTGTTCAGGAGTGAACAGTCCAGAGAAAAAAGGGTGGGAGTGGAAAATGAGCAAATAAATGGATTGAGATTTATGCAGCCAGTTCATAGGTTTATCTTTAGTTCATACATTTATTTTGTTTGCATGCATGAACTTTGCATAACTAATGCCTTTTAAACCGCTAAAAAATCTATGCTCAGTTAATTCATTCAACTATGAACAGCTTTGAAATCTTCTACYTTTCATTCTATGCCACCCACATTACAGATGTCATCCTAAAAAACATAAATAGCTCTCGGGTTTTTCTGCTTTATTTCTACTATTTACATGACAAACCTTAATGTCATTGATCCTATTTAAAGACAGCAAAAAAATCCCACATCCATATGTCAATGCTTGAACATTGATTGACTGGCAGTAAACCAAGAAGGGCACGCATGTACATTTTGTAAGGTACAGTAGATAGAAACAACCATTAGGAGGTCTGACAGCACCTACCTTGATTCATTAAAAATAATATAAATTATCCACTTCAAACAGTGGAAGCTGTGAAATTAACTGCACAGGGCAGTGGGAAAAAACTTTAATAAGGGTAAAACCTGTGAATTAGCCCTGATTCAAGTCAGGTGCTGATGAAGCAGGGTCTCTGCTGTTCTTACCTGTAGATAAATAAAGCTGACTGTTTCTTTTGGGTGTGACCAGTGTGTTTCCAGAGCTGAGCCTGTCCTGCCCTTCCTTTCTCTAACAGTTTGCAAACCATTAAAAATGCCACCATCTCTGGACCAGTGGAAGAAAAAAAGGAAAAGGGCCCATATGGAATACAGAAATACAGGGCTGAGCTCCATTCAGAGACCTCCTTGTGGAGACACCACTGAACTGGGGGTAGGCAGATGGAGCAGGGGCTTGCCTGGGCAGCTCCCTCATCCCTCTTCAGAACAGAATCATAAAAATGATCCTTCACCTCTCAGAACTTATAGTAGRAGTGATTTTCTACTATACCTCATTCCAGACCAAACATTTTGCTGTTGAAATGTATTTAAATGTCACCAAATGGCAGGGGGGGGAGGCAGGGGAGGTTGAACTTTTTTTTTTTCCCAGGAGAGAAATATGGCCATACTTTGTTATCTCCCTTTAGTGCAAAGTCTATCAACTGCATGTAAGGTTATTTTAATATTATTTTTAATTCCCTTAGTAAAATATTTYCTCTGCATCAAGTTTTGAGTGTCAGATGTCATCTGAGAGATTTTCAACCACAGCTGAGAGAAGCTGCTGTACCCTCTGACAAGGAGGGTGGGTGTTAGGGCAGAATTTACCATGGCTCTTGCATACACAGTGTACAAACCAGCAAGACTTGAGACATCCAGTGATTGTTTTAGAGAAGACATCCATGCCCACCCCATTATCTCTCTATTTMTTTGTGCTCTTTTGGGGAATATGCAGTTTTGAAAAGCAATGGCAGCACACAGAACTTTTAGCTATGATTGTTGACCATTCACCACAGGCCCTCCATCTGGCTGGAAGCTTTCCTGCAATGGCTGAAGAGAAAATCAGGTTTTAACTCCCTTCCCAAGTGGTTCTGAGGTCTCTTGCAGTGCAAGAGTTGAGAGAAGTTGCATTCCTTGGGAGCGTTCTTGCATTAGCATCTACAAACCCAAACCACAACTCTTAACYCAATGCTCAAGCTTCCTGCAGAATCAATAGAGAAACTTGGGATAAACTTCTAAAATCTTATTWGAAGCCTGAGGCAGTCAAAAAGACAAGACAACTTAAATAAATAAACCAAAAATATTGATGTAAATATGTTGGGTAAAAATGTTTCTCTGAGATTAGGGGATAAGGTTTTTGAGGGCAGAAGTGTTTTTACAGAGACCTGAAGTGGTCCTAAGAAAAATTCTCTCAAATATAGTCTTTTTCTCTCTGCACAAAAAGCCCCAGTCAGTGYAGATCACATCTCCTAACATGAGATACATGTTGATTTCTAGCATGAAGAACGAATTGCCTCTTCTGTTGTTGATAAAATCACACAAAGGTCCCTTTTGAAGTCCCTGCCAAACAAAGCTTGTTTTTTACTGGTTTTATAATCTGCATATGAAAGATTTGATCTGGAATGGAACCTCAGGCTGGATCCTGATTATATTCCCTCAGGTCTAAAAGTAGAAAACTTGTGCATGCAGGGCCTGATTCCATCCTGGCCAAGGAAGGTGCAACCAGAATAACTGCAATGCATCCAGTGGAATTCTTCCAAACTGGCATTTACCWCTGGGTCTACAAATTTAGTCCACATTTTTGTAGGGAAAACAATTGTGAATAAGAAATGGCAATTTAAGCAATTTTCAGTTATTCTTACTCATAAAACTCAAKAACCATACACTCTTCAATTAATGTAATTTAGATTTTAAATTAGGATGAAGGAATCTCTTTCTTGACTCAGCTGGGACAGCATTTTTAGCTAATTGAAGAGTTTTTGTCTCCAAAGGTTAAATCCTGCATTCTCACCCCTATCAGAAAGACATCTCAGTTATTAGTTGGTTTTGTTACAAAATATTTAATATCTAATCAACCCACTAGAATCAAGCTTCTCAACTTCCTCACCAAAACCATGAAGATGAGTGGGCCAGCAGCAGGGACAATGCAGCAGGAGTGTGCCAAGGAACAAATCACATCTCCCTCTCCTTCCAGAGTTGCAGTCACCCCTGGCAGGGCGAGCTCAGGAGCTGGCAGCATCCCCCTTGGCAGCCTGCATCCCCCTGTAAGGCTGGAGATCCCTTCCCTGTGYCTGAGCCACTTGGCTTGTTCTGCAGAGCCTGCTCTGGTGTCCCCTCTGAGCCACCCCTTCAGAGGCTCTGCAGTCCCTGCTCTTGGGTTTCCTTTATACACAAGAGCTYCCCAGTCCCTGCTCCTTCTTGCCCTTGCCTTAACATTTCCTTCCTAGAGGAAAGGCACCAAAGTGCACATCAGTGGTTGATACAGCAACAAAACATTTCTATTGTCATCTAGAATTGTTCCTAATTCACCCCTAACACTTGGGTTTTTTTCTGGCTAATACCTCTTTCAAAAGCAGAGGCTGGGCTTCTCCAGGGTTGCAAAGACCCAGGTAGGTTTTAGGCTCATGTCAAGTGATGTTTAAATTTGCTATTTCTTGTGAGAAGATGATAAAGTCTATTTTAAAAACCACAAAACCGCCAACAAAYCAGCTTCCATGTGTTCACTTCAGCTCAAAACAAACAAACAAATTATAATTTTAATAACTGTATATATGCAATAGTATGAATGCAAAAATTTCCAAAAATTTCCAAATCCTTCATCTGTTTCTCATTCTGCATTGACTCAAGCACATATACATGATATTGTGGTCTCAGCAATAGTAGTTGTTTCCAAGCTGTCCTAAAAAAAAAAAAAAAAAAAAGTCCCTGTCATTATCAAGGACAAAAACTTGGCCACTTTGAAGCTGATGACAAAAATTCTTAACCAGCTTCACTGGCTCAGGATTTCACTTCAGAGATAACCATCCCTATTTTAACTCAAGGTTACCAGTGATATCCTGAAGCAGAATCAGTAACTGGAATGTGTACTGTGTCCTGTAAACAGAGCTCCCAAAGGACCAAGTAATYTTTTAAAGTGATTCCATAGMCTATGTCATTGCAATGCAAGGACAATTTGGGTAGCACAAAGTAAGTGCCCAAGAGCTAATAGCCATGCTGGCATTCACTAATTACTCTAATCACAGTCAATAATAATTATTAATCTTGTTTTTATAAATTTTCCTACCCAGCTGCTTTACTGTGGCAAACATAACTCTAATTTTGAGCCCCAAGGTGCCACTGAGACACCACAGTTCTGCATCTGAAAATGCCCTGCTCTGCAGAAATCTTTCTCCTTGCAGAGGCTGCTGCTCCAAGCAAGCCCAAACAGGCTCTGCCAGCCCCACACTGCCACCTAATTCAGCATCCAGTGCTGGATTAAATTTTCACCATTACTCTGAAGCGCAGAAAACACAGTGCTGGCTAAAACAAAGGATTGCTCTGAGCTTTTCCCTCTTTTTGTCTTTTTAGCTTGGTCCTTTTTGAAAAAAGTTAAATCCAAGAATGAAATTCCTGGATTCTTGATTCAATGACATCATCACCACAGGGTTGGAAGAAGTGCCATTGGCTCAGGAGAAGGTAAATTTTACACAAATACATTTGTTCCAAAAGCTGCAGACAACTTGGAAGACTACCCCAATTTAAATAGTGTTTTCTAAAAGATGAATAAAGTCCCTGCTAACACAGCTGCTGCTCCAAGGAGCCATTAATAACACCTCAAGAGATGGGGGCTCCTTTGCACAGCTCTGCAGCCCAACCAATCCAACCCAATATTCCCATGGGCTGTGTGCAGGGAACACCAGAGTCACCTCAGCCCAAACTGCAGAGCTTGCATCTGCCATCAGCTTCAACCTCTCTGAGCTGGGTTTCCCATGGATAGCACATCTGTGGGGATCTCTYTGTGCTGTTCCAGCTTAGCTATTTGAGAAGGAGATGCACCCACTGAAGATGCCCTCACAATTTCAATGGTACCCCATCTTTTCTTMACAAAAGCTTGTAAAGCAGTTACCTATTTGGGATGTGCTGAAAACACGTTATGGAAAAGAAATGGATGGGAACAACAAGAAATGATTCCCATCAGAAGTTATGCATCAGCCCCAGGTTTAAGCCCTCACCCTTTTATTGCCAATAAACCTGTTGCACAATTTGGCATCAGACTGATGCCAGTGAGGGTGTGTCTGTGCTTGGGGCTGCAGGTGAACACTGYGTGAGAAGGAGAAGCTTAAAGCTTCATCTAGGAGAAAAGAGAAAGCAGAGACCTCACAAGCAGAGGTGAGTGGTCAGTGAAGGTCTGTCCTTCACACATTTCTCATTTCCTGAGGCAGCTGMAATAGGACAGTATTCAGCAGAATCAACACAAGAAAGGCTTTTCTGGGGGAAGAGTGGTGTCAAAAGTTGTATTCCTGAATCTACATCTGCATTTTTCCCATTATATACATTAAGAGATTAACATATTTTTATATGGCTGTGAATGATATAGAATTGCTCATAATTGTACGCCATTTTCTCTTTTTCAGCTCCCTGAAATGGGCTGCAAGTATTATTGAAAATGAATGTTCCTTTCAGTACTGAATGCAATAGACCAACATGCAATAGCTTTTACACCAGTTCCAATACAGAAAAGGTAAAAAAGCACTTTAATGATAAATTATTCAGAAATATTTATATGAAATAAAATGTCAATGTGAAGAAAGCAGAAGATGATGCAGCATCCTATTATGCAATGATMGGGCATAAAAATGAGACACATCTTTTTCCACCCATCAGAAGTGAAAATCATGCCTATTGTGTAAGAACACAGACTTTCTGGGGAGTTAAACTAGCTGAATGTGGCATTACTGCTGCAGGGGTGTATGCCAATATGTCCCTTTTGGAAAACAGGATGATTCTTCTATGAGATTTTGGGCTTGACTCATTGATGAGTTCATTTCTACTGTAACAACTCTTCTTAGACCAAGTCCTGCACCAGCATGAAACTGGMACACTGCACAGGATAAATGAGACCCAAAATTTAAAACACTAMAAATCAGTTCTTACCAGCTGCAGAACGATTAAGTGAAATGTGTATTTTGTAAGGGCTGTTTGCCACTTTGGCTCTGAATTTCTAACACAACTTCTGCTGAATAACATCCAAAGTCTGCTGTAGTGTTTCAGACAAAAGTCAGCCCTGAGAATCAGCTCAGCTATATTCTGGGTTTTCTTATAATAACTGATACATGTTTCCCACTGACAAGCTGACTATCCAAATAATTAACACTCATTAAAGTGACCACAAGAGAGAATACATCTGGATCTCCAGCAATATGGTAACTTTTCCRAAAATCTGAAGAAATACTTCATCTCTTCAGTCCCTGCCTAGGAAGTCTTTAAATTCAGCATAGAGGTGTTTTCCAGCACTCATGGTCCAGCTCCTCTGCTTGTGAAGAATCACAGKGTCMCTCACCAGAAGGATCCAGGTAAGARGCCACCTTTAATTCCAGGTTGGGCACCTCCCTGTCCAAGTAACCGAGGAGCCAGGGCAGCACCACATCAAAAATAGCAGATGTGGCACAAACTCCTTCAGGTTCACCCAGCCAGGTGAAGCCACAGCCTCCCAGAGAGCACAGTGGGACACTGTCCTGCAGAGAGGAGGACAGGGCTGCCAGGGGACACAGCAGCACAGCTCAGCCTTCAGCTCAAAGCCTGRCTCTGCACTTTACATCCCCTGACACAAGTGTAACACACACGKGACAGGATGCTGGGCTGTGACAGAAAAGCTGAAATCATGAATGGCTTTGTTCCATGGTAAGGTAAATGTACATAAATCAACCATGCTGTGGTCCCACCTCACTTCCTCTCCTGACCACACAGCCTCTGGCAGTTTCCCTTGCACTGGCTGCAGGCCTCAGGCACCCAGGCAACAACAGCAGAAAACTCATTTAAAAAGTAAAAGGTGTTCAGCTGGACTGTCTCCAAGAACTGGCTGRTGGCCATGTCACAGTTCCTGTGCTAGCAGAAGGGTAAGGACAGAACCTGCACTCCACACTAAGAGGTGGAGTTGTGCTGYTCCAGAACAAAGCAGCATCATCTCACCAGGAGCGAGGCCCAAGCACCTCACATTTTGCCAAATAATGTTCTCTAGGGACTGGATAGCCTCACTTGTGTGGCACTCATTGTGTTCACAGGGGCAATTGTGAACAAGGAGGTTTCTGTGGCTGCTCACCAGTTTTTCTCATTCTTAGTTTTAGCAAAGAAAAGAGTAAATTTAATCCTAATTTTGCATTTAGCTGTTTTTAATGATTATTATTTTTTCAGTTATGCTCAACTTCCATCTATTCTGTGCAGTTTTCATGCCAGAATTACAGGAAGCTTTCCCAATGCTGACTTTCATACACTTATTAGATGGAGTTTCAGTTGACCTCRAGGCAGATACACATCAGATAAGAAAACTCAGAACACAAAAGGCAGGGGTGAAGCAGTTTGAACCAGAAATGTAGCTGATGTATCTGGACCTTATTAAAGCATTTGATACAGTGCCTCAAAGAAAATGTACTTGAAATATTAATTCATGTTCGTGTGGATCTGAGGACTTTCATGTTTTGCAATTGTTGGAAGTTGTAGGGTAATGAAAGGGGCAGTAATATTAAAGAAAAGGGCAGTGCCTGGGATAATCTGACATCTTTTAACAGTGAACTAATTAAATAGAAAGATGATGCTAACTGGGAGAGAGTAGCAAGCAAAAAAACCCAAACCAAATCAAACCAAAATAAAAACTGACACAAAAMCCYAAAAGYGAAATAGACAAACTACCASAAATATACATTTTAGAATATAAGRATGCCTGAGTAAATACWATGAGATTTCAYTTTTAAAAATGAAGTTAGCRGAGTTAGATGAAAAAGTCCAAATTCATCAGGCAAATCAGCTCTGAGGTTGCAAACCAGTGTGGGCTTTTAAAAAAGGGTAATTTTTGACTCCAGAGGATGAGTAGCTGTGCACTATGGACAGTGACAGCAAAAGTCACCACCTTTTTTTTTAGAGACACAACCAACATTTTTAAAGGATTTTGAGACATCTCTTAGGATAAATTATAAACACAATGGCTCTCTGTACAGAGAACATTCCTACTTTYTGCTGCTCAAGTTTAGCCCATTATTTCAGTTTCTGCTAAGCTATGTTCCCTCTTTTGCCAGGACAACCATCAGATCTGTCATCACATATTTACAAATATGCTGCTTTTCATATTTCCAACAAGTAAGTTGGAAAGAYAAATGGTTCCCTCACTTTATTTCGCTCTTCAAGAATGCTCAGARCACAAGAACAGTGTCCTAGCACAGACAGCACTGGGAAAGAGAGAGCTTTCCTCAGCCTTGCTGTGAAGCATGCCTGATCCAGCATGTCCCATGGCAGAGGAGGGGAGAAGCCATCCAAGATGACACAGCTCTCAATCCAGAGTGGATATGCCCAAGGTGCACCTTTAGCAAGGCAGCAAGGCAATTCAGTGTGCCTGAAACACGGGCCTTACTTGCCTACAGCTRTCCTCAGAACTACAGGGAGAAATAATCACTGCTATGGCCTCTGCTACACCTGAAGGTAAAAGAGTTTCTCCAGAGAGTTTCCTGATGGGACAGTGCAGATTTTGATGCAGTGAAATCTATCTGGTTATTTAATATATGACATTATCAGCTATGGACATCTCACTGTTTGGATGGGTTTTCATTAAACTGGGTAAAAGCTCTCARTTGTATGGTGATGTCAGGGTGTAAATAACAACATCAGCAGCTCCTTCTGCCTCCAGCCTCCAGAATAAAAYACCTCTTATTTTTCAGTGTGCACAATGAACGAGAATCACAGTGCACAAAATGTTCTTCCCGAAAAGCAGTAAAATATCAGTTAGCCTGTGAGCTGCGGTGTATGAAAGAGATGTCACCCTGCCTTCCCATCTTAACCCTTCATCGGCCGTGTTCGTGCCTAACGAGTGTCATGTCATTGTACGTGCTGATCCCAAAGCACACTCACAGCGGGGAATCCTCGTCAACTGTTAAAACCAACAGAACGCTTTAAAAAAATGYACTCCAGGCTTAAAAGGCTGCCCGGCACCCAGGCGTGTTCCCCGCAGCGCTGCAGGGCGGAGGGACTGCGGGAGAGCACCGAGCCCCGCCGGGTCGTGCTGCGGGGCGGCTCCCGCCGGCAAGCGGCATCGCGGCTCTCCGGAGGGCCGTGCCGAGCCGTGCC
>CADDXX010000041.1:2542784-2553538 GCA_902810485.1 Alauda arvensis
GAGGCGGCGGGGATGGGCCGCGGGGTGACCCGGCTGGCGGTCGCGGAGGGTCCGACCTCTCAGGAGGGAGGGCAGGGCGCGCCTTGCCGGCAGGGATGGCTGGAAGGGCCTCCCCGGGGAGCCGGAGCTTGGGATGTGCGCGGTCCCCGCCTCTGCGGGAGCGCATCCCGGGTGCCGAGCTCCTGATGCAGAAGGACACAGTCGCGATGAAAGAAAACTGGCTTACTGTTGCCCCCACCTGGAAGATAATCGGAGAGGTTCGCTGTGCTTAGGAGCGGAACAGGARCACGGTGTTAAATGCGCTTTGTTTTTTCCCTTTTATGACGTTAACAAGTTAACATATAGAAGAAGCTGTAACAGAAGTGTATTATCCTAAAAGAGACTGAGCCAAAGTTTCCTACAGTGTACTGAGTATGGTTTCATTATAATTTTATTAGAAGGCTGTTGAGCCCTCTGATGGTTGCTTAAAATAAGCTGTATTTAATTCWTTGAAATTCTAATTTAATGTGGGAGACTGAAACACTACATTGACCACTTACAACAATTTATGGGAGATTATTTATTAATGGAGCTCTAAAATAGAGCTAAGAGACTGCTGTCATAGGGATTAATATTTCACTGGCCACTGATTTCAATTTTTATGCAGTGAGAGGAGCCCACATTAAAGTATGGACTTTCAGCATCACTGTAAAAGTGGAATGCAGTAGTGTCATTTGTGATTGAAAATTCAGTGGAGATAGTTGTAGTAAGATGGTGGTTTTCCCTTTTGGTAAGTTTATCTTCTGTCTTGGACATTTGTGTAAAGGACAGTAGAAAACGGTTTTGTTCTGTGAGGCTGGAACATCACGGGTTTCTTGGAATGTGACAAGATGTTCATGATATGAAATGGAAAAACATTGCCATACAGCTGGTTTTGTAGTATATTAAGGAGAGCACTCTATATAGATACTGTTCTATGTTGCAGGATAATTCATTTGGTGCCTGAATTTTTTAAACTTAATTAGTTGTTATTATCTATTCTATTGGGAATAAGATAATGCTGCTTATTCCGTGTTTCTACACAGTACTGTAATGGAATGAGGTAATTATTTTCGTGCTTAACAATTCAAGAATTTTAAAAGTGATCTTTTAGTATGTGTATTTTGCAAGCTGTCTGCATGATATTCTGACAATATCCTCTTAATAGACCTTTACTTGACCACTTCTGTTTATCACAAGTGCAAAGAAAATTGACTCTGTAGAAATGTCAAGACAGCAGGTGAAGATGTGTGATGTGTTTTTATGACTGCACAAGTGATGTGTGCTGTGCAATGTCTTGATTACCACAAATGTGTGAAAAACAAGCCCCTAACACCCAAGAAACCCCACAAACTGAGCAGTGTTTGTACAGACTCTGATGATGGACGCAGTTTGTGGAAACAGCAGATGATCTTTGTGTCACTCATGTCTATGGAAAAAGATCTGCACCAGCCTTTTAAAGTTGTGTATCATAATGTAAAGGCCCTGAGGAGATAAATTACTGGGATCAACTGTGGCTCTGACCAAGATTTGTGTGTTCAGACCAGTGTTTTCCAACTTGGAGTTGCTCGTTAGCTGTCTAAAAGGTTGTGCCTCCTAAAATCAAGGCCTGACCATTAGCCCCTGTTGACTTCAGCAGTAGTTGTAGATGTTCTGCACCAAAGAAAATCACAAGACTTTTATTTAAGCATCTAAATGAGAATTTAGGTGCTTGACTTCAGGTACAAATATTTRAAAATTTGGGCCTTAACCTCTCTGTTCTTCAGTTAATGCATCTGTAAAGTTTGATAATAGCCTTGAYCTACCTCACAGGCAAGATGTGAGGCTTTATTTATTAATGTTTTTAAGCAATTGGAGATCCTTGAAGAGGAGGTGCTATAGAAGTGAAAGTATTATTGTAAATGATACTGTAGTAGGAATAAATATATGTAAATTAATGGACATAAACAGCAGCAATGTTTTCTAAGAAAAATAAATATACAAAATATGTACATGTGTACATCATATACACCAATACATGATTTACCTTTTTGTGCTTTTCTGCAAATGCAGTGTGTGTATCTGCATTTCTGCTCRGCCAGGTAAGCTCCAGTACCTTGCAGTGCAGGTGAGCCCAGCCAGTTGCTGCTCCAGCTCTGTCTCACAGACATCCAGAGGTAGCTCTGAGTGCTCCTGGAGCTCAGCTGCAGCTCCCTGCACAGTTCTTGTCTTTACTTGGCCTTAGTCCTGCAGGCKTTGTCTGCAGGGAGCTGCTGAGGTGTGCCAGGGGTGCTGCCAGCACTGGGCACACCAGTGAGCTSCTCCCTGTGGGAATGGATGTAGGAGCTGCTGTCCCACAGAAGCTGAAGTGCAGCTGAAACACTGRTTACAGTAAGAAGTGTATACTCCACTTTTTCTTTACTTTCCACATCATAGTTTTGTTCTTGCCTTTTCTCTGTAAACAGTATTTGCCATTTTGACCAAACCAATGGTTTCARCTGGGATCCATGGACTACTAAAAGAGCTGTGAAAGGTAAGTAAGAAAAACAAAATGATCATCAGAAACTTAAATCTGTTGTGTGAGGGTCAACTTTAAAGCATTTCAAGGTTGGCACATTACAGAATGTTGAAGATCACAGGCCTAAACAGGATTTTCAGGCTTATCCACAYTGAGTGATCATATTACAGATCGGGTTCTTACCCATATATTTGAAAATATATCAGAGCCAAATTAAAATGGACAGTCTGATCTTATGCCAAAKCCTTCTCTCTGCTTACACAAATTTTGGGAAACTCCACTGGTTTCAGGAGCGTTAGTCTGGATCCACATCACAGTACCAGTAAGAAAAAATCATGCATTGTGTACATCTCTGGCTACTGTAGAATCCCAGTATTACATTTGTATTTTGGGTTCCTTTGAGTGTACAGATCACTTGTCCAAAGCCAAATTTTGCTCGAGTTTCGGTAAAAAAAAGTTAAGTAAAAATACAGAAAGAGAAAATCTGTGTGGCTGGTGGTGTTTTRTTATTGTAGCTATTTCAGTCACAACACCAGTGTGTTCTGGTTGTTTCAAACCACACAGAGATATGCAGCAGAAGGGGTGTGCATCAGCCACATGATCCACACAACTTGCAGCAGTGTCACTTTGGGGCACTCTGGGGGGAAGCAGGGAACACAGGATAATCCACAACACCGTGGGGGAAATCATGGGAAATACAAGCTGCTGGCTGGGGTTTTTTTCTTGCACTCAGTTTTTTGGTACTTTTTTCCTACTGTGCAATATTTTCCTGTGTTACCCAGTGTGGGGCACRAGGAGTGGAAACACCAAGAAAATAAACAAAGGCCTGATGCTTTCTCAGRAATTTTTTGACCTCTCCATGATCGAAGTCTGGGTGAACTCTGAAAGGTCTGTAGTTTCTGTTTTGCCTAAAGATCTTAACATTTTTTGTGGCAATAATCCCCAGTTTCTCTGCCTAACTGGAGCGTACTGGGCTCCAAAAGGGAAAATCAAATGTGAAGTTTGAGATTTGGAATAGGCTGCCAGATGTCTGTCACGTTAGACCCAGAGAAGGAAAGAAAACCAGGAGGGAAGAACCCAGATAATCAACACACAACCTGGGTGAGCAGTGATGTGCTGCAAACTGGGCTTTTCTATCTCACCTGGGACWGCTGGCAACTTCTGCTGCAGGAAAGTTCTCACTGGACCAAACAGCAGCTGCAGGAGAAAGATCAAGATGTGCTATTTGTGGGCAGCTTCTGCCTTTKACAACATGTGGGGATGCATTAGAGCAATCACTGCCGCAGCTTCTTGAATGTTGCTCTTCTGTGTAACTTGTGCTCAAGAGTTCAGTTTTTTAAAAAAAAAAATTATGTTTTTCATATTAATCCTGTACCTTCAGTGACATAGTAATTTTTGCTCTCTCCTTTGAAAATGTCTCTAATAAATCCTGCAGTTTCAGAGAAGAAATATTCCTTTTTTTTTACCACTATAGTAAATAGTAAATAGTAAATAGTAAATAAAATAGTAAACCCACAAATAGTAAATAATCCCCCAGTGTTCATTTAATTTATGGTGGGTATTCATCCTGGAAAGGCAGGTTTGACAGAAGGACACTTCAGTGTTTCATAAATGCATGGAAGGAATATTRTCTAGTTGGTTGGTTAAAAGGCCTGCTTATGCATAGGATTTTCTGTTTTATCATGCAAAAAGCAACAGAGCAGTTACTCTCATGTTTATGATAATTTGTAATTTATCACAAAGCCAAGTAATAAAAAAGTAGCTAACAGCAGTGGGTACTGGGTTGTACAYCCCTCCAGTTAGAGCAATGACCTCTTATTTCCTGAACTGCCTGGGAGTTTGCCTCCCATCTACTTTTAGCTGGGTYGAGACAGCATTTTGGAAGCATATTTTGAAAATTATGATTAATCATGGTACTGTGGGCTGAAAATCTCAACCATCTTACTCTGAAAAGTGAGTTTCTGCCTGCATTTATACTTCAAAAAACAGAAAAGAATACATTTCTGTTATTTTTTCCTTGTACTATAAAAAGCTACTTTTAAAATATGGTGAAGGACAAGTGCAATGGAAAKATTGTTGCCTCTTACCTTAATGTGCTTTCTTTGTAGCTCAGATCATCATTCACAGTTTTTTTGGGCTTGCATCCCAAGGTGTGTAGCACTGTATAAAACACCTTTTTATGCATGATGAGAGAGTGAGTTTCTGCACGCAGGCAGTCACCACGGGCTGAGAGGTGCAGGGATAATTACAGGGTTAATGTGGATTCCCTGGTTAAATCCTGCACTGCTGAACCATTCCACTGGAGTGGGAGAACTCCTCCAGCTGGCTGTCCTGGCTGTGCAGACAGACAAACCCCGCAGAGTGGGAGTTCTCAGTGTGTGTGAAGTGCAGTTTCTGTGTGGGTGTGCAGTGTGCATTCACACCCGSGGCTGCACAGCTYTGCTCAGGGCACTGCTCCCAGTGAATCCCCAGGGAAGGTGCTGCTGCAGTGCCCCTGCTCACCTTCATGGCTGRTACAGTCCCATCTCTGTCCCATAATTGTGTATTCTCTGCATTTCATCTCTGAAAATTTTAACAGCTGCTGGAGAAGCCGGTGTTTRAATAGGAATGTGTCCAGAGGAATGGTTTTTAACCATCTCTGACCTGTGGCTTAAGCATAAACAGCACAGTTGTCATTAATATGGTGTGAGATATGTTTATGGACACAAAATTCAGAGCCTTAAATTTATTGAAATTGAGTGTGTCTGACTTTGTCAGAGCTCCTTGTGTGCACTTAAACCCTCCTGAGCTCAATGGCCCTTCCCCTATGTTATGTTTTGTAGCTATTCTGTCCTTGTCTGTTCTACCAGTCTAGAGGAGAAGCTTTTCTGACTGGAGGTTAGTCGATTTTAAAATCATRTTACATTACCAAAGAGCCTAAAAAATAAAGAAAACCRAAAGAAAAAATRTAAGAAAAAGATRAAAAGAKAAATGTTTRTGTTTGYTTGTGATCATCTCTTCCCATTTAAACCACATCAGAGGCAGMTCCCTGTCAGTTGTCCCTTGGTGCAAARTCTTCACACAAACAGTGCAAGTGTTCCCTWCATGTTACAAATGGGTCAAGGAAACAATGGGKTTTTTAACCCATTGAAGGATATTTAAATTTGGTGGCTCRCTTTTGTTAAAGCTAGAAAATCCTGCAGTTTTACCCTGCTTTCACATTTTATCCAGGAGCTTGTAGAAATGGAGATAGCTGGAAGAAATGCCTCAACTGCATTAACAAAATATGGTTTGTGTCATGGGGGAGGCATACATTCATACTAGACACATTCAACTACGTTGATCTTTGATCAATGCAGCACAAAATACYCTTGCTTGTGTTGAGGGAAGGAGCAGTGTTGGCCTTCTGCCTGTATCTGCTCTTACTGAAAACACCTGGGTCTGGAAGCGGCTCRGGGTCTGAGCTGTCCCAGGCGTGCTGTTCACATGTCATGCAGATTGAGAGATTTGGCATCAAGGTGACCATAATCTCTTACAAATAGCTTCAAATGAGAAGTATTTCAGCTGTTTTAAGAAGATTTTTACAGTAATCAAATACCATGAGGTTGATTAGTTTCATTGGATTATGAAAGTTGAGGGGAATAGCTTGGTTTATTCTTTTTTCTCCCCCCAAACCTACTTCTGATTCTTCATGAAATCTAAATTTTAGACTTCAGCTYATTATAAGTCTAAATGTAAGCTACATTTCCTCATCTTACCCCTAAGTTGTTTAATCGTTTGGCAAAATCTAACAAATCCATTTTAGTTATTATTTTGTGGTATTTTTGTTAGTAATAAATAGCAACAACAGCATTTGGGTTTTGGCTGAGGTTGAGGTTTTGTTTGTTTGTTTAATTGTGTGTTTTCATGTGTGAACTTTGAGGAATGAAGAGAGAGATAAAGATCAAAATTTGCTTTCCTTTAACGTGGGAAGAATGAAACATTTTATGACTTAGAAAAAGTGATCTTGAACAATAATGCCAGCTTGGTTTCTGTGTTGAAAATAAGGACTTGTTAGTTGGGCAATTAATAGTAGGAGAAAGAAAGTATTCTTTCTCCTACTATTAGGAGAAAGTGGGGAAAAAAATCTGAAACTGTTGAAAACTGTGAAGTAAATTAAATGAAACCATAAAATATAAAATATAAAATGCACTTTCTTCAGGTGGCAAACCTTTCTATGGGAGAATAAATTTAGATCTCCCTGCATTATGTAAGTAGCAACATTGCTTGGAAAACAGGTGACATTCTCGTTTGGAAGTTCCTTCTGCTTTCTTTCTGAAGGGGAGGKAAAAGACTGTCTTTGGTAATGATCACCAACACTATAGTCCAGATATTAATTGGGTCTGTTGCCCCGAAAAAAAAAAAAAAAGGAAAATAAAAACCAACAAACGAACACCCTTAGTTCTTTATGTTTTGTGGGCAGTTGTTTAATTTTGGCCCTAGGCCGAGCACCATCTCTTCCCTCGCTCCGGGGACAGGGAGGTTGCCGGGCCGGGAGCGGCTCCCCGGGGCCGGTGCTGAGAGCGCCCGAACCCCGCATCTCGCTCGGTGTCTGCCCCGCTGTGTTTTGCTTAATCCTCTGATGCTCTGCCTTCGGAAATGAGCGCTTGGCACTGACGGGGGCTGTGAAGCGGGATCCCGGTATTCCAGCATGGCACGGGTGGCGGGGAAGGAGACGGCAAAACAGCGGCATCAGCCGGCTCCCGGCCCCGCTCGGGGATGGGCAGTGCCCGCTGCGGGGAGCGAGGGCTGTAGCCGGGAGATGGAGCTGGGGGATGGAGCCGGGAGATGGAGCTGGGGGGATGGACCGGGAGATGGAGCCGGGATTTGGAAGATGGAGCCGGGAGTTGGGAGATGGAGCTGGGGCTGTAGCCAGGAGCTGGAGCTATAGCCGGGAGCTGGAGCTGGGGCTGTAGCCGGGAGATGGAGCTGGGGCTGTAGCCGGGAGATGGAGCTGGGGCTATAGCCCGGAACTGGAGCTGGGGCTATAGCCTGGAGCTGGAGCTGGGGCTATATCCTGGAGCTGGAGCTGGAGCTATAGCCGGGAGCTGGAGCTGGGGCTGTAGCCGGGAGATGGAGCTGGGGCTATAGCCGGGAGATGGAGCTGGCCGCTTCTCCTGCCCGCTGCCCCAGGTCCGGGATTCGCCCGCTCGCACGGCGGAGGGCACGGCTGCAGCCCCGGCACCGGCAAGACCCTTCTCCGGTCCTTTCTTCCTTCATGCTTTCTTTCTCTTTTCTCCTTTCCTTCATTCTTCTTTCATTCTTTCCTTCTTTCTTTTGCTCTTTCTCATTTTCTCTCTTTTTCGCTCTCTTTCTGCTTATCGTTTCCCAAATTTTAATTCAGTTCATCTTTAAAAGAATAAGCTATGAAATCATATAGCTGTGGGCGAAATACCGACTAATGAATTCAATGTCTGTGCTAGAAGGGCCGCTTCTCCCTTAATATCGTTAATTCCTGGCTCCATATTATTGAATRGAGGGCGAGGAAGCAGGGAGGGAGGTAAGGGTGTCCCAGGAGASATTTGGGACGTTGGGATGGAGTGCTGGGTGCCTGCCGGTGCCTGTCTGTTGGCAGACCCGGGGTGGGTTGCGGGTGTTCCTCGTTTCTCCAGCCGCTGTGCAAACCCCTCGTTCCGCAGGGCAAAAGCATCTGATGGTGCGAGCTTCGGCTTCCTGAGCCTCATGCTCTGTGCTGCAGTAAAACTCCCGGTGGAAATCCGTTGTGACTGTGCTGGAATGAATAATCTCTGATGCTTTTACTAGTAATTAACGAGGATTAGACGCTTCGTTCTGAAACGGGGCCGTTAACCCCGGAGGAGGTGGGGAAGGAGGACGCGCGTTTCCCGTAGGTGACTCGCCGGCCCTGCCCTCCCGGTGGGGACACGGCGGGACATCGCCACCGCTCTCTGACACGCTCCCGAAACTCGACGGTAATCTTTAAAGTCATAAATAAACGAGTAACACCGCCTTTCCCTCCCGTCTCTTGGCAGGGAAGGACCGTCCGTTCGCAGCGGCTGGAAGCAGCCCCGGGCTCTGCGGTGCGGGGCCCGCAGCGCTGCCAGCCCAGGAGCGCAGATGGATCCCTGTCCTGGCTCGAAGGGCACGTGTCAGTGCCGAGTGGCAGCTGCAGTATCGCTTACTGCAGGGTCTGGTAGTAATCAGAAAGGTGAGGAGTTAGTGAAATACATGTTGTATTTATTGCCAGTTTACAGGGAGACRGAGGGCGGCCGGTGCCGCAAAGTGAGCCATTTGTAGGGTTGAGTGTTTCAGCCTTCGCCCACGGGCAGCCACGCCGGTCACGGGGAGATGGATTTCGGCCCTTCCCGGGATCACCTCCCACCCCCTGGATGTTTGTTTGTTCCCCTTCGGGGCCCCCGTGATGAGCTCTACCTCGGATCTTCCCACCACGGAAATGCTTTGCCGTTCCCCTCCAGATTTCTGTTCCCTCCGTGGTGCTGGCACGGCGGTCCCCGAGGATGTAACCCTCGGAGGAAACTCTTCCTTAGGAGCGGCAGAGGCAGAGGGAAAGGGTGCCCTCCTTTCCCCTCGGCCCGGTCAGCGGAGCTCGAGAGYGGTCCCGGACTCGGCTCGGGGGATCCGGGATGCTCTGTCCCCTATTCCTGACCTTCTGCATCCTCCCGTGCGGAGCTGCCCTTCTCCGACTGCCAGGCGCACTGTGGCTGTAAATTAATGAAAACGTAACAACTCAAAAAGGATTAAAAAAAAAAAAAAAAAAGATGGCGCTGAAACGTGCGGATGGGACATAAAAGCGATGGAAAAAGGTTCAAAGCTTTCGGTGATGACTTTTCAACCTTTATTTATGTGCCTATTAATGCAATATCCATCATGGAGATACGCATCTTTATCCTTTCAACTGATATGCTGGGAATCAATTGGATATGCAGATTACATTTCATAAGTTTCCAAATGTTAATCTCCCCGGCCCTTTGCTGGTAATTTCTTTTTTTGCCAAATAGTATTATGTTTCTGCCACCAAAAANAAAAAAGAGAGAAAAACAGGGAAAAAAAACTCACTAAAAATAATTGATCTTTAGGCTACTTGTCTCGATTTATTGCTAAGGCTTGGGCCCAGGTGCCACCACAAGAGCCAGCCCCTCCTGCCCGAGCCACCACCAGCTCGGCGCTTCCCAGGGCATCGGGCCCCTGCCCGGGCTTCTCCGGSGCTCTGGCTGCCTCTGCCCCCGCAGCGCGGTGCTCCGTGGGCCGCAGGAGGTGTCCAGAGCGAACATTTCCCTTCTAAACTGAAGCTGGTTCCCTTGCARCTTTTCAGCCTTGCGACAGGGGACGCGTCCCGCTGGTCCCACCGCCGCGTCCCGGCGCGCTTCCCGGGTGGCGGCCCCCGAGCGCGGCAGCGGGGCTCCCTCCCTCCTTCACAGCCCCGGCTCCAGCAGCGATGTCCCCGGACACCTCTGGGTCCCCGAACGGGAAGGGCTGCTGTGCGGGAATAGGGTGCGGAGCGGCTTTCCTCGGAGGGCTCCGTGTCGGACTTTATTTCTGAGAGTGAGACTGGGCTGTAGGGAGCTGCCTGTCGCTGCGGGGTGTCGCGGGRTGCCACCACCTGCTGCCTCCCTACCTGCCCCGCTTCTCCGTCCCACCACCTCCCGACACTCCCCATCGCGTCCCCACTCGAAGCAGGGGATTCAGTAACCATTCATATTGCACTGACACCGAATCACTTGAAGAGTGCTGAAGTTTCTCCTCCGTGGCATTTACAGCTCGCCGCCCCGCGCGGGTCACTCTGGCCCGGGCACGTCGATACCGGTTTGCCTTAACGCAAACCGGCGGCAGCGCTCGCAGCCCCCCACGCCTGGCTTGTGGTGGGGAAGGACCCTCCGAACGCGGAGCACACGCTCGGGGTGGGACAGCGGTTCCTGGAAGCCCCCAGCCCCGCAGCCCCAGTTCCCAATCCCGCCGGGCGCACGCTCCTGTGCCCTCACCGGAGACAGCGGCTCTCGGCCTCTGCCCTGCCTGGGGGCCGTGAGCGGGCGGCAGAGGGTCCCCCAAAATCACACACACCCGCTCGCTCTGTGCGAGGGGRGCAAAGAGGGAAACCTGTGTGAAAGGAAAGCCAGGAGGCAGCGGGTGAAGCTGAATAGGGCAGCCCCGAAGGTCTCATCGGCCGGAGACCCAAACCCAGATATTTCTTTTTGAGGTGTTTATGGCGAGAACAGCGTGGAGTACGAAACAGCAGTTACAGGCG
>CADDXX010000041.1:2557052-2568919 GCA_902810485.1 Alauda arvensis
CTGACAAAGGGGCAGCGTCGGAGCTGCCTCCTCCCCGCCCCTCGGCGGCATCCCCCACCCCCTCCGGGACCGCTCCTGATTCGGCGGGGCCCGCTGACAGCGCGGGTCTCCCCTAGATCAGCCCTCACCTGGATATAACCCTGCCGGCCGCTGCCGCCGCGATGACAACTCTGGCCGGAGCTGTCCCCAGGATGATGCGCCCCGGGGCCGGGCAGAACTATCCCCGCAGCGGGTTCCCGCTGGAAGGTAAGGCCGCGCCTGKGCTGCTCCCGCTCGGGAAAGGGATAATCACTCCGTGCCGGGACGCCGGAACAAAGCCGGCCCTCCGCCCCGGCCCGCCAGAACTGGCGCACGGAGGACTCCAGGGCAGCCGCCCGGCTTCCCCATGGGCTGTCACAGCGGGGTTTGTCCCAGGACGGGCACGGCTTGGACCGCTGCAGCCGGCGGCTCCGGCCTCGCACCCGGCGAGCGGCCCGTCCCGGGAGCGGGGGAAAGCCCACAGGGAGGTCRGCAGCGCAGCCGGCCCCGGTTCTCTTAGTGGAGTAAAGGGTGGGGATTTGGGGAGCCCCAACTTCGGGAAAAAAGTTAGGAAGGAAAATAAACTCGAACAAAGGCAATGAGAATCGAAAGGAAGKTTATAGCCGTGGGTCGGCACCGGGCCGCTGGAGTGGCCGCTCTTAACCAAGCGGTGTGAGGGCCCCGCAGTACCGGGGAGTTCCAGGCCCCTGCCCGAGGGAGCACGGGCGGCCGCGGCGGCTCCCACCGCCCTCCTTGGACAGCCGAGCCGAGCCGGCCCCCGCCCCGCCGGGGCACTGCGGCCTTCCCGCACCGCTTCCCCTTCTCCGCCGGAGCCAGGCGGGCTCTGAAAGCCGGCTCCGGCTGAGTGCAACAGGTGAAGCCCAGGGCCGCCTCCCTCCCCTGCCCGCCGGTCTGCGGCGGCGTCTCCGCGGGAGCTGCGGGCCCCAAACGCGCGGCGGGGCGGGCGGGGGTGAGTTGCCTCATAGAAAAGCAACGATAAAACTCCAGTAACAAAAACAACAACAAAAAAAGACGCAGCAGGATCCGAATGAGACTTTAACGCCATTTACCCCCCCTGCCTCCCTTCCCTCCTTTTCTAGTCTCTACCCCTCTAGGCCAGGGCAGAGTCAATCAGCTCGGAGGAGTGTTTATCAATGGCAGGCCTTTACCCAACCATATCCGGCACAAGATAGTGGAGATGGCCCACCATGGCATAAGGCCCTGTGTCATCTCCCGCCAGCTGCGAGTGTCCCACGGCTGCGTCTCCAAAATTCTCTGCAGGTACCAGGAGACGGGCTCCATCCGGCCGGGGGCCATCGGCGGCAGCAAGCCCAAGGTGAGCCCCTCCCGCCCGCCCTGAACGCGGAAAATCCCGGTCGCGGTGGCGGGGAGCGAGTTCCGACCGGGACGCGGCCCAGGCTGGTGGGCACCGGGGTTTCCAGTCGGGACGGTGGCACCCGGGAGGGCCGGGAGGACTCTGCGAGGCCGGGGATGGGCGCAGACACTTATGGGGCACAGCACCCGCGCCGCGTCCCCGCCTGTTGCTCTCAAACTTCCCGAGTGTTTAGAAAATATTGTTGGMGTTCTTGGCAATAATATACTTTTAATTAGGGAATTGCTATAAAAAAAACCAAACACAAGCAAACAAACAAACCAAACTCAAACGAAAACAGGCGGAAGAAGTGTTGATTCGAACGCTTGGCTTCCCAGAGCCCCGAGTGCCCCACGCTCATTTTCCCCGCAGGAGCGCAGGCGGGCTCAGGGCTGCGGGACGGACCGGGACGCGATCGGTCCGGCGGTGGAGCTGACCCAGCWCGGCTGGATCGGGCCCTCCCCGCTTTCGTGTAAAGCGCAACAAAACGACCTGTATTTCTGTCYCTTTACTGCTCCTTCTGCCGCTCTGTTTACTTTTTCTCTCTGCTCTAGAGCTGCGTGTATTTTTAGCTGCGCCACCGAAAAGTTTGTGCTAACAATAACGGAGACTAAATTTTTCCACAAGATTAAGCTTCTCCTTCTCTAGCTTTTCTTTGCCACTAAAGTAAAGRCTTGAGTTTTTATTGGAACTTGTTGCTAGATTCCCTCCCCTCCAATTCTTTGATTCTTCTAAAGTAGCAAAGCGATGCCCGAACTTTTCGTTTCTGTGTTAGGAGCGAGGTAATTTTTTATAAGCGTGCTACTCAAGGCTATTACCAGCCTGGAGATATTTCTTTTTGTTTGATTTTTTTTGATTTATTTTAAAATCACGAGGCTACCGAAGGAAAATGCCGGTACTCGAACCTCTCCGCGCWTTTATTACGCTGGTTTTTGTTCGGAGCTGCAAACTTTGTTTAGCCGAAACTTTACTGACCTGGAGCTTCGTAGCCCGGAGTCTCCGCTGGTCGCGACTTGGTATTTTCTCGATCGCACGGCAGCCGGTGCTGCCTAATTCGGGGTTTTCCATACCGAGGGCTCTGTCCCACTTTCCCGGTAACCCCGGAGGTTTTTCTGGGACGTTTCGTTTAACGCGTAGTGTGTTCGTCTTCTGTGGCCCGTTATTACCTTCTGTGTCCCCTTGCTTTGCCCTGCCGCATTCGGGTGTTTTATACCGGCGTTSCCGAGCGGGGCCGGTGCCGGCTCTCGCTGACGACAGCGCGGGCGGCTCCGGTCTTCCCGGGGCTCTGGCGGCGGCAGCCCCGGCTCCCCCGGCCCTACAGACCGTGCCCGCTCCCCTTGTCTTTACTGAAGCAGGTGACGACGCCGGATGTTGAGAAGAAAATCGAGGAATACAAGCGGGAAAACGCGGGCATGTTCAGCTGGGAGATCCGGGACAAGCTGCTGAAGGACGGGGTGTGTGACCGCAACTCGGTGCCGTCAGGTACGGAGCGGGGGGTTCGGAGGGTCCCGGAGGGTCGGGGGGCGGCCCGGGGAGGGCAGCGCGGTGCCCGGGTGAGCCCCATCCCGAGCCCCGGGCCGGTGCCCGCGGAGCGGCATTAGCACGCGGTACCTCTGGCGCGTCCCGGGAGGGTTCCTGCTCTCGGCGGGGTGTTTTCAATTAAATCGCAACTGCATCCCCCTCCCCTCCTCCTCCAGACGCTTCCCGGCCATCCCCTCCGGGCTGCTGCCGCAGGAGGGCTCGGGGCTTGCCGGAGACCCGGAGCTGGGAGGCAGGAGATGGGGAGCAGCCGGCGGGTTGTTAGCKGGATGGGCGGGAGGCACATGGGGCCGGTGCAGGATTTGTGGGGTGTCCGAGGGTCTTTATCACCCACCATGCGGGCTCGGGTGAAAGAAAGATTCTCGGGAGCTGCTGTACCCGAGAGTCCGTGCGGGACCGTGCCCCGTGAAATCCCCGCGGGGACGGGAGATGAGGGCGGCTGCCTGCCTCAAGTCCCGGCTGGCAGTGGCCGAGGGACACGGGCACTGATGGGGGATTCGGCTCCCCGGGCCGGCCCCAGAGCCGCGGGGGGCTGCTGGGGACGAGCCGGTCACAGCTCTGCACTCCYCCCCTGAAGTGAGCTCCATCAGCCGCATCCTGCGGAGCAAGTTTGGGAAAGGCGAGGAAGAGGAGGCTGAGCTGGAAAGAAAAGAGGTGGAGGAAGGCGACAAGAAGGCCAAGCACAGCATTGATGGCATCCTCAGCGAAAGAGGTAAAGTCCCGTTCGCCCCTGCTCTCCGTGGAACCAGTGCCAGTCCCAGGTGCCGCCCGTTATCCATCTCCCCGAGGTTGTCCTGGGGGCAGGACAGCGGGAGGTGTAGGGCAAGGGGTGAGCCCTGGCAGCCCGGCTGCCACATCCCATCGAATCCATTCCCCCTCTGGAACGGCCCTGCAGTGTGCAGGAATGGCGCAGRGGTTGGGACAAAGATGGGAGTCGCTGCTAGTTTGGCTCTCAATAACCAGGGAGCAGGGAGGGTCGGAGCCACCGCAGAGCCCCTCACCCCARCCGTGCAGGGGCTCCTTCCCCAAACCCAGTGAAAGGCTGCAGCTGCATGCAAGGGGCGGTTGCAGCAAAACGCTGCGGAGACTCAAGTCTCTGCCGTCTGAGCRGGGCAGGGAGACACATGTTCTGGTTTTTCTGTTCTTAAAACTTCTGGGAAGAGCATGTGTTGGTGYTTGGCCCGGGACCGCGAGGAGGTTGCAACCTGAACAAGGCGGAGGTGAAGGGCTGTGCGGGGGGACAGCTGCTGCTGCTGCTCCCGTGGAAGCCGTGCCTGGCTCCCGGCTGGGCCGGGGTGCAGGGGCAGGCGAGGGTCTGGCCGGGCCGCCTGTGTGTGGAAGTCGCTGCCCAGCACATGCACAGGCACTGGAGAAGGCGAGACAAAAGTACCAAATGAGCTGGTCAAACATTTGTACAACTTTTCCAGCTTTTACAAAGAAGGCCTTCTATACACAATCTACACTTGGAGATGAACTTGGAAAACAAAGAGGGGGGAGTCCATTGAAACTCACACTTTGGCTTTGCACAGACAAAGCTTCAGCTAGCAGCAGCTTGATGTGAACAAAAGAAGGCAACCTTTTTATAATTCAAGGAGAAAAGAAGAGAAAACAGCCCCACAAAAGGCTGAGAAAAGACATTATGGGCTTGCAATGAGGGATGAATTATTCAATGAGCCCCTAATAGCTGATGCTCCACGCAGTTTTATGGACTCTCCATCGTGGAAAAAAATAGCTGTTTTTAGAGAGAAAATGTTTATAGCAATTCTAGGCATCAAGGGATGCTGGTGCCGTGCAAGAACAACAGAAATCCATTCTATGACAGTAGGACATGTCCTTGTTTTGTTGGAACAAACCCCTAAACCCTCCTAAAACGTAGCTTTCAACTCTTATGAAAACTTTCAGGGAAGCCTCATCTTCTGTGTGCTTGCGTTTGCAAGGTATGTAATACAGACACAAAGAAGATGTGTGTCTTAAATCTTAAAATGAGAGATTTTAAGGCTAGAAGGCACAGTTTCATTGCCTGGTCCAGTTGCCTCCATATGATGGGTCCAGAGTTTTCTCTAGCATCTCCTTCAACAGGGGATTTTTCCAAGAGAGATGTGCACCAAGAGAAAGATAGCTAAATTCAGTGCCTTAGTTGTTAAATAAATAGCTTTGCTGCCTTCTTGAATTTCTTGACAGAGATTAGAAGCAGAAGATAGTAAGTTTTGATAATATCACTGTTTTATGGAACAAAGAGTCGTTAATAGAGASAGCAAGAGAAAAAATACTGTTATCAATATAACCCATCCTTCTGTTTCTCTTTGAAACAGTTTTCCTTGTTCTTTGACTGTTCGCCTTTTAAAGTGGGGTTCCCGATTTATTAGAAATCAGTGTCTGGGTGCATGTCTGCCTTCCACCAGCCCAGGGGAGCCCCAAAACTCTTACAGGAAAACTCTTGGGCTGGTGCAGCCTTGCTGCAAGAAGGGCTCACTCGTGCCTCCCAGCACGGTTGTATCAGGAGGCTGCATTCCACCTCCTGACATACCCTCTCTTTCACTTTCTGTGGATGTGAGTGTTTAACTTCATTTGTTTTGAGTTCAATCAGTAGCAATTTTCCCCTCGATTACATGGGGTAGTGCAGTCCTCTCCTGCCCTAGGCATGCAGGTTTTTGCTGCGTGAACGTGACCGGACAGTTCTGTGGAAACAGCAGCTTTGGTAATCCCATCTGTTCTGTGACAGGGGCTGGGAAGGCTTGGCAGAGYGAGGGAGAGTGTGCTCTTCCCCACAGCAACGCCTGCTCCCCCTCTCTGACTAGCAAGCTGTTGCCTAATCTCATTACTGGAGTGGCTGGGATGCTGCAGTGTGAGTACTGCTGCTCCAGAAAACTTTTGTTGCCATCCTCATATCACACATGGAGTGTGATACGACAGGGACAACACACCAGTGAGACCATTTCAAAAAAAGAATAACCATAAAACAAGCCCACCACTACTTTATCTGACCAACAAAAAAAAAGTTCTGCTTCAATTCCCATTGCCAGCCGAGGAGCTTTGATTTCACTCCATCTATAAAAACAATCCTGTTCTGTTACTAAAATAACTGGCAGCGTTCCTAAGGATTTTGATGCTGCAGGATCAGATTTGCCAGCACCCACCAGCTTGGCTGCCAGGCYTGGTGTGGCAGAGGGTGCCTGCTGGCAGTGCATCTCAGATGCCCTCTCTGACACTCGGGTTGCTTGTGGAATGTCCAAAGGGTATCCATGAGCTGTGCAGCAAAACCCTTGGATGCTAGCTCAGCGCTGAGTGCTCCGTGCTACAGAAGAGCAAAAAGTGTGGGGTTTTGTGAAATATGAGGAGTTTTAGTAGCTCTGTTCCGGGGGGCTTGAGGTACCCCTGAGCATGGGTGTGAGGAGGCTGTGGGGTAGGTCAGAAAGTGACTCCTGAGGCTGATCACGAAGCAGAGTGTGCCTCTTCTGCTCGGGAGCACACACCAGTGCTGAGCATTTGCCTGAAATCCCCTCCTCACCATGGGCTTTGGGTGGCTCAAGCAGTGGCCTTTTTTCCAAGCACAAGGACTAGAGCTGTCATTTGAATGGTAGCTAATTCAAGATTTAGGGAGAATTACAGCAGAGTTGGATTAGAGAGAATGGAAACATGATTTCTTTTTTTTTAATGTGTGATAGAAACAGTGTATCACTGGGATCTCTCCCACCACATATATGGGTGTAGGTAAACTTTTGTATGTCTGGTGTGTTTCTGTCTCARTCTCTTTTCTGGGACACTTACACGTGATTCTCACACTGTTTACAGATGCCACATGTGCAGCCCTGTACGTGCTGCATTTCAATGTTTCTGCCAGCGTCACCCTCAGCCCTGATTCTGGGTATATATTTAAAGAAAACTTGGTTGTCAGAGGGTGTATCAGGAGGCTGATAGCTCTATAGCAGCATATCTGTATTTCTGCATGCGGAAGGCACATTAAGGCACAAGCCATAAATAAAGAACACGAGAAAGTTTTGTGCCTTTATGTGGCCCACCAGGGCTTATTTTTAGCATAACCACTACAGAAGAGGGAGTTGCTTGTACCTTYGGTGGGAGTTATGTGTGGCATGGTTTGCTGACTAATCTGATCACTCCCCCCTTCATGAAATAGCTGTTGTTTTCTGGCAGGAACCAGCGGCTTTCAGCMCTGCAAGGATGGGGCAGAGCTGGTCCWGGCCCTGCTGTGAGCAGGCTGGGGCTGGGGCCGGGACCCCCCCGCTGGCCTCAAAGGGGGCCTCTGTTCCCAGCCAGAGGAATTGGCCCCCGGGCCCTGTCCCGGCGGATCCTCCCCCAGTCATGCGCACCCGTCCAAAAAGRGCCCTACTCATCCCCAGCCTCTACCCTTGGCTCTACTGAGAGCAATTCAGGCTACAGCAGACTAAATTGCCTCCTTTATTTTCTTCTTACTTTCATCTTGGACCAAACCCTTCCCCCTCTCCCTCCCCTTCCTCTTTTCTTTTTTTTTTTTTCTGTGTGCCTGAGGCTCACATTAATACAATTTCGGCACCACCCCTATTTTAGTGTGTGTATGTGGGGAGTTTGAAGGGGTAGGGGAAAAAAGGGACCTTAGCACAAAAGCCCTGCTCAGCAGCTCGAAAGTTCAAGCTGCTGCTGCCTCTCTAGCTGTGTGATGCTTTTCCTGTTTGTGAGTTTTGGGAAACATTTTTGCTTTGTACTGTAATGGAATTAGAGGACAGATGCTGACTGTAAATGGGACACGCGACTACCAGCCCCTAGCTTAAATATTTAGATGCAATGTTACAATTACTGACTTGATGCAGGAGGCTTTGAAGTGGTGGCACATGATCTRAAGGGTAGCTTGAGCTCGATGGGCTGGCAGATGTTTTGATTAGGGTTGGTCAGTATCATGCAGCCGGTTATTTTTAGACCTCTAAACTAATAAAGGCACTTTATTAAGGGAGAAGATTAACRTGGAGGCACCAGATACCACTTTGAGTCGTTCATTTCTACACAGTACACTGTTGGATTAGTGTCTGGAGCGTGGGATGAGTCAGATGCTGAGTTAGATTTTGGTYGCAGGGGTTGTCCTGGTTTTGCTCCCGTGCCCTGTCCCAAGGTGCAGCGGCAGGAGGACTTAGATGCTGTGTGAGACGCTGCTGTGGGCTGAGAAGCACAGTTTGTTCCCCTGCTCAGTGTTCATGGTAAAGATTCTCTTACTGAGAGAGATGTGATGGCTGTGGCTGCAGGCAGTTATCTCCTTGAACCTCTGTGTATTTGATCACTAGCAGGTCTAAGAAATCAACTTGAACAGCGTCGTTTCTGAGGCTCTCACAGCTGACAAGAAATAATATTTAATTAAGAAAAACTCCCTAGTGTGYCCAGAATTTGGCTCAAGGGAGACAGTACCGACTATATTTTCTGTCTTTTCCCCCTTCTCTTTCCTCATACCTTAATAGTGAGAGTCCTGGCCAGGGTGGAAAAGCCAGGTGTTGCACAAGTGCAAATTGGTGCAGGTGATTCATGCAAACCCAGCACAGCTTTGTTTCTTCTGCCTCACCCATCACCAGTGTGGAGCTCTGGGCCAGGCTTCTGCTTCCAAATAATTATTTGGAAATAATAATAATAATAATAATAATAATAATAATAATAATAATAATAATAATAATAATAATAGAAACGGACGACCTCAGGGATGAAAAATGACCTCACCATCAAGTGAGAGTGTGATGTCCCAGCATGCTGAGCATTTTTAGAAAGGTGCTAAGTGTTTGACTTTAGGGTGACTTCAAAGTGCAGTYTGCTCTCCCAGAGCTGCCGGGGGCAGCCCATTCCCTCCTGACTTTTGAGGAGAGTGCTAATTGTCAGACTAACTGCAGGCTAATCGTCTGACAAAAGCAGTGGTAATATTTCCAGCTGTGGGAAGAAAGGGTGTTAATCTAGCAGCGACTCTCTGAAGTAATATATATAAATATATATATATATATATATATATCGTATCCTTGGCTTGAAATCATGATTTTATTAATGGCTTTGAATGTTTTGCTTTCTTAGGGATGCTTTCTTCAACTTAAGAGTCGGCCCCCGTTCAAGCAGAATTGCTGTGGGCATCCTTTCCACTTTTTCTAATTGCATAGATCTAGAACAGAGCTGAATGTTATTTTAGCAAATGTCAGGATTGCTTCACACACAGCAGTCGATTAACTTGAATTTGTACTCAAGTTAGCACCTTGTTTGGTTGCTTTGAAAATCTTCATCTATTAGACTTAGAGCGTGTCTGCAGAGGCAAGAAGCAGTTGTTTGATTTCGGTGTGGCTAGGACTTCCCCCGAGAAYGTGATTTATGTATTTGGCTTTCCAGATTCCCCTGTGATTGCAGAATCTGCGATGCCAGTAGGAATTTACCATAACAGACACGAGGTTTTTCTTGGAAGCAGCTCTGTGACGTGCTGAGGAGCTGCAGCTCCGGGGGAAAGCCCCAGGTGTGGGATGTAAGAGGGGTTTGCTCCATGGGGCATCAGCCCTGCAGATGTGGGACACTGCGAGGAGTGCCCAGGAGTGCCACTCAAAGGGGCCATTCATGTGTGCAACGCTGCTCACGGGGGCTGGGGCAGGCAGGAATGGGGCCCAAATTTGTTCTGTTACCAAAAATACCCACTGCTCTAGAGTGTGACTTTAATCCCGAGTGAAACTCTGGCAAAACTCTCGCTGAGGGCAAGGATCTTATGTCTCAGTTTGCACAGAGGCAGCAGTGCAAKCAGAAGACAGACAGAGGTTTTAATTAAATAAAAAAACTAATTAACAATTAATGCTGTAAATAAAAGCCAATACCGATAAAATCCCTAAAACAAATAATTTCCCGTGTCTGGTTTTGAATGGCGATTCTCTGTTATATCAGGCAAAGACAACACTTTTATSTAATACTTATTTGGGGAACGTTTAGTTGGTTTGGGTTTACCTATTGATAAGAGTTGCAACAGGGTTTAGGAGAGGGAAGCCAATAAAGCTGATAGTGATAAATTATCATGAGTCCCCAGAGCTGTGTAATAAAACTGCATTGGGAAATGAAGCAGAACTACAAAGTGCTCTCTGGTTAATTTAAGAAGAAATTGAGTGAAACACAAAGCAATAAATCAGAGCAAGTCAGTCAATGTGAATTTCTCCATGTAAATGTCACTTTAAATCCTATGAAGTAAACATATGTGGCCAGAGAAAGAACAAAATATAGAAATAAAAATGCAGGATACTTCCAAGTGGTCCCTGAACGCTGAGCTCTCTGGCTAATAAAAATGATGTACAGTAATGTAATTCACCACAAGACCTTGTTTAGCCTGGTGTGAGTGCAGCATTTTCCTTTACTTGCCCTGGAGTACTCCTGCCCCATGCTGTTAAACTAATTCAGTTTAAATCACTCTGCCTAGAAAAAAAGTGAAGTGTAATGAAATTAAAACTCACTGAGGACACATTAGAGTTTAAGTGTGTCATGTGCTGAGATTATTTAGTTAGGGGAGTTTGATGTAATTGTTGGCAGGTCGTTTATTCATCCTAGTAAATAAAGATTCACAAACTATTAAGAATGTGCATATATAACTAGTAAGACAGTAAAAGGCAATTAAGCAGTCAGTTTAATGTCTTATCTTGCTGGTTGCCCTACAGTTGTTTTACAACTTGGAATTAAAATTTGAAAAGAAAGTTTTCAGTGTCCCTGGCCAAATATTGATTAAGTAGTTGTTTGCTGATGCCATTGTGGCACATAAAAAGGCCAGTGGCTCTGCCCCTTGTTGTTCATCTTCCATTGTTGCTGATTCTTAACCTCAAAGATCAAAGGAGGATCATTTCAATTTATCTGTCTTGGAAAATCCTTCTTTGCTCCTAAACCCGCATGGATTAATGGCCAAATTGTCTTTAATGAGATGTGAAATTTGAATGGAATCCTTATTTTGCATGGTCTGTTGAATGTATACACTGTATGCTCTTACAGTTTTGTGGTTTTTTCCTTTCTTTAGCATTACTGGATTTGATTTTGTTTTAATCACTTTATTTTTAATATACAATGCAATGAAATGTTACTATTGTAGCAGAGAAAATACAATGTATTTAACTGAATTTTACTAAAACTAATTTTATCATGTAATCTTTTGGATGAGTGTAGTCTAAAGGGAAAAAAAAAAGTTGTCTTTGTATACCAAATCACATAGGAGATAAATAGTCCAGGGCTGCCAATAAAAGAAAGGGAGTTTGAGAAGCCAGCCCATTCTCCAGGGTGGGTTCTCAGAATACAGAGGACACAAACAAGCCTGCAATATTTGTTTGGTCATTTTCTTCAGTTTGGATTTTATGGACCCTGCTTGCCTCAGCTAGGATAGTTGTGCTGTCCCTTCTCCCCAAAAAAGAGGGAAGTTGGATGGATGAGGCTGTGCAGAAAAACAAGCAAGAACCCTTGAGAACARTCATACCTTGTTGATGGCAGAAAGCTATATTTATTTCAGAGACAGTAAMATGTATCCCACCACATACTCAGCAGAAGAGGCTGTGCAATCTGGATGTGTTTTCTTGTCATCATGRTACAAGATTTCATCTGAATTGTGAGGGAGTGTTAGATACAGCTCCCTCTGCATCTACCAGACAYAGAAATTTAGCTTACAAACAGTAGTAAGAAGCCTGGTGAAACCAAAAAGCCTCTCCTGGTGTTGCACTGATTTTCAAGTGAGGATAAGACAAATACTTKAAATAATAATTTTCTAATTCCCTTTCTTAAATACACTCTGCTTCCATTCTGTCTGGCTACCACTGATTAAAATATCAGACTGTGCATGCTTTTCAAGTCCTCAGCTACTTTAGGAGACATTTTGTCCCAGACCAAGAGCCAACACTCTTTAAAAGCATTTTAGATACAAATTTCCTCCAAGTCCAGGAACTCAACATTTTTATTCCATAGGGAGCTGTGGTGAGCACAG
>CADDXX010000041.1:2568959-2578959 GCA_902810485.1 Alauda arvensis
TTTTTTTTTTTTTTTTTTTTTTAAACAGACATTTGCCTGGTTGTAGACTTTCTGCCAAACATCATCAATGTTTATATCATGCACAAGCCCATATAAGGACCAGTCTTAAGGCTTTTTGTATTTATGATATGCCTCATGTTGGATGTCTGATCTAAAAATGACTATGTAGTAATTTCTTTATCAGATATGTTGTCACTTGGATTGCTGTGGTTTGAGTAGTATGAGGAATAAACTGTCTGTGGCTGACAGTTCTGCAAGCAGACAGCTTATTCAGCCCCTGTCAAGTCTTATTCACCTTAGTGAAATGAGCAGCACTGTTCATGCCAATAYAATCAGAATCTCTTCCACGTACTAGCCTGGAAAAGCAATAGCAACCACAGCTCTTTTGGCAGAATTGCCCTGGACTTTGTTAGAAATGTAACCCATCTACCCCCTGCGAGGCAGTAGCACCAGCCCTGCCCGGTGTAACAAACAGCATTAAAAACTGTTCTCCATCTCTGTTTTTAAGTGTCCCAGGGAGGATGGAGATGAGTAGGGACAGGCTTTACAGAAACCAGGCTGGCAGAGTAGCAGGGAATGCTTCCCCAGAAAGCCCGTTTTTACTGGGGATGGTGTGGCAGGACTTCCTTTTCATTTTGACCTAAGGGCTGGCTGTTTGATCTGGTGTGAAGTGCTGAAGGGTCAGAGTGTGAGCTGGGGGATCTGTGCCCCAGTAAACACTCTGACACCTACCCAGCCCCTCCTGTCAGGCTGAGTGCTGAGAAAAAAAGCTTGCACAGGACTAGCTGGAAGTCAGGACTCKGCTGGTTTCATGAACAGCAAAATAAGTTCTTTTCAGAAGGGAGGTGTTTTAAAAGAAAAAAAAAAAAGGAAGTGGAAATTCTTCAGCTAAAGGAAAYGGGAAGTGGAATACATTGTTTCACAATGAAATCCTGAAAAGCACAGATTTTGAAAAAAAACCCCCAAACTCTGGAATTCCATTTATTCCATTTACCAAGGGATAAATCAAGTAACTCCACTGCAGATGGTGAACTGATGCTGCTGTGTGAGCGAATGCTGAATTAAATTATCARTATTTACACAGAAGAAGAGATACTTCCAAACAATATTAGCTAAGAAGTGATCTTTTAAGGAGCAGTCATCCAATCTTTATGGTGTGATGTTATAGATGGAGATTTACAATTTTTTCTGTAGAATTTTAACACATGTGCTGCAGAGAAAGGCATGGTGTGTACCTMCCTTGCTGCATGTGGTGGCTATTCCCTGCATGGTATATGACTTCAYTCTGTTCTTTGTCTGTGGAACTGGAAAATAATAGAAGAAAACATGTAGGAATCTATTTAGAAGATTATACAATAGATGTCACAGTTAGGAAAAAGCCCTGTGGGTTCATCCCTGCTTTAGCACAGTTGATTTGACCTGCTCTCTTTAAATCAACAGGCTCAAGCAAAAATGCTGGAATATTTGGCAGCTGCATAGAAAACCACACAAACCCCTGTTGCTTTAGTACCCACAACTTGTTTTCCAACAAATACACTGTTGTCTTTTGAAAACYCCTTAAAGCTAACTGCTTGTGCACCTCTTCTGAACAACTCTGAGAGTGGCGTGAGCTGCATGTTGTGTGCACTGGGGCAGGGACTGGGGCAGCCAGAAGCATTTACAGGGGCTCAGGATGCTCACAYGTCCTGCTGAAAATGCAAAATGGCTGCATGCAGCAGACATATTTGTAAYCTTTTTCTTATTTCCATCTCTGTGTTTTAGAAGTTTCTTGAGACCAAATAGTATTGGCATTTACATCAGAACAGCCCTGTGCTCTCAGCAGGGCTGTGCAGGTTACTTAGCATTGAATTTAGCCCTGCAYGAAAGTTKAATCACATTCCAGATTTGAGGGAGCACCTTCACTTTTTTCAGACTTAGCAAGACCTTATAGTGCTAAATATCTATTTTTGCTGGTGAAGAAGAGACCTGACACAGCCAGTAAGCACAGTTAAAGTGCTGCAAGCAGAGCAAATTAAAAAAAGATGCTTTAGAGAATGGTACTTAATTTTTCTAACATATGATTTAGCAAAGAAAGGCAAACAACCCCCCCAGCTCTGTAAGGAGCTCTGTAACCAATCTGCTCCATCAGTCCTGGCAGGGTGGGAGGCAGTGCTGCTTGCTCCCTCTGATTTCTGGCTCCTCCTTGGCTGAAGGATGTCAGGAGGGGAGGCACATTCTGTCCCCATATACAACATTGCTGTCCTCAACCTTTGTCCTAATCAACACAGCAGATGAAATTTTTGGAAGAACATCACGTAATTTGAATGGTTGTCAAACCTTATACTATGATGGGTGTAAAGAGGTCACTTGGCCAAGGAAGAACTTAAATCAGAATTCAATGTTACTGTGCTTCTCCTGTATTGGCAGTCGAAAAGATGGAGTGATGATTGATGACATAAAYATTTCTGTTATTCTGACGTCAGAAACAGACTTGTCAGTCCTGCAAGAGTAAACCAGAGACAGAAATTTAAAGTGAATATTTAAAATATTCCTAGCTATAGCTGATATCTGAATCCTGGTAATGATAGTTATCAATAAAAAAATAAAACACCCTAGAAAATTGTTATGAGGGGGAAAAAAGATCCCCCAGGTGATCAAGAAGTGTAGGAGGGACTCACCTGCTCCTGTTTTTGAGTGCTGCCATGCAGAGCACTGACCTGTCTGTCAAAGCCATGGGCCATCTGGTGCTGGTGTTYGGCTGCTGCTGGCACAGGGAGGGGCTGTGGAACGCTGGGTTCCCGGCATGGCGAAGCATCCCTTGGGATGCACTTCGGTGCTGCTCCTCCCGRTTCAGCCTCGGGGGTTTTTGTGCAGTGCCGTGCCCTTGGGGTGCCTTGGGCCCTTTTTCAGGGCCGGATCCTTGGGCTGAAAGACCCATTGTGCTCCTGAGTGGGAGCTTGAGGCAGYGAGCAGAGTCCTTGCGATTCAGGGCTGGGTGCAGGGCTGGCTCCCAGCCCAGCTGGGAGCTGGGGCTACCCTGCTTCCAGCCCAGGAAGCTCCTCACTCTGCCCTTTTCTTCTGTGAGGCTTGCAAGTGATTTCTTTATATTCATTGTGAGTTTAAAGCTCCCACAGGAGCGTTGTGTTCTCGAGGTGGAGCAGGAGGGTCACACTTGTGCTTGTAGGTGGTGCTTTGCACTTGGTGATGTTCAGCTGTTGGAGTGGATGCCTCAGGTCCCTGTGATTTGGGCTGAAGGGCTTGCTCCCACCCTYCACAGCTGCTGCTGGTTTGCTGCTGTGGAAAAGGGGCTGCCCAGGCATCTTTCCATTGGCTTTAACTTCCTTCTGACTGGGCTGTGGTGAGTGTGGTTCTGTGCCTTTGAATTGGGCTAAGGGACCTTTTTAAATACCCCTTTTGAGAAGGAAGGAGTGATCTCGGTGACTGATACATTAATAAGTAAGTGATACCCCTATACAAACAAACAAGGAAAAAGTGGTTATGGCAAAATTGGTGCTGGAAGAGTTGGCTTTTAGTTTGAAGAGGAATTGGTTGGAGTTGGTACAATTTGCTCTGTGTTTCTTGCAGTGACTTCCTGCATTGCTTTTGCCTGGAGCCAGCTGAGATAGGACTGCTGTCTTGTCCTTCCCAGTTACTGATCTCTGCTGCTCCTCTGTGGTTAAATTTTCTCCTTGTATCTGTGGTGTTTTTTTCTTTCTGTGAGTTTCTTGGTTTTTTTTTTCTGTTTTGGTTTGGTTTGTTTTTGGTTTTTCTTTTGTTGAAAAAATGAGACCAATGATATTTTCCTCCCTCAATGGTATTTCTAAATGTCTGGTGTCCAGGAATCAAAAGTGTTCCATAGGTTCAGCTGTCATCGTTCATCTGCTGAAACTGCAAATCCAGATGGAATGATGCTTTAGAATGAATGTTTGTGGCTAGATAGGATTGCAGCCTGTCCTTGGAAGAGTAGCTGGGCTTTCAACTTTGGAGTTTGCATAACTGGAGAGCACCAGGGGATGTTTGTGGAGGGGTCAGTGGGTACCCTCTGGTCTGGTGGCCCATGGTATGGACCCCTTAACTCACCAGCTGCAGYGAGCCCTGGCACAGAGCAGCAGGGCTGTGCTTTGTGAAATGGTAAAGAGTCTGCATCTTTATATTTTTTTTTATTTTATCTTTATTATTTTTTATTATTACTTTTAAAGCTAAAGCAGATCAGTAGCTAGTGTGGTCTGGGATTAAGTCCATGCACCTAGAGGTGTTACCTCAATTTACACTGAGGCTCTCAGTCACCATGTGTTTACTGGAGTACAGCAGTAACTGATCCGTATTTTTTGCTGGTTTTCCTGAGTCTCCCATGAATACCCTGYAATTCTCTCAAATATATGGAGTGAAAAATCTATTCAGCAATATATACAAATAATCATTGGTTCTAAGCAAGTATTCAATGCTTGAAATTTATGTGGTTGTGACTGGGCACCYAGGTCTTGCACTCACTAAAAATGTGTATTTCCTGGATAACTGTTAATCTTTTTCTTCTTTTTAAATTGTGTTTATTTTTTACTAATTTTCTTGTTAAAACAGAAACATGTACTGAGCAGAAAAGGAGACTAAATAATGCTTTAGACATTCTTTTGTTGTAYGTTGCCAGTATTTATGGTTTAAAACTGTAGTTTTCCATCCTTATGAAGAGAATGCATTTCYCAGTGGTGGGATTTTGTGTTACACAGGCTGACTAGAGATTAACTACTTTGGTTTGATTTTAAACTTTTATTAAATGAAATATGTAATTTATGTTATAAATGTTCTTCCTGACAAAGAAAAATAGTCCAGCAACTTGGATGTGAAGTTATGAGCCAAAAAACAGGGGGCCAGTTGCAATTGATAGACTGGCTTAAACAAAAAGGTCTTAAAAAAGGAAAAGTTTTAGGTCTAAAACTGCAGTGCAACTTGCAGTAAGACAAGATTAATTTTCTAGGGTTGGTGAAACAATTTTTTTTTTACTGATTTTTAAAATTTCAAGGAACATTATATTGTTGAGCTCTATTCTTCAAACAGTAAATTTATAGGTTTGGTTTTGTGTGTTTTTCTTCTTTCTTAGCACCACTAATTCCTCTAATTAATAGTGTCAAGCATGTGAGATTCCTCATAAATCTGAAAAAARGCCTATTGAATTTAATAGCAAGACTTGCATTGTCTTTAATGAAATTTGGTCAGACCCTAAACAGAAAGGTTTTTTTTTTCCCCCTTCTCTCTTTTTGTTTTTTTCTTTTTTGCCCCCCCTCCTCTCCTTTCCTCGAGGCAGAAAAAGTTTGGAGTTTTTCTGAGGAAACTGAGGAATTCTAGCATTCCTGGGCATGAGAGGAGAATACTGATTAGAGTCAGTCAGGGAGCAAGCAGGTGCTGAGCATGTTCATTGCTTAACCCCCTGCCCTGCTCCTGCATCCCTGCCTGACCTGGYTCTCAGACCCTGCACATAGCAGCAAGTTGCCAGATGTTGGGGATGTTTTCAGTAGGGTGATTATTCACCAGGTCTCGTCTAAAACCGGGGAGTTCCTACAATGGCTGTGTTTCATTTTTAAAGCTGGGCTGCGTGAGCCATTAGAGACAGTGCTAAGGAAAAATACTGTATTTCTGGGAAAGAGAGCTGGCTGCATCCCTTTGCAAAAAGTAATTAAAAAAACTCACAAGCAGAGTAGGTTGCCTGAGGGAGAGAAAGCTGTCGTCTTTTTTTTTTTCTTAATGAACAAAAAAAGATTTTATGGTTTAGAAACAGTGCACTCTAAAGAGAGGTGTGTTTAAAAGTTAAGACTCGCAAGCTTTTGTCTGGAGAATAATACACTTGGAGTAAAGAGCAGCACAATGGAGGTCTTTTCTTCCAGTTATGTATGGACGAGCATCAGTCAGCCAAGGAAGAACTTCAAAGGCCAATGGGAAAAGTTGCTAGGCTCTTTCTTTCCTGACAGGTTCTTCTTGAGGTAAGATGGGGAGAGCTGTTTGTGCTGGGAGCTGGAGCTTGCCTCTTGTAGCAGGGGAGGTAATAAATCATGTGCAAGCTGAGGTACCCAGCCTCAGCTATCTCTGTCTCCAGTTGATTTGCCTTTTTGGAAGTTACTAAACCATCCCATTTCATGAGTCTTTTATTGCTTATTCATAAAGARGTCTCAAATTCCACTTCTGCCTTGCTGGAAAGGCACAGTGCCAGATGGAGGGGCAAGATGATCCATTTCTCTGCCTCCAAGAAATACTCATTATTCAWATGCTGTAATTTGCCTTTAAGGTGGAAAATCAGCCCCAGTGTGTTTTAATAGAAGTGGCCCAAGGGTATAACTGCTGTGCATTAAAACAGCAACCAAACTTCATGTCTGCAAGTATGTATGGAGTGTGTCAGRGCTGGTAAAGGAGATGCTTCTCTGATACAGGAAAGAGAAACTCCAAATAACATCCAGAGAAATCTCTTCAGCTTGCCCTTTTATAATAATTTCATTTTATGAATTTTAAAATATTTATTTATGTTAAATACTGCAGTCTAGAGTAGTTTATCTCATTTTAAATCGGGTTTAAGGAGCAGTTTTAGTGTTACCTGTGAGGCTGTGCTCTGGAGGCACTACTTTAGAGGTCTGCGTGTGTCACATCAGTCTTTGTTAAAGGCAGAGACACAACAGAGGAACCAGAGGATGTCTGATGGAGCAAGCAGCTCTTTTTGAGTTCCCAGGAGCACAAAGCAGAGCAGGCTGCACTGCAAGCCCAAAGAGGGCTGATGCTCCTGCTGATGCACACAGGACTATTCACTTTCTGGGGGTGGGAAGGCTGGGCAACAAAAGCAGCCCTGCAGCATGTTGTCACTAATATTTGAGAAATGCTTGCACAGGTGAGTGGGTAACCCATGTGCCAGCCCGTGGCCATGAGCAGTGTGTGAGCATCAGTAGGTGCCACTGGTGCTGCCACAGAGCCAGGGGCCCAGCACAGCTGTGGCAGCAGAGTGCTGGCTGTCCTTTCTCAGGGATTTGGAGCAGTTTTTCCAAGGTTCAGGGAAGAGCCACGTAGGATGTTCTCAAAGAGTTTGTGGTGCAAGCCTGGATTTGGACTCCACTGCTGCAAAGACAAGGCTGTGGGATTTTTGTGTGCTTTCTCTGTGTTCCTGTCCTGATCATCCAGCTCTGCCAGACTTCACATTTGAGTGCCTTTCCACGACAGCCCTCGTTCATTTGGCTATGTATTAGGCAGGGAAGAAGAACCAGTAATTATGAACAAGCTGGCAGTACTGTGTTCCAGTGACTGCTTCATGGTGTGTTTGAGCTGATGGCTGCAAGAATGGAAAATAAGTCTTTGGGATGATGTGGAAGATCTCTGCATGCTCTGTCTCTTGGCTCGAGCCTGCCCTGTGTGCTCAGGCATCCCTGGCTTCAGTCAGGCTGTTTCAAGGAAATGGGGCTTCTCTGAGGGTTTGGTTCAAAATAAATGATTTGCTCACAGCAGCAGCAATTGTGATATTTGTTAGGAGTGTATGACTTATCTAGACACAGTCTATGGGCTGCTTTGAAGCCATCAGTGGAAGGTGACAGAAAAGCCAGATCAGTGTTGGCTGGCTTGAATTTTCTGTATAAGTGCACACATACTGAAGAAAAATTCTTTAAGTGAAAAAAAAAGATGAGTTCCCTCTGCATTAATGATTTCAGGTGAGTTCAGCTTCACTGCTGAGAAAATTTCATTTAGCAAAGCAAAGGGATGTTTCACACAATGAGGATGTGCAGTTGTGGAAAATGGTCATTTGAGACAATGGTACTTAATAATAAATTCCAAATGTGAAATCCTACAACCAATTTTTTTTTTTTTTTTTTAGCATAACCCAATGCCATCTAACTCCCTGAAAATCAAGTCTATGAACATTCACTTACAGTGAATTTTATCTTTCATTTTGGGAAAAGGGTGAAAGAATAAATAGAATTTAGAGTTGAGAACAGGACAATAGGCTTGAATTTGTGAGAGAGTTGTCAGCAGGATTTTAGTTTTTCAAAAGTAAGGAAAAAAGAAGCATCTTGTATTTTTGTTATGTTGTGGGTTGACAGTCTTAGACCATTAATGGAAATCAGGTAATAGTCCTTGGTTTTGCATCAGCTGTACAGAGCTTAAAACATATTTGGGAAATGAAAGAATTTRGTTCCTGCTTTCCTGGAACAATTTTAGACTCATGCAATGTGCATGGACCATGATAATATCTCTGTATTCTCATCTCCAAAGTGCTTGTTTTTATGCAATAATAAATGYCCTTTGATTTAGCTGCTGGAAAAGTTCTAGATAAATTCAGTGTGTTATTTTTTCCCCTGTTTCTTCTCCAAGTTTAAAACAGTGTCTCATGGCTAGAGATTGAGATGGGGAAAGTCAAGGACCAGGAGAGATTCTTATTTTGCTGCCATTTTTCATCAGGTGTTCATCAGTCACGGAGTGCCACAGGCACTTGTAGAATGAGTCTTTACAGGTAGCAAAATAGAATACAAACTTGAAAATTTGTCTGGCAAGTTTCTGTTACACAAATATTCAGGAGACTTTTGGGCATTTATCTGTCTCTGCCCTTGATTGCCTGGGGAGGAGAGCTGGATAAAGAGCTCAGCATCAGGTTCAGTACATGTAGATTCAGCCATTATCTCCTTTTCCCTGCATATTTCTGTAGTAGCTGTGTATCTCTCATCTGAATTTCAGTAAAAGAACAATTTTTCATCTCCTTTTGTTTGTTTTGTTAGGTTACAAAGAGTAAACCAACATAATCTGAGATATTGTTTTAATGACTCTTGTGGAACAAGCAATAACGGACTGAGGAATTACAAATTTGTACTTTCAGGTAAATTTCCCAATAAACYGTCAGGAAATAGTGCTACAGTATAGAATATGTTTTTAGATCAGATCCTGGACCTGGCATCAAATCAGAGTGGTTCCTTTGTTGAAGTTCCTTGATTTCCAGGAGTGTAAGAGAAATCTCAGCTTGGYTAATGGATCATTTTCTAGTTTGAATAACTGAGGACTCTTTCCTGAGCAAGGGCATGGAGGATGTACTGCCAGATAYTGGATTATTGTGTTGCAAGGTCAAGTTATTTTTCTAATTTTTCTTTGAGGATAATAGTTGCTCTTTATAGAGACTCTTGTTCTATTTAACGAGTTAAAACAAGTTATGGAATCAACAATACCATAGTTTGGGGAAAATGTGAAAGATATCTGGTCCCTTTTACTACATCTTCTGTAATAAGGTGGTAAAGCACACCTCAGTGTGATGTATGTGCCTATTGATATCAGTYTCCTGAATGTATTGTTAAGGAATATTGCAGATTTTGAGGAATGATGCTCAGTAACATTTGCTTGTTCTCTGTGTGTGTCACATTTCACACACTTTCTGCAGATACACACAAACTGGGAAGCTGGGGCAGAGCTAGGTCTGACCAGGCACATTGTGCAGCCAGGAGAAATTCGTGTACTTGGTACAAAAGATGAGTTTGTAACTATTTAAGCAAAGCTGTAYCTCTGTTTATTAGTAAAAGAATGCAAATGGAGGATTTTATGCATATTAAGAAACGTTTATTTTACTGCTCAGAGAGCTTGCTGTCAGCACCCATTAAAGTCTCCAAATTGAAATAAAAATAAAACAGAGCAACAAACAACCCTCTCAAACCCTTGAATTTCAAACAAATCCTACCAATATGCTCTGTGTGGTAGATAAATTAGTGAAGTAGGTTATATCCTCAAGACGTTCTGCTGGCACCCCTCCATGTGAACACTGCTAATATCCCTGGAGTTACTTTGTGCTATTGTCTCTCTAAATACTCTTTGGAGGTTGTGCTGCTCTGCAGATCTCAGAACTGCTTTTTCTGCTGGGAAGATACGAGTCCATTGAACATGAAACTCTGTCAAATCGTGGCAATTACAGCAACATTTTGTTCTAAAGAAAACAAAAGAAAGAATTCAAGCTACATAAAAACACTATTCAACATTTGGCAGAACGAAATATTTTTCTTTGTTAATTTTTAAATTTTGTTTG
>CADDXX010000041.1:2583959-2780767 GCA_902810485.1 Alauda arvensis
ACAGTTTTACTCCCAATGCCCCTCCGAGRCTGTGATTTTTAGAAGAGGAATTCAAGTAGGGAAGAATATTTTCTTTTGACAACTAATAGTGTAATCTAGTCTAATGTACAGAGTTGCCTGTGAATATATTAAAAAAGTGAAATTATTAATGTGAAATATGGAAAATATATAGGGAAAATAAATTAGCTAATATTTTTTGAAAAAATGTGTTAGAAAATACAACACTTCTGAAACAGAAGAGCATCAGGTGTTAGAGGAGCACTGCAGCGATGGTGTTGGACATTAAATGAAATAAATCTCAGAGTTTTGAGGGCCTTGACTCATGTTAAAGCAAGATTGCAAACCAGGGTAGCTCAAAGAACCCCATCCAAATTTCAGTAGTACGTTAATTTAATGCGGTACAGTTCAGCAGTTTTCTAGCAGGCTGCTCAACATATGGCTTTGTATTGTGAMAAAAAGGGCAATTTAACCATGTTGGTGCTGGCACTGAAACCTCCAAGTCTCTTCTGTCCCTCTTCTGCAGCTGAGACCTTTTCTTCTGTTGCTTATTTTTCATTACTGTGCTGCTTCTCTCCACTTCACAAATGCAAGATGCTTTTCCAGAGTTTGTCAGYACTGAGTTTACAGCTGGATGTTTAAGGTCAAAGTTTTTCATGTTCTGGTGAGTAATAAAGATTCTGATCCAGGACTGGGATGATGAACACTCTTGCTAAGCAAGGCAGGGGTAGGATAGCAGTGGAGGAGCAAAAAAAAAAAAATAAATCCAGGAAGTGTCAGTGAGGGAAAGTCTTGTGACAGGTTGCACACAGAATTAGGCTTGAGTGGATACAATATTAATGAGAAACTCTTCTTGAAAAATGTGGTCTGTTTTCCCAGATTGTTTGTACTCTTACAGCTTTCTTAGTTATGGGAGATAYCAGCACAATTCCTGGTGTGAATGCACTCATAAGTCACTTTTACACTGTTATGAGTATAGCTAATCCTCTTTCATGGGGGAGTAATTCTTCTGCAAGGAAACAACCTTGTATTTGTTAAGTAAATTATTTCTGTGTAAAGAGAAATCTGAGCCTACAAATAATAAGTCAGAATTTATAAAGAGGACACCTGGGAACTTCTTGTTTCTGTGTACTTGTGTTGTGGCTGTAATTATATGACACTGTATTTTATGTTGAAGCTTCTCATTTCAATTTTATATTCTTACTATTTTAAAGAGAAAATAAAAGGCTTCACAGGTAGATTTAAGAAGTTTRATAATAAGTTTTCCTAGTGCAGCTTCGTAAGTCTCAAATAATCAAAACTAACAAGTCAACCTAAAAAAATTCCCAAGTATTGTAATTTAAAACAAAATATTAGAGACTTTTAGGCAATTAAGAAAGTTGAACACCCACACATTTTAACACAGTATTGAATTAATTAGGAAAATGTAAATCAATAATAATTTAAATAAAGAATTTTTTTATTTCCTAGGCACTAAAATGCAAAGTACTGAGCGTGCTTTGTCTCAGAAAAAAAAAATACGCAGAGTTAACTTGCTGATTCCTTTTCTTTATAACCCTGGAAAGAACCATATTAAAACTATTTGTTTCTTTGGTCTGAGTCTAAGGGTGAAAGTTTAAACCCCGAAGTATTTTTTGCCGAGGGTAAGGAGAGCGAGCAGAGGCTGAGCTGGACTCCAGCATCTTGCCGAGGGTTAAGGCCGTATGAACACAATGGGATGTTGATGCTTTTTTAGCACATTTAGCCATATTAACTTATTTTCTGTTGTGGGGATGTTTGCGTTGTTTTTTATTTGTTTACTCTTGTTTGTTTGAACTAATCACCACTTAAGTAAAAGCCTCTCTGCCTGCCCTGCCTCCTCTTCACCCAGCATTTAGCCATGGTGACCAGTCAGGCATAAAAACGTGCTTATCTGCAAATGAATGGCAGCTCTTTGCTTCATTAAAGCCTCTTTCTCTTCTGGCACTCGCATTGTGACCCTTTGATATTAATTCAAAGGGCAATTAAAGAATGCGGCCCATCTTTGAAGTAGAGCATTCAGGGCAAGGAATGGGATGAACCTGGGACTCTGATGGACTGTGCACATTCAACAGGCCTTTTCAAGGCAGTTTGAAGTGACTCAAAGAAAATGGGCAGGAGAAGGTCAAAGAGAAAAAAGGGGCTAAAGAAACAGTCTGTATTTGTTCGAAGTATTAGCCAAGCAAACTGCAAATAGCAACAAAATGAAACAGTTAATAGAGCAGCCAGACAGAGGCATGTCAATCACTTAACTTGAACAGCATTGGGCTAACCAAGGCTTCAGTCCACTGTGTTATCTAATTATCTTGGGAAAGCCAGTAGCTGGAAGTAATAGTATTGTATTTCTTTCTGCTTACTGCTCAGAAAAGGTGATAAATACTCACGGCTTCATAATTATTCAACATATATACATAAAGAGTGGTGGGTTGGTGGATTGTAGGCAAGCTGCTAGCAGAAAACCAACAAAAAACCCTTCTCGATTAACCTGAGACGCAGAATGTGAGCATTAGCATGTTTAAAAATCGTGTAAGGCTTTGCTTGTGGAGCCAGCTAAGACACACATGGTTTCCTCTGGAACAAACCTTAAAGACAAACACATTTACAAACCTTGGAGCGTTGTTTTCAATCTTTCCTCCAAATATAGTTTTAAACCACATATAATGTTAAGGGTCAGACTTTAAACCACAATAAACAATGAGATTAAGAGCCAAGACTGCAACTCTCCTTACTTAGCATATGCTGTTGTACCTAAGTGATGCAGCACACATGGTCTGAGATTCCTGCCTTATTTTGCCCTAACAGGGTAAATTAAGGACAAAGTTTCACATTTGCCTCACAATTTTTTTTGTATTGTTGGTTAAATTATCCCCATGGGGCTTGATTTTCCACTGGCCCAAATTTGCACATGAAAAACAAATACATGATTTTATTTGCCCAAATGGATGTGCCCATAAACAGGCAWATTTTAAAGTCCTGACATAAGAAAAGATTCTTGAACTTATCTTCATAGTTGCATTAAATTGTCAAATTATTGAAACAAGGAAATAATAAGGAATTTGCAATGTGAGAAAAGTGCTCTGGCYTTAATCCAGATGATGCAGAAGATTGTATCATAAGACATGAACAGAACTGTGTGGCAAGAACCATCTTGAAATACGTGAAGTTTTGCAACACTACTGAGTTACTTGCATTTGGAGGTGCTTTTATGGTCTTGTTTTTTATTTTTTTCTTTTTGGTTTTTTTTTGTCTTTTTTAAATGAGAATGGATTTTAATTGGAAAGAGTGGCTGCTGCTTTCTGCTGGTTAAATCTGCTGCACAGGTTGGCATCACTTTGCAGGTGCTGCTGCAACCACYTTTGTGTAAATGTAACTTCATCTCCAGCATGGTCCTGTTTGGTGGGATCCCACTTGTGCTAACAAGCCCTAAGCTGTGTAGCAAGATTGGGTGGTACACTTGGTTTAACATGGTAAAGAATTTGTAACAAAAAATGTTCTACACACATGAAATGGACAATATACAATATGACTTAACGCATGTTAAAAAAATACTCCATCAACAGCTGGTAATGGTTTACTGTGGAGGAGAAGGAAGAAATAATTTTTTGTTGCTGTTGTTGAGAAAACAAAAGCATTGGCACAGTCAAAAAAATCACTTTTGTTGAGATCTTGCATGCTAAATTTTAACCAGAGGGACTATTTTTTTTTTCCTGGCTACATTGCACCCTCCTTTGAACTTCAGTCTAACAAATAATCTAAAAGGCTATTCAGTGTGGTTGTGCTTGCATGAAGGGTTCTGCCATCATAAAAGAAGAAATATCATCTTTTCTTTTATAGTGGCCACTGTATTTTCTTTTTTAGGAGCAGAAAAAAGAGGAATTCTTGTATGTTAGGCATGGCACTGTTTTGAAGTTATATAGCAATAGAAAAAATGGCACTGTGTGAGCACTTCACTGTCTAAGAATTCCAGCTGGAATAACTGTACAGAACCAATGACCTTTGTTTTGTATGGGTCCCTCCTGATGTCCATAGTGTTTTATCTGTAGTCTGTTGGAGTCAAAGCCATAAATTAGAATAGTTTGGTTTTAAAGGTTTTCCTCTTACAGGAGGGAAAAGGCTTTATAAGGATCCCTCTGAATATATCAGGACTGACAAAGTATCATTTAATCAGATGAAAATAGAGAGGATTTCTACAAGAAGCACAGAGCCTTAGCTGGTGCAATCTGCCTTGCCTGTGTCTCCAGCTGGACTTGGACCAGGATCTGTGGTAGTGGCAGTCCTGTTTGGTGTAGTTGGCTAGCTGGACAGTTTTCATCATCTCTCCTTTGATTTTAAGCTGTTTCCAATATTATCTAAACTTCTTTCTTCTATTGCAAATGGGAAGTGCACTGTTCTCACTCCCTGGGATAGCTGCAATTGCCCGGAGCAAGGAAGGTCAGTGCATGTCCCAGAGGAGTGGTTCCCTCTCCTGCTGGGTAGCATCCCATTTTAATAGGCTCTGCCAAGGCAAAACTGCAAAAGGAAGCAATAGTCTTTATGTTATGACCAGAGCAAAAGGAGGATGGCTGGATGGAGTCAGCTGAGCTGACAAAAGAAAACAGAAAGCACTGAAGTCCCATGACTTGTGTTATCTATTATCTGAATATACAGCAAATTACTTGGTGTTTGAACATCCTGTTCTGTGGAAACTTGGAGAATTGAGATATCTGCCCAAAATCTCATTCACATGAGTTTTGGGGAGCTTTGTTTCCTCCTTAGRTTTTGGTTTCAAACCAAGCAAGGCCTGGCTGCAACATGCATTGGTAGGACAGGTGTTGCAGGTTTCTTTTCTTTGTTGCAATTGTCTCTACTCATGGTTTTGTCCTACAGAAATCTAATTGCCTGATCCAAGGGAACCATCAAGCCCCAAACCCTGAAAAGACTACTCCAAACCTCTTGTTGTTTGGGGTATGTCCTCTTTTGGAAAGAGGAAACAGCATTTTAGCTCTTTTCAGGTGTGCATAAGGATTTAATAAAACCCCAATCTTTGATTATTGCTGCTTGCCTAGTAAAGTTCCCTAGATGTTGTGTGTGTGACTGAGTCCCCTCTGTCCATGAGATGAGTGTGCTTTGAGGCTGGACACTGTCCTGGGCCACTCCTGATTGTCAACCAGGGGACCTGAGGTGTGGGGTGGGTGCTTGGGATGCACCCTTCAGGGGATAGTGGGATGCTTGAAAGCACAAAATTTCTTGTCTGGCTATTCTCCCACCCAACTTAACTGAAGGCTAGTTTAGGTGCATGGYAAGAGGTAGAACCTGAGCATCTTTTCTGTGAAACTGGTTTTCCTTGTTGGTGCAAGTGCCTGATGTGTCTGTCATCTTTGATTTCTTCAATGAGTGTTGGTCTGTGCTATGTGGATTTAACTTTATAAAAGCAAAACTTAATTTTAAGCTGCTTTTCTCTCAGAGTTTTTGGGAAATACTTTTGCCTGGCAAGAAAGCAGAGCCAGCTCTTARACTATAGCATCATAATTGCTGAGGCTATACTGCCTTTTCTGAACAAAAATAATGGGTAGTCTCTTTGCTTTGCTAAAACCTCTCATTTGCTGTGTCCCAGTGCTTCTCCTTGAGACTGAAGGCCTTTTATTTGCTGGTGTTCCTTCCCAGATCCTGATTGCTGTAGTGCTGTGTGTGCAGTGTACACTTGATACATCATCTAAGCACTGGAAAGCGTTCATTCTCTTTGTGCAGTCTCTCAGGCCTGATGTAAAACAGGCAGAAGTGCAGCAATTCCTGCCATAATGTAACATGATTCCAGGAATTAGGAATTTCCAGCTCTGAATGTACCAGGAAGCAGCACCATGCCCTGTGCTGGCAGGGATGGGCTGGTGGAGGGCTCCTCATCCTCTCTTTTTAGTGCAAAATGTGTGTGTGTAGGGCTGCAGGAACAGAGGCTACAGAGGGGAGGAATACACATCAATATAAATGTATCTGCTTTTTTTTTTACTGTAGGCTCTGAAACTTCTTCCAAAAATTAAGCATAAATACACCAAGCGTTAGCTGGAAAGTGGTTCTGAGTGCTTCAGCAGAAAGGCTGGATCCTGCTGATGTGGGAATCAATGGAAGTTTTGCCTTTGGCTTTTATGTCTTTGGGACTGCATGTGAAAAATGTCATAAAGTGATCTGAAAAAAGCTGTGAAGCTGCAGAAATACACAGACAAACCTGAAAAGCACGAAAGGAGGCTTTTTAGAATATATTATTGTTCATGGGGAGGTTTTTTATAATGTCAAAGTGCTTGAGGGTTACTGGGAGTTTTACAAAGCTTGGAAACAAAAGATAAAACTCTAAAGGAGTACCTTTAGGTTTTGCTTTTTTTTTAATCTGGAAACCCTCAAAATGAAAAAAACATCAATTGTACTCAAATTCAAATAACAACAAGTTAAAAAGAGGCGAGAAATGCTTGGTAAAACATGTCTAAAATTAATTATTACTAGAAAATAAGTTTTTTCCACTTGCAAACAATTGACTGGGTTTAGGAATCAAGTCTGGGGTCAAAGGGTCTTGATGGCCAAGTCAAAGGGCACCCAGAGATGTATATTAATGCATGTCAGCTTCTAGATCCTAGAGTCAAGCAGTAGTTCATAAAAGAAACAAGGCATCTTAAGAAGAAGTGTTATTAGCAAACATCAGGTCAAAGTTTATCTTTGGGTCAGTGTGTACGGGAGGGTCATCCATTCATGCTCCTAACACAGGCGCTATCCGTAAAGCTGCCTTGCAAGATGTAAAGGGAAAAGAGAAAACTGAAGTTTTAACTGCGAAAACTTGGTGATTTATAAGAACRCTTTGTAAGACTGAGACTTAAATTGAGCATCCTTAATGGAGCAAAGGAAAATAGGGATTTTATTTTAGTTACTCTTGGTAGTGTTTTTTGTTCAATTCCTTTTTAAATCCAAAGATAAAACTTATTTTTGYATGGACATGCAGGACTCTCAGCAATGTCTTTGCACTCTTGCCTGAGTCGGAGTTGATGCTATAGGGGACAGACACGTCTTTCTTTTGAAAGGACCAGTATAGCCAATGTCAAACCCTTTGATGTGGAGGTATTGTAAATCTTTCCACGTGATCCTTCCTGGAAGCCATGGATTTCCTAAGAAGCGCGCTGACCAGTTCATCCCATTTACAACGCTGCTTCTGCAGCTCTGCTCTCTCCTCTTCCCACCGCCTTGGGTGTGGGAACCCCGGCGCCCAGGGCAGCCGTGGCCGGGGGCGCTCCGCCACTCAGACCTGCAGGAATGCTCCTGCTGTGCCGCAGCACACAAAGGCTGCCTACTTGCTTTGACAAGCCCATGCTGCAGAAAATCCTTGCAATCTTTTGTGCCTCGTGGTGTTGACTTATTTTAGTTCCACGCTAAGATGCTCCCCATTGAAACAAGCCAAAAAAAAAAAAAAAAAAGAGGAAAAATGGAATACGGTTCTTTTAAAAACTGTTATTCTGATGCCTTCAGGAGGCACTTTGCCTGGCTTTCTAAAGACATGTGTTTGAACGGTGCAATTTTGCTTATGCTTTGGAAGGGAAGAGAAGGGCATAGTTGTAGGAATAATAAATATGACTGTTCACTAAAGCCCATTATGTTTGCATTGAATGGCGATTAAAATATAATGTGCAATGATAACTAAGTATTTCTGGGAACCAGTGTGACAAGAGGTGACAGAAAAGAGATTATCTGTTGGACTTTTACTTGCTGTGAATATTGTAGACCTGAATTGTGCATTTGGTATATACATTGTGCACTGGAAAGTCCTGAGCTCCAGAGACATCAGCATAATGGAAAGCCTTGACCTGCTCAGGAAAACAGTCATGTGTTTGTTGCTCTTCAGTGTAGTTACAACAGAAGAGTTCCAGCCTCTTAATTAAGTTTTTCAGTAAATCTTTCTGAATTTTGGGTTGGTAAAATATAGGAGGAAAGTCTTAAGAAAAACCTTTGAGCTGTAACAGTCAAACTTCRATGTTTTTTAGACAAAATGCTTTTCCTGTTGGACCCTGGCAGTTGGACAAAACTGACTTTTTTTGGGAGCACATCATATTTTCTAGGAGAAGTTTGCTGACTCCAGATGGAATTCCTGGTTGGGAGTAGAGGAGACAGTGACAGTCTTGTCTGCTGTGAGCAGGGCAAGTCACTGCATTAAGAAGGGAATGTGTTTCCCTGATACTGAGGTAAAAGCTGCAACCAGACCTCTCTAGGTTCTCCGAGTTCCTCCAGTTCATCTGAGTGGCTACCCTCTGTTGGGTATCTGGAGTGTGGGAGAGTCAAACTCAAATGCTTGGGGCTTATTTTGGGGTGTGTGTTGGGTTTTTATTTGGTTGGTTTTTGATCCGTCTTTTTTCAAGCACTCATTGGACCTTCTGWAGGGTGGAAAATAGAGAAGGAGGTACCGGTCTCATAGACTGTTCAGTTGGTCTCCACTCTAAAGCATCCTGAGTGAGTGCCATGACCACAGGCCTCTCCCTCTAGAAGACAAATTATTCCATCTYTCTTTTCATTTTTCACAAAAGACTTTAACCAGATTTTGGTTTTTTTTCCACTAGCACAGAATTGGGAAGGCAAGGGAGAAAACTTGGAAGGAGAAATGTGAAATGAAGAGAAGGGCAAATATTCCCTTTCTCACCAAGTTGGAACCATGGTCTGAAAGCATGAAATGACATCAATTGGAAACATACCCAAACACAGAGCAGCTGAACCTTTGCTGCTATAATCTGTCATGGCTCCACTGGAGTTAATTTGAAAGTCTGCCTGTTCCTAAATAGGTGCAAAGGCCTTCCAGTGAATTGTGTGTTACCATAGGAAATCGTATTAAAGGGAACGGCATTTTGGGAGTCTGTAAGTTGTCACTCCTGTAGCTGCATTGAGTTTGATATGAGCTCTCAGGAAATTTGGGGGGTTTACTTTAACTTTGTGAGAATATCTGTACTGCTAAACTGAGAGTTGAAACTCTGTAAAATACTGTGGTCCTGACAGAGTTCTAAAAAATGTGAGCTGCATCATGGGAGCAGACTCCCAAAACCATGTTGTACGTGCAGTCCAGAATTCAGAAAGCCAAAAGTTTGTTCAGTGTCTCCATGAACTCCAAGGCTAAGGGGACTGTGGGAATCTTGGTTCCTTCAGTGGCTCAGCAGGATCATATTTACTTCTAATTCTTTCTCCCAAATTCTGCTTACAAAAATTAMCAAATAACTTGAGTCTATCAGACAAAATTAGGAGTTTATCATGAAGCTTCCCAATGAAGCTTATGGCAAAATTAGTTTAGTACAAGATGGTGCCCACTAAAATAATAAACAATTACTTTAAAAGAGAAAAACAACTGAATGCCAATTAAGACAAGCATCAGAATGACAATGTTCCATTTTTTCCASTGTACTGAGAATGATTTGTGTCCAARGGATTACTTTTGAAATTGTTTTGAATTCTGCCCTTTAATTTATTAAATGAATCCTTCTTAGGAACTTGATTRCTAATTCACTTTAATTTAGAAAAGCCCCACTGTCTTTGGATGTAGGCAGAGCCCTCAGGGGTCTATAAAACTGTCAATAGGGCTGTTAATTTGGCTTTTCTTTTTTACTTATGGCTTAAAGCTTAATTGTGAGAGCTGGGAAGATGCCACAGTTTTGGTTTGCAGGGACTCAGTGTCTTATGGGTTTCAGATTCCATCAGAAGTTCATAGGAACTCTCCTGCTGCTGCTGACMTGCCAAGCTGGAAAAGCTGGAAAAATCTGGGGAAGACCAGGGGTTTGCTGAAAGTGAGTCCCACCTGGTTTTCATGCTGGAATCCAAGATGGACAAGAACCAAGTCCCTCAGTCTAAATGTCCCTCAGCTTTGGGCGGGTCTGGATCCTGATCAGGATCTGAACTTTTTGTGCCTTAGGCTTGTCTCTAATTGAATCCATGCAAAACCAGACATTTCACATGACTTTGATGCAAAACCATAAATAGGCCYATTTTTTATTCAAAACGAAGTCCAGGTTTGCTTAGAAAGATCACAAACCTCCTACTGAACCTTGATGGTCCCAGATTATAATGAAAATGGAAGTCTCCAATGCACTAACATTCCTGGAGGCAAAGGTGCTTGATTTTTGTCTTTCCAGTTAAATGTGTTACTGTTCAGAGGCAGGCAATGATGTCCCACTTGCTGCAAGTTGGACAGAAGATKGTCTAGACCCTTCCTTACACATACCCTGGCTGTAATTAAGTTTCTTGATTTAGATCCTGATTAAAAAGTCTCAGTGGCACTTCTAGCGGTTTTGTGTCTTATATAGAAGAGTATAGGAATAATTCCAAGCAATATAGGATTAAAAATGCAAAACAAAGCATGGAAGCTTAGATGAGAAYTTATTTGGATTGAAACACTTTTTGCAAACTCTTTTCCTGAGCAGTCAGATTGCAAAACAAAACAAAACCAACCAACCAAACAAAAAACCCCAAACAAACAACAACAAAAACCCCAAAAAAACAAACCCCCCCAAAAAACCCCGACTCTAGATGTTTGAATGTTGCAAAACAATTTTTGAGTTGAAGGAGACTTTCAAAAAGTGCAAGGAATTTGGCAATACAAATTCTGGTGCCTGAGCAGAACAGCAYGACTGTTATTTAATTTTAATGACAGATGCAGGCTCTTCTTTGAAGATCCCAGTCTGAGCATTTACTGCAAAGTTATCCACTGCACATATTGGTTAATCCATTTCTATGTGATCATATATGTTAGAACTAAGTGAGTGTTCACCAGAACACAGCCTGGGTCAAAGTTTATTTGTAAAATATTGTTTGGCAACTGCCCTTAGACTGTGATTGGGAAAGTCTGACTGGAGTGTCTGAATAGGTAATTGTCACTGAAAACATCAGAAATGTTTCCAGGCCATCTGTTACCCAGCCACTTGTTGTTATTTGTATTTCTATGGTAAACAGGAGCCCTGCTCATGGACTGCCACTCTGCTGGGAGCTGTACCAACACAGATCTCAGGATTTCTCTGTGAAAAGACCTAATGATGCAAACACACGAAGGTGCACAGACATGTTTAGACTTTTAAGTARAGATGGAGACTATTGAGTTCTATGATGAGCAGTGCTTTTAGCTCACTGRTACCCAAACTGCAGCAGATGTTGGCAAGCTGCCACATTAGCAAAGCCCCTCTAGAATTCCTGTCTCATTTGATGYCTGTTGAGACAACTAATGTTCTAGGCTTCTGCTGTGAGCCCAAAGGCACAACATTTATTACTACCAGGCACGGAGGAACACTGATTACTTGGCCAACAGTAGGTGAAGGAGCTTCATTGGGTAGCCCTCTGTGGTTTGTGATCCCTTTGAGCAGGGTTAAACCTGGGACTCTGCATCTCCCTGTYCTGCTTGTCTAACAATAAAAAGGAAGCTACTTAGAAAAGCTGCCAAGAGCTGGTTTCTCTGTTGATCTGGGTTTTCCTTTGCAGACACAGGAGGCTGGCTGGCAGTGTGCAGTTTTATTCTTTTCTGTCTCTGCTGTTGTGCAGAGTTCACTCTGGCARGCTCCCCCTGGGTACATCTGGGGCATCTGTCAGGTCCCTCCGTCGGGCTCTGCCTGGCTGGGTTGCAGGCCAAGTTTTGATTTCCTAATCTGTATTAACTACTTTGATGTGGCTCTCAGCAGGGTTTGACCTAAAGCAGGCAGAGAATCACATCTCACAATCCATAGGGTAAGAATTGAAGGAAAAAAATCCTCAGCATTTTTAAAATTCGCTGTCAAATAAGAAGAAAGAGCATGATTTTTGCTGAAGTTCAGTTGGGTTTGAATGCTTGTCTTTTCTAAGCTTTCTAGAAAAGCCCAGCAAAATATGTGTTGCTTGTTTGCATAGACAGGGAAGGCTGTGTGTTAGTGGTTGCTGTTCTTCCAGGACTCATCATGGAGGTATTTCTCTTTCAGGCTGGATTTGTAAGGTGAGGTACTCAAGCTTCCATTTTAGGACCTATTATGTTTTCATATGGTGACAGGAAAATGCCAAGCACTCTGGAGAGTCTGCTTTCGAGAAGGCCTCTTGGTTTTGGATGTGCTATAATATAATGTTTTCAGGGGAAATTAGAAACAAGGAGAACTAATTTTATTCCCACATAAGAAAGCTCTCTTGTTGTGTGTTTTGTGATGGAGCTATTAGGACTCTCACTTGTGATGTTCCTGGGTACCCAGCAGTGCATGTATGAGTCTTTTCAGGCTATGGTCCTCCTAGYTGAGTATAGGTGGAAACAAAAAAGAACCCTGAGTGGTGCCAGAGCAGTAGAAGGCAAGATGAAGCAGGAGCCAGGATTTKTATAGCTGACATAAAGCTTCTCCCAGATCTTCTGCTTCCCACTGAAATGTTGAGGACCTCTGGGGAAACAGAGAGAACCTTTAAATAGATGCTATCAATTAACCCTACAGCCTCACAATTTAAGATAGCTGATTTTACAGAGATGAAAGACTGTAGCTAACAAACTAGGCATTTTAACTTTTCTGGATTCATCTGTTTGCATTTTTGGCAATTTCCCCCCTAATTTTAAACACTGCAAATCTGATTTGGAGCCACTTTCACTGTTATCTTTGAGAATTTGCCCTATTTCTGGAGGGTAAAACCATTTGTTTGAATGAAACCATTGATTTTCAGTGTGTGAGAGATCCTCTAAAACTGAGCTCCACTTCATGCTCCAAAAAAACCCACAGGAACTTTCACTGGGTTCCCCGTTTGGGTAAAAGGAACTAAAAATTTTAGCGTCTTCTGAGTGTGGACATTCCTGATACTTGAGGGTGGGTGAGGGCTACATCTGAGTCTAGAGGCTAGATCCAAAGACCACTGATACAATGTGACTTGCATTTAATACTGGGAATGTAGAACTAGATTTTTCTGAGTCTCTTTCTTTGGGAATGGCAAGGAGTAAATGAGTTGTATGTGTGGTTTTGTACCTTATATTAAATCCTCTCTGTTTAAAACAATCATGTCACTTTAAGTCATTGAAATTCTGGATGCTTATGTTGTAGGGAGACTGCGGGAGGAGAAAAAAAGGAAATGAGTGAAAATGCATTTAGTAATGTTAGTGTCCAAGCAAAGCCTACAGGACTTATCAMCAGGCATCCTGCCACTTCTGCTGTATTTGTATGGTGAATAGTTAAGAGAAGCCAGTGTGTTTATTGCACCAAATTTAGTGCAGAGTTACTTTTTCAGCTTTTGGGACTGCAAATAATTCAGAGAGACAGTTATGAATTGGTTAATATRTRTAGAGGTTTCAAAGCTGGTGGTATTAAGTATGTATATACTTAGCYAAATAATTTTTGACATCWCTACCATTAGGCATTCAGCAGCAGCCATCGTTCCCGTAGGCTTTCAAGAACATTTATCAGCATCTGTCAACAAGTAGTAAATGAGAGCAAATGTATGGGAATTGCATATGTCTGTGGTGTAGAGACTGGATCCAGAGTGACTCCCAGCTGGCACATTTTCCATGCCATAAAGGTGCTGTGGGGCTGGCTGCAGCCCAGCACAGCCCATCACTCCCTTTCAYTGGCAGCTCTGAGGTCAGCTAGTGCAGGACTTGGTTCTGGCTTTGTTTATTGGACTGAAAAATTGTGAGTTTTCTTTGGAATGGATAGCAAGCTGTACTCCTTGTTTCATTATTAGCAAGCCAGGGTCCATGTCCTCAGAGCACTGTGTGTGTGCTTTATTTTCTCATGTTTGTTCAGTGTCTGTATTATGGCAGTGCTCTGGTCAGGTGACATTTTTTGTGAGGTTGGTAGGAGACAGTCCCTGGGAAGAGTAATTAAAGGATGATGCCAGGAGCTCGTGGGCATGCAAACCCCACAGGGTGAGGAACAAGGAGCATCTGCAGGTGACCAGTTCTTGGATGGACTCAAGGTAATTGCTGTAACAGCATCACAGGCCCTGTAATGAATGAAACAGCATTGTGTGCTTCAGGGAGCCTTGGGCACTGAGACCTGCACGCCCCATGCTGGCACCCAAGGTAGGGGCTGGAATGAGAAACCCCACAGGAAGTAACACAAAGAGGTACTGAGCACCCTGCTGCTTTCCCGTTGTAGGGTCCTTTTATCCCAAACACTGGAACAACCATAAAGGCAGGGGCTGTCTTTGACCAGTGGGACTGGAGGGCTCAATACCCAGTAGGACCAGGTTTCATGACAGAAGATGATGGATTTTGAGGTCAGCACCCCAATTCTTATGTAGCTGTGATGGAAGTGACCTGGAGTTACTAATAGCTTTGGCTGGAAAAGAGGTATTTGGCAGGAGTAGGTAGTGTCTTTGAAAATTATTCACAGGAAAAATATTTGTTACAAAAGATAAGCTATTTTTATTGATTGAAGTCTGAAAAGTGGAGGGGAAAAAAGTCAGTACTTTTATTTTTCTCTCACAAAAGTYTCCTGCAAAGTTAAGTGATTTCTAGAGGAAATGGAGTTGTATTCAATGACAAAATCCAATATTCTGTTTAGGAAAAAAAAAAGTCTGTAAATATTTTGGCCATTCCAAGTCCTGAGAGTGATAAATAGAGATGGGCATATAACTCAGTATACCTCTGTAGTGGGTAAAAGTGGCTTGAGGAGTGGTCTGGCTGCAGCTGTGGGTTTAAGAAGAAATGATAAACTTGATTTCCCACTGAGACTTTGAGTACTGTAATCATAACATGGAGATGAAGCTGTCGACAACAGCTTGCTCTGCTAGTGTTTGTTTGGAATCAAGAATGTTATTAATTCAGGTGCTAGAAATAGTTGAGTAATAATAAATAATAATAAATAGGAAGTTTATTAAAACAGTCTCTTTTTTTTTTTTTTTTTTACTTTAGCCATCTGTACTGTTTCTGTTTTCTTCAAAAATATTTAAGCAATACTACAAGTGGWATCAGTGAAGAAATACAGAGCAGTTGTTGAAAAACAGTTGTAAGCCTTTTCCATCTTGGTGTGCCCAGTAGTTTGATCAGCTCATATAAATTCAGGAGTTCTGTTTGCACGGTGTTGTTGCAAAGGATTGAGGCAAATATAATTTATAGATTTTTTTTTTTGTTGTTGTTGTTCTGAAAAATCCACACTGCCTTACACAATTGAGAGATTGCTGACAACTCAATTATTTGCAGTGYTTTAAATCACTAATACAGTCTCATTATTTATCCAGAGACTCCTTCATTTGCTTTATTTAATTTCTCAGACAACAAATTCCATCTCTCAAGATAGTGTTTTCAGTCCTAATTGGTTATCAATCAGCTCTTCCATCAGCTGATACCGGCTTGAAGACATGACACCAATCCTTTCTTAATATGTTCTGGGATTTCTGCAAGGAAGAGCTCACTTTCTTCCTAAGTCTCCCTATCTTATATTAAAATATCACCTAAAATATCAAATTCCTAAACTTTCCTGGGAAGAAACCTCATCTGGATTTGTGTATTTAGTTTCCTTCATATATATATATATTTTAATTTAGGAGACAAAATTCTTTAATCCTCTGGAAGTTTTTCCTTGAAATGTCCCAATATTTGTAAGCAAACAKACAAGATGTTGCAATACTTCAGTAGAGTACTCGTATTCTCAGCGTTACCAGGGATGCTCCCTGTGGGAACGGCTGGAAAAACCCCGAGACGTGGGCRCTCGGAGCTCCCGGAGAAAAACAACAGGCTGTGCTTTTGCAGAGCTGCTCGGGGCGGCGGGGCTGTGCTCGSAGGGCCGGGCTGTGCTCGGAGGCGCTCCCGGCCCGGGTGCGCTCTGTGCCGCAGCGCCCCGGGTACCGCAGCGCCGGCTCCCGCTCGCCGGCTCCGCCTGGCTCTGCTGGGGAAAAGAGGGAGAGACGGACTGAGCAGGGGCAAAGCCTGCCTGGATCCRGCTTTGCTCGTGTGCCGTTAGAAACAGCAGAGCGGTCTTTTAAGCCCAGTGAATGGAAGTTCTACGCAGCGAGGAAGTCTTGGCTTCGTGGGGAAATCTGTAGCAACTTAAATTTTATTTAGTCATTAAACCTGAGCTGAGTCTGATGTGAATACCAACTTCTGAAACCACAGGAAAACCTCCCACAGGCTACAAGACTTTTACCAAATCACATAAATCACATTATTTATTTGGCGCCTTTTTTTTTTTTTTTTAATACACATACATATGTGTGTACTCCCTGGACCATAGGATCTAAGTGCTAACTGCATTTCCTTTATATTTAGTTTTCAGTGTAAAATAATAGTAATGATAATAATGTTAATAATGAAAATAATTATAGTAATGACAATAATAGTAATAAYARTAGTAATAATAATAGTAATCCCCCAGTGCAAATTTACAGCAGTGAAAGTTGGGATCAGACCCACATGCAAAGCTGTTAAGTACTTGAGCATTACTTGTATCAACAAAGCAAATCTCTTTTTGGCAAAAGAGGTGGGGSAATAAGAAGAGATTTTTGTAGTTGTATTTGCAGTTTCCTTTTCCCTTCCTTTCACTCTAGAAATTCTTTATCCTTTCATGCACAGTTGAGAATTAACCATTTATTCTTAGTGCTGGAGATGCAGTCTTTGATATTTAAAATGGAATGTGATGCTCTGTGGTTTTGAATGAAGTACATGCTAGCAGATTAATGGTGCAGAACAGTTAAACACTAGGCATTTTTTTCCTTTCCATATTATTTCATCATTGCAAAAAAAAAWTAAATATACTTTTAAAAAAGAAGAGCCTGTGAATTGTCTATTGTTTATGCGGTAAAATTGTTTTCACAGTGTTGTCATTCTCTTCTAAGTTGAAATCATTGAATAGCTATGAGCTGTCACATTTTTTGTCACTTATAACTGCATCAAGCTGTGCTGACAAAATGTCCCTGCATAACTGTTAATATGCATTGTCATTTTAAGCATGAAACAGTTTAGCTAATGATTTATCTCTTATAATGCAGCACTTGGGGCAGCTGTATGATTTGTCTCTTTAGCAAGTCAAGTAATTTCTTTAACAAAATGTTAAGCACAGATGGGCCATAGGCTGTCAGTTAACCATTATTGTGCATGCATCTGCTTGCCTTCAATGCACTGTTTTATGTATTCAGCCACTTACTTAGGCACAGTTCTCTGAAAAGCGGAACCTACTCTGATTGGCAAATAAAATGTTCATTTGTCTCTTCTTCCTATTGTTTTGTTTTGGTAACACATGTCAGCAGCTCAATTACCCAGTTCATTAACAGCTCCCAGTGGACATGATGGCCAACCCATGATAAGGAGGGCGATTGTGGCACATATGGTCAATAATAGCCTGTCTCTTGGTAATTGTAAATAAAAGTCACTGTTGGCCATTTCCTTTTACTGCAGCTACTGTTTTCCTTTTCACTTTGCCGTACAAAGCACATTTCTCTATGTGAATCAGCCCAAACAAAATAAAAATACCATCTATTTCTCTCAAGAAGATCACTTCTATCACTGCTGTGGTGATGATTTCCTTTCTGTGCTGACTTTCCAGCTTAGAGCTCAGAGAGTACGGGCTTTCTCTTTTCCAATTTCAGCAACGGATTAATTGCTCTTATTAATGAGTTTACTTAAGTAGCAACATATTTTCTCAACATTTCTCTCATTCTCTCACTGCAGACTTTTTTTTAAAGTGCCTGTGGAGCTAAAAAAAGTAATTTACAATTTGTTTTGTAAGTATGCCCTTTACAAATAGCAGCGGTTTTCAAAGGAGTAATTGAAGTGTGACTTAATCCTTGTTAGATGAGCGATATTCCTGTCTAGAACAGAGGCTTTCTTTTTGGTTTCGTTTCTCCTTCTTTGATATATCATAGTCAAAATGCCAGTAGAACTGGTTAAAAGCAATTCTACTACTTGTGGGTATTTCAAATTGTACCAGGTACTCTGCAAGACTGACAATTTCTTTATATATTTGCTGATTCCTAAAGTTTCACTTTAATAGGAAAAAAGAAGCATGTAGCAGCATTAGCATGTTTTATCATAACCCATCTGAAAAATCTTTTGTGGCTGCTTGTTTTAGTCTTTGTTTCCTGAAATTTGATTTTATTTTTCCTCTCAAGGAAAAGGARTCCAGTTGATCACAGGTTTTGGGCTGTGACTTAATAGGGTGAAACTTGGGGTGTATCCGAATCTCCCTTCTGTCCTCTTATCTCACGGGTGTTGAAGCACAAAAAATGAACGTTGAATTGGGTAAAACTGGAGCTGTGAGTATCAGTAACCTTGCCCAAAAGTGCTTTGGTGGGAGAACCTAAACTTTAGGGGTGCTCTTCTGTTCCTTGAAGCATGTTTTATCTTAGATAAACACGGCATTCAGTYGTGGCGTCTAAAGAGCTCACAGGTGGCTGTGGGGTGACTCGGGACTCCTGAGCTCGTCCCCTGCTGCCTGCCATATTCATAACTAATCTCCTCCCCGGGCTGCAGGCACTCGGGGAGTTGTTGAGTGTCAGAGTTTATTTGTCCTGGTTTGATTAGCACAGACCTGGCAGGGCGTATTTTCTTTTTAATGGCTCCTTGCTGTGACAGTGAGGTTTTGGGAGGAGGAGGAGGAGAGGGGGGAGCTTGGCGTCATGTTTCCTCAGGCAAACACAGGAAAATGAAGGGCTGATGTGCTGGGAGGGAGAGAGGTGCTCTAGAGTCTTCATTATATTTTGTATGGATATAAGAGCCTGCCCCTAAACAGGACTGCTGAGAGGGAAGGAGAGAGGGGGGCTGTTAGCACGAAAAAAGGATGCTGTTTTATCTTCCCGTGGACTTTATTTTGAGGAAGAAAAGGGTGCTCGGTGTATTTCTACGTTGTCAACTGTTACAAGCCAGCTGCTGAAAGCCTACCCCAAGACAAACAAGGATGCAGGCAGGAATGCCCTGCTGGCCACCTACCGCTGCTGCCGGCCGTGGCAGGGAGCCAGCCCCGGAGGTGTTTGGGGAGCGCCTCGGGTGCCTCTCACACCCCCATCCTGGGGCAGTTCTGCTGCTCTCCCTGCCTTCCCTCCTTAACTCCTCTGTGTGCCAGAGGGCTGCGTTGGAGCCTTACCTCTGGCGGGGAGAGGCGGCGTTGGAGGGACGCCTCCAGGTGCGGAGGTTCGGGGAGGGGGAGCTGGATTAACCCCTGCTGTGCATCCCCTTCACCCGGCTGCCCTCCCCAGCCCCCCGGCCCGCCGCCCCCGCCTCCGCGGCAGCCGCTTTTGTGCCTCCCGCATCCTGCCAGGCAGGTGTCAGAGCCCTGAATGCGGGCAAAGGCCCCGCTGATGGATACCACAGATGGAGCGTGGAAATCGGCCCAATAGGCCTCAGCCACAGGCCATTTCTTAGGACCCAACAAAAGCCTCCAAATAAGTCAACAAAAATCCCAAAGATCACAAAGAGAAAGTGTCATTTGTCATTTGCTGTGGGTTTGTGTGGGGGTGGCGGCCCTGCTGCACTCCCCTTGCCTGCACCCGAGCAAACACGAGGAGGTCACTCGCCTCACCAGCCTCGGCCTGGATGGCTGAGGGGACCGGGCGGGCGCCAGCAGCCACCGCCGCCCCGGGGAGCCCGGGGGTGGGAGAACGAACACCCCTGGGAGAGTGAAACCTCAGTGAGCCCCAGGGCTGGGAGAGTGAATACCCCAGTGAGCCCCGGGGGTGGGAGAGTGAAACCTCAGGGAGCCCCGGGGCTGGGAGAGTGAAACCTCAATGAGCCCCGGGAGTGGGAGAGTGAACACCCCAGTGAGCCCCGGGGATGGGAGAGTGAACACTCCAGTGAGCCCCGGGGGTGGGAGAGTGAGCACACCAGTTAGCCCCAGGGCCAGCAAAATGAACACCCCAGTGACCCSCTGGTGAGCTCCAGAGCTGCATTGGTGCAATATCGCTCTGTGAAATTCGTCTTGCTTAGCTGAAGAGCTGAGAAGATGGATGTGTGGAGGGTAGCTAGCTAATAAACTGCTACCAGAACCCTCCCTGGCTTTTACTATTTTTAATTTTTTTTCATTAGCCTTATTTTAGCGAGATCTATGGCTAGGCAGAATTCATYCTGGCTGTTACACTAGGAGGAAGAGGCTGTGTTATTAAAAAAAACGTGACAGTGTGTGAAGAGCTGTGAGAGAAGTTGTGCTTCCCTGGGTTGTAGGATGATAACCTCTCCATGATAACCCCTCCGCCTGCCTCTGTCAGGTGCACTGTGCTGCAGCCCTAATGCATGGGCTTTAAATGGTTGTCATGTTATTGTTATTTAATTATTCAAATGAAATGTCTTGCTGAGAGGAAGAACAGCCCASAGAATGACCTCTTGTGTGTCATTTTGTTGTTTGGTTTTTGCCCCGATGTGTCTATTTACAGTGTTTGGAAAAGGGATGGTTGCAGAACTCCAGGTGACTGAATGCCTGTGACATTGGGCAGTGGGGTTTTGCATTTGTGGTGATAATGGGCATGCAGCATTTCCTTAGGCCACCAGATAGGTCATGAGCATTTAAGGGACAAATAATTTCTCTTWAATTCTGTAATTCCTTTTTAAATTATTCTTTGTGACTCAGCAACTGGTAGTGCTGTTTGCTGCCTCTCCCATTTTGAGCTGTATAGTAAAAGAAGGGATCTGGTGAGGAGCCCAGTCCGGGAATCTCCCAGGGCTGTGAGTCTCCTATTTATAACCTGAGGGGCTGGAAAATTAGGATCATTAGGACAATGTAAAGGTTAGTGATGTGCAGGTTTTGTGTCTGTGGAGGTGATGGCTGTAGAAATAACCCAGCTAAAATCTCACCTGGTTTGCTGGTGCTGAATAATATCTTTGTATATCGTGAAAGTCAGTAGACCTGTTAATGAGATASTGCTTAGAGAGAGGGCAACACACTGTGACTGTTGAACTTATATTAAATATATGTCTAAAGGCTGAGGTGTATCCAATTTTTGTGCTTAGCCAGGACTCTGCCTTCTCAGCTATACAAAAATCTGATAAGGGTATTTTAATAGGAAAAAAATAAGAATAAAGGCTTCCTTGATGATAGTGATATTTACAAATACTTTGTAAGAAATAAAAACAGTACAGTTTGTAGTACAGACATGTAGCTGTCCTTTGAGATTACGTTTGTCTGACTTTAATATCACAGGGCAAATATGACAAAAGAAGCCAAGGTTTTCAATAAAGTTGCTCATTGCAGTCAGGCCTGGCAAAATGTAATGCCAATGAAATCYGATAGATGTGAAAGTCATTTCATGTGATATACATTCTCTCCCTATTTTAATTTTCTTACTTTCTCTTTAAACTCTTGCTTGTGGTTAAACATATTTTCCTAGACTCTTAGATTCTATAGACTTTGTTTTTCTTTATTGGTTTACCTTTGTGCCTTTCATATACTGTTTAATGAAATATGAAGTGAAAATGAAATAAAGTAAGGGTTTTAGTTCTACATTCTTTTGCAGAAAGGAATGAAAGCATAGGGAAACATGTCAAGATTTTGCTAAGTCTTTATAAAAAATTTTTAAAAAGATAATGGTATGTCTCCTGATATTTCCCACACAGTTRGTGAGGGAGTTCACTTTAGAAATTTAGCAATAAATATCCCCTTTAAATTACACAGTTTAAGCTGGCTTTTTATAGGCATATGCATAGATGTTTGAGGCAGTTCTACATATGTGGARTCTGAAAGAGCATTGAAAGAGTTCCTGACATCTTGGGGTTTGACTTCCCTTTCTTTGAACTCATTGTACACAATCAAAGGCAGCTTTTGTCAGAGAAGTTGTCTCCAAAAGGGGCATTTCTGATCTTTCAGATCTCACCACACCAGGTGAGGGCAGAGTGCAGTGGTAGCCAGTGTGACCCTGGTGGTGTGGCTGGTGTGCTCTCCTCCAGCCTAGCTGGGCAGTAAGAGCTSTTCTGCTTAAGGTGGGTGATTTGTGTCTGAGAATGACATTGGGGAACTATATTTAAAATATCCTCTATTTCTTTTTGCTCTTGAATGAGCCATCCTGGAGGGTTGTTACTTGGCAGTTGCTGAGGAAGGCAGGTGTCACTTGGGACCCTGGCTGAGAAAGTTTGGGATTTGTCACTACTCAGACAATGTTAATTTTGGGATACTTGAGATTGCCTGTTTAATAAGGACTGAACTTGAACTGTTTAGGATAGGATGTTTGTGCTGATTCTCCTTTGTTCTAGAGAACAATATTCTCAAGAATGAGAATCTCTTAGTCCAGTCTTATTTGGGAAAAACCTTCACTGCATGTAAGAGACTCTGGGAGTTGATGTTTGTTCAGTATATTGATGCTGAGATCCACAGGAGTTTCTCCTTATGTCTGTGTATGCTGGGTCCAGGATATTGATGCTGTCTGGAAAATGAAGACATCTTTCACAAAAGATCCACTGGTCTAGCAGTAATTTTTTTTTCTTTTTGTGTGCAGAAATTAATAAACTTTTCAGCTGAATTGTCTGAAAAAGCACTTTGTGCTTCTCATGCTCTAAGTAAACAGATTAGGTGTATTTATTAGCTCAAACAGCTTGAGTGAAATTGGAAATGTATGATAGCTAGAAATGAACCTGGTGGGGGGCTTTAGCTGGAGCTTGAGAAACAGTTTGCTTCCAAATAAATTACATTAAAAGGATTGTATTAAATCAATGTCTATATCAATAATTTCTTTGGCATTGAAGAAATTGAAGCAGTAGCAGCAATGCTTGTATTTCCGTTGAAGAATCAGTTTCAGCATCGCTGGGGAGTGTCTGCCCTCTTTAGGTGGTTTCCCTTGAAGACTCAGGCAAGAAGGAATGCTGGTTGCCTGGACAGCAGCTGATGCAAGTGAAGACTGGCTTTGAAAGTCTGCTTGCTTTGGTTCATTACCATTTGCTGGAAAAAGTGAGTGTAGTTGGGTACTGGGAGAAGTTTTGCTGCCTTCACAGATATAGCTGTAGCTGGAGTTCACTTGATGGCCAGGGGAAACAGGCAATGCTGCTGGGACCTGGCTGGCCCTGTCTGTGACCTCCTAGCTCCATGTCTGTGAAACCCACATTGATTTCTCTATAAACTGCTGATTGCAAGAGCTGGTAGCCCCTTCCTGGGTCATGGTCATGCTGTGTGTGGTTTGTTTCTTGCTGAYTTTTCTCAAGTTCTGACTCAGGGTTTGTGAGGGGCCTTTGGTCCAAGACAGCCTCCATATGAAAGGATGTCATTGATTGGTGCAATATTTTGCCATTCTTTCTCCTTACCTAAAGCTAATTTTTTGCCTTTTTTTTTTCTTTTTTGAGCATCAGCACCTCAGTCTGATGAAGGCTCTGACATTGATTCTGAACCAGATTTGCCTTTAAAAAGAAAGCAGCGTCGAAGCAGGACAACCTTCACAGCAGAACAACTGGAAGAGCTGGAAAGAGCTTTTGAGAGGACACACTACCCTGACATTTACACCAGGGAAGAACTTGCACAAAGAGCCAAACTCACAGAGGCTCGTGTCCAGGTATGTATCATATAAGCYGCCTAATTAAAGGATTCTCCTTTTCTGTTATCATGTGAGTCCTTTTATATTCTTACATGATCCTGCTCTGGAGTAGAAGGAAAMTGTGAAACAACATTGTTTACAGCTGTCAAGTTTGTACATCTGTACATGGACATTGGTTTTACAGCTGTTTAAGAGAACTGCTTTGAAAAACTTTTGTGTCTTCCCCATTAATTGTTCCATACTGTCATGACTATAATATAGAATCTTTGAAGAAGGTCTGTTATCCCCATTTGTTTGTTTTATGCATTTGACAGCATTCTGTGTGTAGCCAGKTCAGCTGTTGCCCCAGTTTATGGTTACTTAACTGATTTCATCTGTTGTTGTCTGGGTCTTCCAGGCATTAAAAAAGGAGAGAAAAGCATTTTTTAAAGAACAATGTGTCTATAGAGCCATGCAAGTGAGCAAGGTGGCTGGTGCAGTATTTACAGTTCACTTTTAGGCTTGATTTGAAGTTGACTTGGTATAAACTCTGTAAKATCTCTTTTATCCCCACTCAGTTTAATTAAAAAGAAAATAAGTGCTCAAATAACTTCTAAGTCTTCACAGCCTCATGTAGATCTGGGTTGTCTAAAACAAGTTAATGTACCAGAGCAGTAACATGGAATTGATTTAAATTTTTTTAAAAAGCATGAATCTGGATTTTTAGCTGTCCAAACCCAGGAAAATAACAGCCAAATTGTCCTGGAATAAACTGCACCACAGAGTTGAAGTTTCAATTAGGACTTATCCTGTTTAATATCAAAGAAATACATGCTGTGAAAAGTTTAATACTACAGGCAGAATCTTCTGCTGCTCTTTCACCATTTGACATCTACAAATTGCTGTGAAAAGTACACCCCATTTGAATCAGTCTGAAATGCAAGTGTTACTAAGCAAATGTGTGGCTGGGTGACCAGCAAAATGTTGAAGCTGGTGATCTAACAAAGGAAGAGAAATGASTGGTGGCTTGTGGTCTGACCAAGGATACAGGTGAATTTGGTTTCTTTAGTGAAGCTCTATTATGTTTTGACCTTTGAATCTCAGCCTGAGGCATCCAGACTGCAAACTGAAATAAGCAATACAAAACACTTCTCTGACTTTTTAAGACAATGGTGCCTATTGCAGCATGGCTGTATTATTGAGCATCTGTCTTAAAGGCTCAGACTTTTTACCTGCTAAACGTTTTTGCAGAAGACTTCACGCCACATTTCTTGTATGTGTTTGTTATGATTGTGGGAGAAAATCAAGATGTGTGCATGAATTTGTCTGGAAGGCAAACTCAGTTGTGCATGACTCTTTTCTTAACATGTTTACTAAGTGAAATGCTTGCAAAACAGCTCCACAGATAGACTTGGGCCAGGTAAGACCAAATCAAGCCCCAGGAATCATTTGCACACAAAATAACAAAGATAACTTGCTTCACAAGTGTTGTTAGCAAGACGAAAGGGATCCAGGAGATGATGTTTTGGTCTATGTTAGCTTCAGTGGAAAAATATGATAAAATGAAAAAGATCTTGTTCATGTTTTTCTAAATCAATGACCCACAGCTAGAAGAAAAGCAGAACTCTCATTAACMTAACAGCTGTCTTAATGTGGCTTTAACCCTGTGACTTTTTACATTCCTCATGGCTTCCTTGGTTCCCTTGAGACACATCCTGTCTCACACCACTCGTATGATCTACAGCCTCACAAATTCCCCAGTACCTCTGACATGGATATTTTACCTAACCCAGCATGGAAGAGAGTTCCCAGTCAATCAATGATTAAAATACCAGAACAAAACCTTTCTGGATTAAAGATGAGCTGGGGTTGAAGCAACCAGCCTGTGGGCAGTTTCCTAGTGCACTCCATCTGTCTGGTACACTTGAAGGCTGGCAGAATGATTTAGCAGTGGATTAAGGGATACAGGATTTGCCTTATCAGCATTCAGCACCTCTCTATAGCCCCTTAAAATAGCCACATATGATGGGCATGAAATAAAAGATGACCTGTGAAAAGAAAATAACCCTAAGAGACTTGAGCCTGAGAGGGCTGGATAGTCATACTGAAGTAGCATTCAAGCTTTTTTAGTCACACTTCTTTTTTGGTAACATTATGACAGAGATCAGAGATACCAAATTTTATATGGATATATACACAAAGATCCCTTTGACTGTTTCCCAATAAAGCATTATCTAAAAGAGCTGGCTCTTGCAGCCTGCATCCAAGTAAGCTCAGAATTTTTTTTCCCTCCTTTGGAGCTGTAAGGTCCAATTTTGTACAGTTGTTTTATATTGTCTAGGTRGTTACTTAGCTGGTTACAACTGGATCAACCTTGCTGTTCCCTCAGTCCCTCTGTGTAGTATTTGCATCTCATATTTTGTTTTTTCTACCCTGCCACCCCTGTGCTTCCCCTTTCCTTCTGTTCCCTGAGGCTGTCTATTACTGACGTGAAAGGAAGAGTCTTACACCACTGAACCATATTATTTCTCACTTTCCCACTGCTGAAGGGTAACCAAATGCATGTTTCTAACCTGGTTGCTTGGAGGTGGAGAAAAAAACTTGCCTCTGGTCTGGGATCAAGCGTAGAACATGTCAGCCCCTAAGGGGAATTTTTTGAGAGCTACAAGCAAGCGAAAACAGACTTTACACTGTGAATGTTATTTGTGTACCTAATCATGGGAACAGGAAAGGCTTTTGGGGAAAGAAGTGTTCCAACAAACTCCACATTGTAAGAGTCACGAGATGTGTAACTATAATCATGGCAAATATTTCAACACTGGGTGTAGTAGAGTTAAAATGCTCCCTGCAATTCCTCCTGCAGCACCTTTCCACTCAAGGACTGTTGAGTCCTTTCCCCCAGTGTTTGAACCTAGCTGTGCTGTGGAGCCAGGACAACCTCTTCTGCTGTCTCTTCCAAAGACACTTGCTCTTCTCTGCACATTAGATGCAAAATGAAGAGGAGAGTTCTTTGGTCTTGTGAGTTTATCAGATAAAAATTCAGAAAGATAAGCACAGTTTGAAAGGAGGACCCTTCCTTTAAAAAGGAAAAAAAATAGTGATACTCTGGGAATGTGACATTAAAGATTGGCATATTTTGAGTAAAAATTGCAACCCTGCAGTACTTTACCTGTTAAGTTTAAAACCTCATTAAAACCATCATTCTGTTGCAGTGMAGGCCCTTAAGGTCTGTGGCAATCTGAAGGCAAGTTTGAAAAGTGAATTTATCTCCAGTGTAGATCAAAAGCCTCARAGCTGTGGTGTTATGGTTTCTGTAACAAATGGTGCATCAGGAATGAAGTGTGCAGTATCTTTTCTGGCCACCTTTGATTCCCACATCAGGCTTGTTTTTAGACCTGGATGGACTGGGCAAGCTTTGGCAGCAGCTTGGGGCCTGTTTCAGATTGATGGGGGGAGTGTTTACGTCAATCCTTTGGCAAAGGATTTTTAAATAAGGTTCAGGTTTGTCCTGTGGCTGGCCAGGAACCTGCCTTGGCCAACGGGGGCTGTGTGTTGATGGCAGGCATCCCAAATTGCCAGAAATGTGGTGCATGAGACTTGGGTATTGTTCAGGAGTGTTAAGGAGTGCCCCAGCTGTATGGATCCTTGGGGCATGAGGCCCTGCTGTGAGAAGCAGCTGGCACATGGCCTCCYTGTTTAATTCCAAAATGCAATGGGAAAAATTTGTTTGGATACTTTTTCATCCATGAATAATGGTGAAAAAGAAGGGCAAGTCAGGAGTAATTCTGAATCATGGCTATTCCCCACCCTGAAGAGCTTCTTCTCAGCCAAATCCCAGTTTTAAACTGATTTGCTTGAAAAAAAAAAAAAAAAAGAAAAAAAAAAGTTTATCAACAGAGCATGTCTGAAAATTTAGGCAGATCTCTCCAGGCTACTGACATGGAATTGAATGTTCCCATGTCAAAGTTGTAATCAGCTTGTAAGCTATTGTAAAAACCTTATTATAGCCTCAACAAATAGGTCCCAAGAGCTCAGATGTCTTGAGTAGCTTGAAGGAAAATTATTAAAAATATATATATTTTAGTGATGTGCTTGCATATTATTTTCTTTGCTTCACTGTGGGACTGGGAGATAAAGAGTTTGGAGAGGGGTGAGGGGAAAGATGAGAGAAGAAGTTACGACTCTTGAGCTAGTAGTAAAGTTTAAAGGCTCCAAAGTCCAATTTCTTMGCTTTAATAGTCTTTTCTCAGTAGAAAAACAGTGAAAAGCACTCTCTGAGAAATCACTGGGGAGGGGGAATTTGTGCCAAAAAAAAGTCTTAACTTGCTTTCRGCTCTTCTGAAATGGTTTGAGCGTATACACTGAACTGCCCAGTCCTCTGGGAAGATGGGGCAAAGGAATGYAGGATGGATTCAAGAACACTCAAGACCTTTCATCAGATCTTTATAGTTATTCCTGATGTGGTTTATGGAGAATTTCTGATGCTTTTTCTTGAGACTGATCCTCTTGCATCATAAAAAGGCTRAGGAAAGAAAATGCTSTGTGCATCCTTGCAGTAGATAACCCTGTAATTGCAGATCCCCCCTCCCCTGTGAAAGGGGAAATTTATGGGTAAATTAACCAACTGCATTTATATGCAGGTCCAAGAGGACATTTTTAAATATAAAGAAAAAGAGGGATGTGATTTTGATTGTCTCTTTCTGGTCCCTGCTGCCTAAGGGCTCTAATTAGTGTCACTTTAACTTATAAATACACAGTTGAATTTGCTTATTACTCAATAATTTTCAGAACTATTCAGCTGCAGTTTTTCAGAAGTATTTTTGAAGGACCAAGTCAAAGTTTTCTTAAAGAAACCTAAGAAATCAGAGTATGTTGAATCATGCTGGGAGATGGGTGGAAGTCCCTGTTCCCTTTGGCACAGTCTAGTAGCTTTTCGGTCTGTGTTGTTTTTTTGTTTTGTGTGTGGTATGTGTTGGGTTTCATTTTGACTTTTTTTGTTGTTGTTTTGGGTTTTTTTGGGGTGGTTTYTTTTTSGTATGTTTTCCCCTTTTATTCCCACCCCCTCCCTCCCCCACTCCCCTAGTAGGTGTTCAAAGAACTCTGGTTCCTAGCACACTGATAACTCRTAGTATCCTAAACAGCATCACTTCCCATTCCCATAAAGAGCAGGCTTAAGCAGGCAGGGAACCCTCAGCATTGTGACATTCCTGCAGGTGGCCATGGCAGGTTGCTCTCAGTAGGCTTTGGGCACAGCTTTGGGATGCTGTGAGGGAACATGGTCCTTATTCCTATGAGGTTGGGGGTTTGCAGATGTCATGGCCAAGCTGATTTTTCAACTAGTTGTGCTGAAAAGCAATTCTGTTTCTACTCTTTCTTTATCCTGTAGCTGCTCCCTGGCAGTGTTCTCCCTGCAGCTCATTGCACTGACACCATGGTGAGTCAGGATGGAAACTCACCCTACTACAAAAAAAGGAAAAGGGAGGATAAAAAGCTTATTTCTTGTGCATGCCCTCAAAGGGCTGCTGAAGTAAGTGAGATCTGGCATCTGTAGGGACTGCAGGAGCAGATACTGAGGGTGTCTGTAGAAGTCACATTGCCATGTTTTCCAAAGGTAACAGAGTCAGCTCTGCCCGGGCTTGTGGAGCTCAGCTTTGTTTGCAGTTTCCTTCTTCAGCCTCCCCTCTTCCCAAGGCACCCCTGCTGCTTCTGGCACAGCCCACATTCTTTCCCTGGTGGAACATCCGCCAGGGACTCAGGCTTCCAGGATGGTCAGACTTTGTTTTGAACATATGAATTTCGTGGGAAGGGAGAGGTGGGGAATAGTAGGGTGGGGGATGCAGTTACCAGGAAAAATATCATGAGGAAAAACTGAACCAGCCCYTCCCTCCCCCCATCTCAAATCCATCTAAAATTAGAAGTGCTGTTAACAATACATCAGTCTTTTGACTTTTGTGTTTCTGGCAGTCGTGCTTGCAATGGTCAGGACTTTGTATAACAAAATATCCATGGATTTTTTGCAACATTCACATCTTGAACGTTTTGCCCTGTTGAATCGGAGATCTTTTTGCCTTAAAAGCACATAGAGCACTCTGTGTTTATGATCAGACTGTCGAAATGTCAGGGCTAATTACACTAGTGTGTTCCCAAGTGAATAAATGCATCTTCTAAAGAATATCCTGTTGAGTTCAACAGAATAAGATATTGGCATGATCACTTGCAAACTGCTTTAAGAAAAAATGATAATAAGAGGCAGGATCCAAATRTCAGGAAATAGAGATGGAAAAAACCTGTTAGTTCACCTTGTTAGTTCACATCTACACTGGTGTAATACAGTTTTTGTGTTCTGTGGCAGAGTGATTTGTTTTTTTGGTCAATCCAGCCCCAAGTGCTTGAAATACTGGAGCCTCCAATACTTAGATCACTGCTTACCCCCCATTTTGTTCTATATTTAATCCTCTTCAGTTCTATTTTTGAGATACAAAGGTTGGCCAGACATTGGGATTCAAGTTTGTTTCCAAATCATCTGAATCATTTACATTCCATCTTTGAAAGTGCCATAGGGATCAAGGAGGCCAAGCCTCACTATGGTGAGTGTGACTTGGCTTCTGTGCAGGCACAGTTTTTGAATGCTTGGGTCCCTCAGCCAAATCATGTTTCCTCTGTCCATGTTTAGATAGTTTGGAGTTTGATTTCTGTTGTGYCCACTGCAGGGTGGCACTTCCTCACAGGATGACACTTGGGATCTCCTCCAGGGGCTGCTTTGTACTGGAAGCATCCCTGCATCCATGTCATGATTGTGCCTCTCAAAAGGAGGCTGTGGGAGAACAGGAGAATCCGATGGGGACCTGCTAGATTTGAAAAGGCCACTCATAAGATGAGGATTTTGCCCTGTTGGTGGAAGTTGAAATGTGTTGCACATAAGGGGACATTGTATTTAGATCATATTGGAAATGTACAAACAAAAGAAAGTATTCCCCCAGGTGTTTACAATATGTTTCTAAGCAGACACATTGGCTTGTGGTGACTGAATTTATTTTTAAGTCTTGGCTTGAGATTAGCAAAGTTTTCCAAGGTTTCTTTAGTGGTAGTAGTATACATGGATTTTTCATGATACATGAGGATTTAAGAAATGAAAAAAAATATCTGGACTCTTGCAATAGATCAAGGCAACTGACTGTAAACTAAGGGAAATATTAAAACCCCCAATAATTTAAGTTAAAATAACGTATAACTGCTTCTGAATAAATCTTGGGATTTGACTAATTTTAATAAAATGTAAATAAAATAGGTTTGAGTTATTCAGGTTTCAGTTATTTAGGTTCTAATGACTTTTTCTTGATTTTTTTGGCTTTTATTTTTTTTTCTTATGTGATTGCCATTCTGTGGTATTAGTGGCAATATATCTTCCTCTGCAGTTTTGAACTGTTTAGGGGGTTTTGGTGAGTTAATTTGGGACTTACTCTGGTGCTAGTCAGGTCCATCTGCCTTCCTGCCACCAGGGAAAGCAAGAGAACAGTGCCAGAGCACTGTGCCTGTGACATGGGTGCCTGTCAAGGAGCACTCAGTTAGCACATCCCAATCACACAGGACTGAAGTKGCAATACACAGCCTTGTTTCTGCACCCCTGCAGAGTCCCACTTAATATAATGGGGCTCCAGGTGGCATCAAAGCTCTGTGCAAGGATGTCCATTGTGTGGCTGCTGCACACTTTTTGATRCAAAGTGTGTCCCTTTCAGACGTGTCTAATATGAAGCTGCAGTTGTGGAAAAAATGCAAGTCTACAAAATGAGCCMAAAATCTATCTGTAAAGTAAAATATAAAACTTGGCATTTATGTAAGTCGCTTATTACTGAATTAAAGTTTGGGATCTGAATCATTTTAATAAAGATCTGGAGTTTGAAAGCAGAAAAAAACTGATCTGTGGAGAAAACAAAACCTTGTTACCTCACTTTCCTGAGTGAGATCCATTCACATAGAGTAGTTCAGTTCGTGTTGCCAAAGCACTTGTAGATCACGAGATAACCCTCTTGACCTGAAGAAGAGAGAGTGTCAAGGTAAAAAGCTGCAGTTAATGACCTGGGTCAGCTAATTACAACAAGCCTTTGCTGTTCCCTGATCACTCTTTGACCTCCATTATCCTTCCTAAGTGTTCTTTGGATCTTYAGCGAGGTCTCTTTCTTGCTCTACAAGGCTGAATCTAGAGCCATCCTCAACTGCTCATTGCAGGTTTTTCGCTGCCAGCTGCTTTTAGAAATGGTTCATGTGGCTGCAGTGGGGGAGCCAGTATGTATAGCAAAACAACAAGAGAGGGATTTGTGTCGTAGAACAGAGCTCCACCTATCCCTCTGTCCTAGATCTTAAACTGGAGTGGGAGTGTATAATTGAGGAGTAGATGTTGTGGCCAAAGGAGGAGGCAGCTGTGTGAGCTGAGCATCTCATTCTGAAAAGAGGATGAAGTCAGAACAAACTACATAGTGGCAGATGGCCTGTGTCAGAAACCAGATGGCCCAGTGGGTCCCACTACTCCTGTCATGAAATGGCAAGCAGAGAAGCCCACAGTGTAGCCCAAAACGTTGTTACCCTCTTTTGTGAGGGTTTATAAAATGGTCTTACACTTAAAATCCCAGTCTGTGATGCCTGATTCATAAGCCAGCAAGGGSTGCTTGCTGGAAGGGTGACAGATCTGAGCCCCATCTTACTTACACAAATACATCTGTAWGTGGTTCATCAGCTAACATGTCTCAGCAGCTTTCAGGCCTGGCTGTCTTACAGGCTGTGCAGATCTACTTTATCAGATGTTAACACTCAGTTAAGTCTTATCTAATTAATTGTATCTATAGATGAGCACCAGAATGCTTCAGGGTGCGGGATTATGAGCAACTGGCTCCTTGTTTACAAATGTGTGCAGTCTGTTACCTTAACCAGCCATTCYTTCCCTCAGTGCTCCACCATGGAGCTGTGCTCAGGAGCCTGCTCTGACCCTGCAACAAGGCAATGTGCCTGCACCCTGCTCCAGGCACCCCTGCACTGACTCCTTGTCCTTCCMATTTGTGATGTGTGGAATCACTATCATATCAAAATTACCAAGTGTGTTGTGCAACTCCTATTATGTCTGCATTTGTGATGTCTTGCCTCTTCCTATCTTGGATGTAGTAAGAACCATCCAAGACTTGGAAAACTTAAAACAGGAACTGAGAATGACGTGAAGAAAATCAGATTTATAGCTAAAATGTCCCACARATCCAAACCCCATCTGGTTGGTGTGCTGCCCTTGGGAACAGATTTCAAAGTGGTTCTGAAATGCTAATCTAGCACTGAAATTCTGACCTACTGTTGTAAGTTTTTAAAGAGTTGTTTTGTACATATGTGGACACATGAAAACTTGCTGGGAGGGATTTGTGTGTTTTGTACATGGGGCTTCTATTTTTCTAATTAAGAGCTTAAAGTTCTGTTGGTCATTAGGGCAATATAGTATCCCCATATATAAGTATGGGGATATGTGCACCTTCTAACAGTGCATTAAGCAATGCCACTAACTTGTCAGCAAGTTAAAGACAATACAGTACAGACTRAACAGCTTTGGCTGGCACTTAGATTAAATGGAGAGGTTTCCCCTTTCTCATTAAGCCTGGCACAGTAATGATAGTAATTAAAACAACTAAAACTTGAAAGAGTAGCCAGCTTTTTTCTCAGAAGAGGCTATATTTGAGAGGAAACTGGGGATCAGAATTCCTGTGTTGCATCTGTTGGACCATGGAAATGTGTGCCAAGGAGAGCTCCTTCTTGTCTAGGAGCTCTGAGTTCAGTGCACATCTTCTGCATCTCTCATCTCAGACCCTGTTTGAAATGCAATGCCGTTATTTCTGATACATCTGTATTAAATGTGCAAAAATCAAATGTTCATATTTAAAACATTTGCAGGTCTGGTTTAGTAATCGCCGTGCCAGATGGAGGAAACAGGCAGGAGCCAACCAACTGATGGCTTTCAACCATCTGATCCCTGGAGGGTTCCCTCCCAGTGCCATGCCAACTTTGCCCACGTACCAGCTCTCTGAGCCCTCCTACCAGCCCACCTCCATACCCCAAGGTACAGTAGCCCACAGGTACTTGGTTAAAACASTGCTATTGAGGGTATTCCTCTGCTCATCAATTGTAGAAATATTTTCTTTTCTAATGTGTTGGCTAATTTAGGGTCTGACTCAGGGAGGACCCTGCAAGCCTGCTTATCTTAAGCACSTAAGAACTTGGGTTTGTTTTGCTGCAAGAAACGGGTGGTTCCATGTGAAGGGTGCTCTCCAGAGAAAAAATCACCTTCTGCCCAGCAGACATGCAGCTTGGTAAAGTGATGGACACTCATCCCTGTCCTGCCACTGTGTTGGCCTKCTTTGCTGGAAGGGTCTGGTGTGATGTAGCAGACCAGGTGCACTCTGTCTTTGTTGTGACTATCAGTGATGGAGCATTGGAACTTCTGTAAATACTCTGAATATTTATCTGATGGTGGAAAAAACAGCTATTCAGGCYACCTTGTTTCACATCAGCCAGTAGCCAGTCTCAACAGGGTAAACATCTTTCTTAATGTTATCAAAAATTCTGTGAACTTTGATGGATTTGAGTGGAAGGGAACAGACCCTCAAATCTAGGCTTTGTTAGGTTTAATTATTAAATAAAAACCTTATGAGTGATATTTTATAAAATAAGTTATGTGCTCTTATTGCTTCCTCCTTGAGATTTAGATCCTAACTCTTGGTGGAGGTTCTAATTGAGAGAATTTTTCAAAGCCCAGGGCTTCTCCCATCCACTGCTTGACTTGATACAAACCATGGTGGGATTTCTGAGCTGTGACCAGGAGGGGAAAGCTGGTCTTAGAAATAAATAAATATTTTCCTTTATTTTTATATATAGACATATATAAAAAATATTACTGAYAATATTTGCTCACTAAGGGTTGTCTGAAAACCAYGTTTGTTGTTATGATATTTACAGTCTGTTTAAGAATTTTTTTGTCTAAACTCACAGGCCAGTTAAATATCCAGCAATATTATAGATTTACTCTTCTACTTAACCAGTATTTAGATGCAGGTTCTGATGCAGTTCTCTTAAGCTGAACTTCACATAATGAACTTATTATGCCAGAAGTAAAGGAGGAAAACATATCAACATGTTTCTTGTGCTTGCAGCCGTGTCTGATCCAAGCAGTACCGTCCACAGACCTCAGCCTCTCCCTCCAAGCACTGTACACCAAAGCAGCCTCCCTTCAAACCCAGAGAGCAGCTCTGCCTACTGCCTCCCCAGCACCAGGCATGGATTTTCCAGCTATACAGACAGCTTTGTGCCTCCATCCGGGCCCTCCAATCCCATGAACCCTGCCATTGGCAATGGCCTCTCACCTCAGGTCAGTCCTGTGTTTTCAGACAGAGGATTTGCTGTATACCAGAACCAAAGAGTCTATTCCCTCAGGCCACAGTATAATGAATTGCCAAATTTAAACCATAATGTATTCTTTATATAAGCCACATGATTTCAGTTTGCTAGTTTCCTTTTTTTTTAAAATTTTTTTTCCTCCTACTGGCTGAATGAAGAGTCATAGCTTAKATTTAATTTCAACTGATTTATAATGGAACCATGCAGACTTCGTGTTTGCATTCTGTTGTCAAGCATTTGTAATGTACTGCTCTTCTCCTGAAGATGCAAGGATAGGTACAGAAAATAGATCTTGTATTTTTTCTGTGAATAAAATATCTCATTAAAATAACCTCATCAAGATTTTACCAAGTGGTCCAGAAAAATTATGAGCAAGTTGTATGAAGAGAATTCCAAGGACTGAGAAATGTGTATTGATTTGAGCTATAATCTAGTTATAAATACATAAATTAGGAGTATTACTGCTCTTTGGCAATGTATTAATGCATGAATACCATAATTGTTTTTCTAATTTGCGTGAGCTCTTTTAAGGAAATCAGGTTAATAAATTGCCTCCATAATTGAGTGTCAAAAGATTGGTTAAATTTTCCTAACACAGCATCTGTCTGAAGCTGACATTATTAGTTAAAGCTTGAATAGATGGTAGTTTATTTTATTAGCAAGAGCTTTGCACAGGTGCTTGGAAAGAGATGTCCACTAAATTCTGAGGAGTCACAAAGAGGATGCAATCTATAATTACAATCAGGAATCTCTTCAGGGCTGAAAGTGAGAGTTTTAACAGCTTTATCTGCTTTCTACCCTTTTTTTCCTCTCAGTGGTTAGAAAAACAGAGAGAAGCTCAGAATGACACAAATGAAAAGTGAAAAGACAATTATACTCAATTACACACTAATCACTGACTATCACCACTGCCTAAGCAGGGAGAGGGCATTCTAATAGGCAGAAAATGAGATTTTAATGGCACAAAGGGTGGCCAAAATAACGACTCGTATATCTTTGCCTCCTTCGTTTTCTTCAACTTGTGGTTTGCATCCTGGGAGTGCAGTTCCTGGTTCCTGTGCAACGGTGATAACTCTGTGCAGCTGAAAAGTTCAAAGGCACTGGAGTTGAAAAGAATGAATAACAAAGGCAATGAAATAAACATTTTTGCCCAAAGGCAAAAGTTCATAAACCCTTTTTTGTAACGGTAAATGTAATTAAGATTCACAGATTCCTATAGCATRGAGTGGGGTACCAAACTCTATGGCTTGAAACCTCAGGGAAAAAAATACCACCAGAAAAACAAATGGATGTACTTCCAACAAGACTTGAGTAGATTTTGTTTGAAAGAACTCTGATTTCTAAATGCAAACCTCAACAAAATCCGTGACATTATATTATTTGTTTCTGTTTTGTTTTTGGATTTTTTTTTTAATAGCTACTTTCATAGTGTGCAAGGCTTCCACATTTTTGACATGATTATCTATTTGGTTTTCAGTGCTAATCCATAAAAAGTAGTTGTTAGTGTCTGTTTAAATGTGTTGGTTCTGGCTATGGAAAATGTGATTTTTTTCCCCCCCTTTCACAAAGCTTTTATTGTCTGTGGCACAGAAGTGGAGCACAACAGTAAAGAAATCTTGTGATGGCTGGGCAAATTGGGACAAAAATGTGAGGTCAGGTCTCCTCCTGCCAAAGTCTTGCTGATTTGAGGTTTGATGTAATTAAAAGGAGATTCTGTGCTTTCTTACACCCAGCCCTGTCTTTACACTAGGAGACTTCTGTGGGGTTTTTGTTTGTTTGTTTGTTTTCCTTAGACTTCTGAAACCTTTTTCTAACCCAGTGTTTARATCTTCTGGCTGTGTCCAGCAGCTCCACCAACAGGTTTAGGGGGATGCTGATCCCTTTGAAGCTGACATGGTGCTTTCATTGCYCAGTGCATAGAGGAGATTACTGATATCCATTTAGATTTGGAACAACTTCTTGGCAGCTGAATGATTACCTTCAACAGATGTTAAAAATCTTCCCATCAAACAATCAAATGAAAAACCCAGACCTAAATTCATGTGGCATTACCARCAGCTCTTCTAAATCAGTTTTGGTGYCTAAACAATGAGTTAGAGACATGCMTAAAATGTAGAGATGTATAAAGTGACACACTCAGATTTTGTGTTTATGTAATGCAGTAATACAGCCTCAAACATGTAAATTGTGTGCAACAAATCGTGGGACTGCAGCAAAAACTCTTGGTGCCCAAAGGAGCCTCAGCTGCTGGTCACAATGTTGGTGTGTGAAATGTCCCTTAGCTGTGGGGTGTGCCACTCTGCATCTCCTCTCCAGGCTTCCTCAGGGCTCTTCCTGAGATGCTGGAAGAGAGGCTGAGGTGAGGTAAAGTTGAAAGCCAGCTCTGCATTTGGGGCTTCATGGAAAAGGGAAACAGGAGTTTTCCTGCTGAGTGGGCATGTTCACTGCCCTSCCTGCGTGTGTGGAATTTAGATGAGAAAGAAAGAGGGTCTATTTACTAGCCAGTGCATTTTTTACCACAATAAATCTGGGTGTGTGAGCAATTAACATAATGTTTCCACCCATCCATGTGTCTCTTGCAGGCAAGTGCTCCTGACAAACTGAGTCTAAAGCTGAATTTCTGGTGACTGTAGCAGGGAGGGGGAAGGGGGGACTTTGTCTGAAGCCCAGATAACATTTTGTGATTTAAAAACAAACACCCTGTATGTTCTAACATACAGAAAAATCTAATACTAAGATACACAGGATCATATTCTTAGCAGACTTAAACCTCTTTCACCTCTTTACCATCAGTTTATTACAAATGAAGCCCTGACACAAAGATGCCAGGGAAGTGTTACTTTCTATGTAGAATGGTTCTGTTCTAACTTTTTTCTTGAATATGATGGACAAATATGGTGTTTAAGGTAAGCMCTGGTGAAGGCAGAGGACAAGCAAAATCACCTAGGGTGATGTAGTTTTATTTTTATTGTATTAGCCTTGAATTTTGGGGTGAGAGGGACTGTATTTCTCAGTTCTAGGAAGCAGAATTCTCCATTACATACCTGTCTTGCAAGCTGGATGTTGAAAAGTTGTTGATCCTGCTTAAAAATRTAAGAGAACAGAAATATTTCCACCTTGTTTAAGACTTTTTAACATCAAGACAAGATGTGCAGATATCCTTCAGTTGACTGATTAATCTCCTTGCTCATCTGGTTTATTCATTACTACCTGGATGTGGTGCGAGAACCTCTGTCTTGCAGGCATGCAACGGGCTGMCTTTTGCTGGAAAAAGTCAGGGATTAATGTCTTGGGGAGCTGGCAGCCTGGAGTGTTTGTATTTCATGAAAAAGCAACTCGACTGCAAGCATGCCATCTCAGCCAGGGCTCTTTGAATATAATGTCAGAAAAGAGATTATTAGTGTGTAATATATGTAAATTGCATATTTTTATGTTTTCTATGCCTATTATGCAGCTTCTTGCCTGTCATGCATACATTTATGGGAATATTGTATTTCCTTTTCAAATTAGGTTTTAGTTRCTTAGTGAATTTTCTTTTAACAAATGTTTTTTAACTCAGAATTATGAGGGGATAGCATATCTGGACTTTAATGTATGTATACAGGACTTAGGCATGCTTTTGGATTGGCATGGAACTTTATGATTCGTGGCCATTTTTGCTGTGAAGCAGAACAGTGACTGCAGAAACACTTGTCTCACAACTGCAGGTGGATGGTCTCAGTAAAGGGCAGATTGTTTTWAAGACAGGATATCAGTATTTTGAACTGCTTCATTTAAGATAAGGAAAAAGGCTTTTCCGGTGTACATCGGCATCCCCTGACCTCCTCATGTGCTTTTTATTAGTGTCAGAGCAGCAGAGCTTGCCCTGCACCAGGTCAGGCACTTGGCTGGTTTGGAGAGTGCTGTTCTGGCTGCTGTGGATTCAGCAGCAATACTCTGCCTGGATTGCTGCCCACTGTGCACTCCCTGTATTTAACATGTAGGATATTTAACCTCTAGGATATTTAACCTGTAGGATAATCCAGACTTAAACTTCAGTTTTAAGAATTTACTGGGCAAAGAACAAACGTGTGTAACCTGTCTCCTCCTAGGCATGATTTTTTCCTCCTTGTCCTCTAGAAAACTTCTCAGATCTACTCTTTCCTCTTCCTTGCCTTCTCCCCCATAATTGAATCAAAGCTGTAGCTTTAAAGGCTGCAGTTTCAACAGGGGAAGCAGATTGAGTATTGAATGGGCTGTGTAGGAGATCATAACAGCCTTTAACAAAGTTTGCAGTTTCATGCCATTACCTGGAGCTCAGGAATAAGCTTGATAAGAAAATCCCAAACTTTTCCATGAACAGTAGTAATGATGGAAGCTGTTTCAAGGTTTCTTTCTTCTACTGTCAAAACATTTCACTGCCTGAGTTTAAAAGTTACCCTGAAACTCCTTTTGGTGAGATAGATCTTAGGCAATGCACTTCTCTTAAGTCTTAGAGAGCACTTGGTTTTCATTACCCTGATGTATGGAACTGATAGCAGCTGTCCAATCAGTTAGATGTATTCATATTGTCCTGTTAACTCTGTTTTTAAGGGCAGCACAGGAACCAGGGCTAAAACTTTTCATTCCCTCATTAAGAGGGACAAGAGCAGTGAGAAAAAGCAGCTATTAATTCACTATACTTTTCCCTATACCTTCTGTTGGATTACCTTGAACTGGTTGCCCACAGAAACATTTCATTTGGGTTTGAGTCCCACAGCAATGCAAAGCTCATGATCTTTGGCACAGTGCACTTGGCTTTGAGAGCTCTCTGCTTAATGACCCAAGAACATGAGACAGGGCAGGGACTTCTTGTGAGTAAGAAAGTTAATTCACATGATATCATTTTCATGAACATGAGCTTTTGTTCTTTTTATTTTTAAATTAAAAATAGAAGGTCAGACAATGGGGTTGATTATTTTTTGTTTCTGAGAGTAAAATGGATGAGATTCAATAGTTTTGTAATTGTTACTGTGTAAAAAATCAACATGTATTATTTCTTTCTTAAATATACAAATTTTATATAAAATATTCTATATTTTATACAAGTATATATTTATAGATAATATAACATATGTACTAAACACATTAATATAGCAGAAAAAAATAAATAGGTGACTGTATGTTTTTGGATGTCCACCTTAACTTTTCTCTTTTGGTTTGTTTTGCTTTCAGCCATAACAARTCCATACATCCCAATTGTTGAGGGAAGGTGTGTGAGAGCTGAGCTAGTGACAGCTGGGCTGGTGTTCATAATAGCCAGAATCCTTCTTTTGTGTTTGGAGCTGAATAGAAGGTGGGAGGAGGAGAGTTCACAGGCAAAGAGCAACCTAATACCAAATTTAGGCTTGTTATGAATTCTTTTGAGTAATATTGCCATAGTTGAGCATTGAAAGTCATGAGACTCCAGTCTCTGAGACTGCCTGAAAAAGTTGTGAGATGTTTAATTGTACAGTTATGCTTTTATTGTCATAAATTATGAATATATGTTAGTCTTTGAGCTTTGTTTTCACCTTTTCAGTCATCTTTGGTTGCTTTTCATACCAAGGGCTCAAGAATTAGGTGATCTTAGAATTATTTTTGTGATGGTACCAAGTTCTGGGACTCTGTGATGTAGCACTTTAMAAAAGGACATGAGTTTTGTGACAGACTGTAATAATGTTTTGAATAATGTTTGGTAATTCTCTGTTGGTGAAAATGTATTTAATGAAAGAATCAAGTAATCCTCCTGATTATCCTAAATGTGCACCAGTGCACCTTCTCTAATTCCAGTGTGGGTACCAGTGGTACCTGCTGGTGTGAAATCAGTATAAGGTCTCATTTGGAATGAGTGTCAGATCATCAGTGTCCAAAGCCAGTACATGTTGGGGTTTGTACATTTGCTCTTATTTTTATCAGCCAAGTATGTGGTTGCCAGCTCTTGCCATTTGGCAAAAATTTGCTTTCTGTTGGATTTGTTGTATTCAATAGATATGTTCATATATATATATAACATGAATCAGCAACATGGTTCTAAGGTCCCATAGATGTAGATCCATGTAGCTAATTAACTGTCATTAATCCTCTAAACCCACTCATTATAGTGCATGATAACAATGCTTTTTGTGTTATTTCTTGTGCAATATTTTGTTTTTTGAGAGATTTCTCTACAGTGAAGAGAGTTAACAGCAGGTAATGCCATTCATCTCGGAAGGAGTTTGAAATTTTCAGTGTTAGTGATGAATGAGGGTATCTGACCCACATCTGTTTTACATTAGAATGGAACATTGCCCTGACATCGTTAGGAGCATTTGTCAAGATTCCCTGGACAGAGCTTCTGTAAATTACATGCTGCAAATGTGTCAGGGTCAGATAAGAGGATATCATTAACTGYGCTAAAGTTTACTCATGGTTCTGTCAGTTCAACTTAATATGTTAACTGCCAACCATCTTCCTTGAGCTGTTTCATTAAATCTTTCATTCACAGGAGGGAAAAATAGTATCACTGTACCCCCAAAAATATTGCACATGTTCTTTTCTCATAAATCATATTAATTGCAGGCATGGTCACAAAGCATATTAAACAYAGGCATGCGTAAATGAATTAAAACACATGAGAATTTTATTGTGCCTAGGGAGGGTCCTACATCCTCAAATACTAACCATGTTAACAGCCAAAATGTTTCTTTTCAATAAAACAAACTCCTTTTTTTTTAGTTTAATGGCCTTTATTTTGGTAAAAATAGAAGTATTTTCCAACAGCTGATAATGGACCAGACACTGTGTTCATGCCTTGAAGGCTTTCATCACTCCAATTCTCTTTCTCCATCCTATCCTCAGCTGGTGATTCTGTGCTGACTCCACTGGCAAGGGATTTGTCCTCATGAATATTTTGGCTTGCTTCAGATGTGTTCTCTCAGAAAAACTTTTCTGTAGAATTTGGCTGTTGCAGTCCACTGTGTTCTGTTTACTTATTCCTAATTTCACCTTTGTTTTCTGATAGAATGATTTTATTGTCTATGTCTTTTACTGCATTAGCTCAAAGGCTTCAACATTCCTGTGTGTGCTGTGTAAAAGATGAGAACAAAACATCCATAGCTAAAAAACTTAAATCTGATTTCCCCCCCACATTTATAGGAGTTCTACTCTAGAATAAATTGAATAGTTATTRTATCACTTTAATGTGGTGTTAGCCCAGCCCTTTAATTCTGAGTCAGTGAGGCTGATAATTACTAATTTAGCTTCCCCAAAGTGATTTAGAAGGAAGTATGTCTTTTCCAGTAATTTGGATGATATAGAGATTGAAAAAATTTATTTTCTACCTTAAGTATTATACAGCARTCATGTCTGTTTACTTCCTTAGAACTGCACTGCTTCATACTCAGAGAAGATCTGAGCTGCAGAAMCCAGATCCTTGTGTGTCTCCTGTGCAGTGCTGGGCTGAGGGTGCTGAGCATCCTGCAGCCATGGCCCGTTAATGGGTTTCTAATTGATTAGGTGAAAGTCAGCCATGCCCTTCCTGTAACTCCGTGTATGGGTGAGAAGGTCATGGCTCATACCGTAGCAAAGGCTCCTGCCCTCGGGCTACTTCCCTTAGAGCTTTCAAAACAGACATGACCAAAAATCAAATTATTTAGATACTAATCAACTGCAGGATGATTCTGAAGGCCTCTGAGGAAGATATTTCTGGGAAGTTGTTACTGCTCAGACTTCAGTTTTCTCCAGCTCTGAGACAGACAGCTCAGTCAGTTCTGCTCCAGAATATTTACTAGGTGCATATCCACTTAATAAAATGATGCCTAAATATTTTATAATTTAAAAAAGTTAATCTCACCAAATGCTAATTTTAGTGAGTCAAAGAAAATAAATCTCTGTCTAAATAGAGTTGCTACTGATGTTTCAGTGGTGTTTGAGATTCTGTCTGGACCCAGGTTTAAATTTCAAGATAAATCTCCAATTTTAAAATAGCTTCCAATCTGAAAGTTTTTGAGCTCACTCTTTTCTTGGCGAAGTCCAAGTAATTTTATCTTGGGTTTTATTCTTTTGAAAACATTACATTAAAAAAAAAAAACAAACAACCCTCTAGTTGAAATACACAGTTGGTAAAATAGTTATTTACCCAAATGAACAATTGGTCCTAGAAGTGCTGGCAGACAGCACCGATGGGAGAGCCCTGAGGCAGAGAAGGGTTCCTGTGACATGAGCCCAGCCCAGCCCCTTCTCCCTGCTCTTGAACTTGGAACAAAACACAGGGAAGCCCTGTAAATATTGGTGTCACACTGGCCCTACACAGCAATGGAAAGGGTTGTGCACTTGAGATTTCTGACAAACCTCTGTGCATTTTAAACCAGAGTCAAAACCATGATACTCCCGCCAACAGAAATATTCCCAAAGTAGTCATTTTCAATGTAAATGTTTGTTATTCCTTTTTTTGCCCTTTTTTTTGTAGTTCTTTCTCTTCTTTTAACTTCATGAGTGTTAATTTCAAAKGACAAGGATTACTATAATCTGCATGAACATAGGTTCTAACAATGTCCTGCTGATGCAGTGTCAGGTCATCAAGCATGCTACATTTTGGACCATAACAMATTCCAAAGTTATAAGAAAAATATTTGGAATTTCTGAAACAGAAAAGCTTGCTGAAATAATAGACATTTTAATAGTTTTCAGAACCAATTTTTAGAACAAAAACCTGAGAGCACAGTACTTTCAACTTTTGGGGAGTTTTGGGCACAAAATGATGTACAGATAACATTTGTCAATCTGTGGTGATTTCAGTTGTTTTTTTATTATTAACCACAGGTTTTTTTAACAGGTTTTGGGCATTGAATGTATTTGGTGAATTAAACAGAAAATACCTTACATCCTGAATCCAAATTCATCTTGTTTTTGTAACCTAAAAGTTGTAAGATTTCAATATCTGAATGCAGTCTTTGCATATATTTTGTAATTTCTTTTTGCATGARTGCTTCAGTTTGTGAAACATTTGGCAAATACCACTGGTTAAACTCATGTTTTTCAGTTTAGTGAGTCAGAAGTGAGCATTCCAATGCTATACATAGGAACTGAACTTCTTTCTCAGCATTTCTTTTCAGTGAGATATCTTGGGTGCATTTGATGCAAACATATTTTGTGTTCTCCATGCAAGGATCTGGGTTTCTCTTTCTCAACTACTCTGTTTCTACTTCTTGCTGTTTTCCTAATCAGACATGTAAAAACTGAGTAGGTCTTCTTTCCTACCTAAACCACTATGCATGGATCTTGTTTCATCTATTTATTAAAAAATCACCAAACCAACAAAAAACCAAACAGCTCAGGGCTGGAAACACAAGCTCTTTGCAATAATAATACCTTTTAATTTGTGATAGAAAATAAGTGCAATTCCAGGAGGAGTACCAGAACTTTRGGAAACAKATRTRTTCTTTATGAGGTTTAATTTAGTATTTAAAAWTAGACTCCAATTAAAAAAAAAMCCMAAAAACTCTCTTTAGTTTATGGCAAGAATTGCTGCAAAGCAAAATGATTATCAAATAGCACATGTCAGATAATTGCAATGCCTTTTTGGTGCAAGAACAGCCTGTGAATTATCACAATATGCAGTTTTGGCAGAAGCTGTGTGTCACCCATCCGTTAGAAGCTGCAGAATGTTTGTGAGGCTCTGAAGTGCAATTTATTTCAGCAAAAGTAAGCAAAACTCAGTCATACACTTTTTTTCCAAGTGTTCTATAGTGGTGTGCCAGGAAAGGAAATGTTCAGCAACCTGCAGTGGGAGAGATTTTTGAACAATAAGAACTTTTCACTGCAGTTTCGTGCTTGAAAATGTAGATGCTTTTGAAATTTTTTCTTGCTCTTCTACTGGAAATTATGGCCYGGAGGGCTGGGCTTTTATAGGGACAAGCATGTATTTTCCAGTAAACTCTTTTCAGCCACTGATTTCAAAACTGTCTCTGTAGAAGCAGCTTAAAAAAGGAGTCACAGCTGGCTTGAAGTCACTCTGGAGYGCCTCACCCTTTCTCTTGTGTCCTCGAACTCAGATGATGGAATCAGGATGGTTTTAGGAGCAGCACTTTACTCTTGCACATTCAGTTCTTTATGGCACACAGGGTATGCAGCAGTGGGGATATGGCTGCTCTGCCCCTTTCCCAGCACCCAGAACACCAGGATTCAGTGGGGTTCTTTGTTACTTCCATCAGTAGTGCTACTGGGCTCTGCTCCAAACTGATTTCATTGTAATGGTTACTGATCTTGGAAAAGAAAAYTGTGTGAGCTTTTTTTGTGTTTGTAGATCGTGCAGGACATCATGGTCAAACAGCCACTACTTGCTTTTTGTTCTCTTATCATTTAGTCCTCAAGGAATAAACATCTGCAGAACTCCCAGCTGGGGCTGGGATCAGGCACTCTAAAACCATATAAGTTTTAAAAATATTATTCCTTATTTGCCCCAATATCACTTCTTATTGCTTGTTAGCCATCAGATTTTATTTTGCTGGRTGATGCAACCAAATTCTACTTCCTCTTGGGATTAGCTACTCAAAGCAAGTATCAAGTCTGCCTGGTTTAGGAAATCAAATTACAAATTTGAGAACTGCTGTGGCTCTGTAAGCAATACAGCTCTTTCATATATTTTAACTCTTTCTATTATTCTACCTCTTAGGTAATGGGACTCTTGACTAACCACGGTGGTGTGCCTCACCAGCCCCAAACTGATTATGCCCTGTCCCCTCTAACTGGGGGTCTGGAGCCCACCACCACTGTGTCAGCCAGCTGCAGCCAGAGGTTGGAGCACATGAAGAGTTTGGACAGCCTGCCTACATCCCAATCCTACTGCCCGCCCACCTACAGCACCACAGGGTACAGCATGGACCCCGTCACGGGCTACCAGTATGGCCAGTATGGACAAAGTGAGTACAGCACAGCCCCACTGGGCAGGGCACCCAGCTGCCAGCAGCCTCTGCTGTCTGTCTGTCTGTCTGTCTGTCTGTGAGGAAGGCAGTTCTGAGCAGAGATCCTCAGGGCTTGCTGCTACTTCTCCTCAAAGCCATGCACTGGTGAGATAGCTGATTGTTCAAGCAGGATTTCTGCTGCATAATTATTTTCTTAAGTGATGTCAACAACATCTTGATGTTATTAATTGTTGAGACATGAAACCTGATTGCCATTAGGTAAAACATAAGGGTTGTCCAAAATGAAATAACCGCTGGCATTCCACTATTAGAAACACATGTTCTTAATGAGGTCAGCTCAAGAATCATTACAGTATATAATCCCAGATACATAGAGTTTTGTCAAACTTGTCCTAGGAATAAAAATATTAGTCCCTTTCCTTTGATATATCAGTATTAAATATGACATTGTCAACCTGTAGTTGGCATGGCCCCATGCTGTGAGGTTGTCACAGCATGACTTAAAAAGCTTCTTTTGCTTTTTTGCAGGTGCCTTTCATTATCTGAAGCCAGATATTGCATAAATGAACTGTCCACTTCAAGTTAAAGCTGGTCTTGTTTTCCGGTCTCACTCCAAGGCTTGGATATGAGGGATCTTCTCAACACAGTGCAACCTAAACTGGGGCAGTCCCACTGAGAGAAACAAGCTTGTTATGTTCTCTCCAGTCATAGCTTTTTGTAGACTTTTGAAGGCTGGACAAAGCTATACAGAAGACAAAGGCCAAAAGCAATAATGAATAAATGTGACATGCTTCATTATGAGTGGGTATACAAAATAGAGCAGTATTTACCATCACAGCCTGGCAAACATTCCATTTTTATTTGTTGTTGTTGAAATTAATGTGCATTGATTGGGACAAATGGAACATTTTGAAACTAAACTTAGAGCAGTTRAGCTCTGCGTACTCTGACTCATCTGACATCCAGTGCTGACTTTAGTCTAACTTTCAAACAGCTCAGTTTCTGAAGCAAGGCTGGGAGAGCCTCTCACTGTACACACTGGAAATGGCCATCAAGAGGAAACATCACAGTCCCTAGGAAGCTGGATAAGTGTGAAAGACTTCCTGAGCAACTCATTGGTTACCTTACCACGCTTTTGTAATCAGCTTACCAATAAATGTCACTCACAGGTTTTGCTTTACCAAGAGAGGAGATCTTGTGCAACATGAAATCCAGATTTTACCTTTTTGTATGTGTTTTCCCAGTGTGTTTTACCTTTCTWAAGAAACATGGGAGACAAAAACCCCACCACCAACACGACTGATTTTTCATAACTGCCTAGCAATGTGCAATACTGTGTACCTCACACAAACTTTGGGATCATCCAAAGTCATAGATATAGAATCAGAACTATATTTTTGCAGGTACTTTTATTTTTGCAGTGCATAATTCTTGATGCTAAAATACAGAAATGTTGCAGTCTGCTGGATTACTGAAACCCAGCTTGCTGATCATAAATTAAAGGTCATCTTCAGGAAACAATGCGAAGAACTGATTACGTTTACATGTTTTTAGTGATGTACAGGACATAGACAGAGATGGGCCTGTATTTGACACATCTGTTTAAATTATACAGTGATATCCAATATAGAAAGTATAATTATAGGAACCAAGGTTTACAAGAAGTTTGCATCGTGACATTTTAGAATGTCAATAAATTTGTGTTTTGTGATGTTGAGAGGAAGAGGAYGATGGAAGGCAGGATTATTTATTTCTCTCTATTCTTGGAACAAAGAGGGAGGCAGAACACAAATACATTCCTTTTAGGGTTAAGGACTATGAAGTAGTGAGTTAGACTAGGTTCAGTACAGAGGTTAGTACACACAATGGTCTTAAGGGTGATGGAAAAATGAAATATTATCTTTGTGTTGCAGCCTCTACAACAAAATGTGTTGTAAAAAAAGGAAAAACCCAAATAAAAAGAAAAAAACCAACAAAAAAAGAAAACAAAAAAAAAATGTCTTTCATGTAAAAAGTTCAGTAAATATTTACTATTTATAATGAATAAACATTATGAAGACTTGCAAAGCACTGATGATTTTGTCCTAAAATGTAGTATTGTGATAAATACATTGATACATTTTAATCTGAATATCATGAAGAAATAAACCATGTTATCTTCGATGCMGACTGTATTCATTATCTGAGGGTATTCTGCACACAGCCTGGGCTGTGGGAGCACTGGGCAGCAGTGCCCAGGTACTGCCTGTGTGCCAGTGGAGCTCTGAGTGTGTCTGGGTGTGTGTGAGATAATGAACTCTGCATTTTCTGAGCTCTGTGGGTACCAGTAGTACATCTTCCCAACAAAGGAAAAGCCCTTGCCATACATTCAAAATAAATTAACATAGGTTTAAACCCAGCACAAGCAGGACAGCCAGGATGGCTTCAGAAAATGCAGGGACTTTGTAATCAGCTGTGGGCAGTATCTGCCCTGAATTATATTTTTTTTTCCTCAGAAACCTCAAGAATTTTATAATGGGCCTACACACAAGCTGATTGTAACATGGGGAAGACCYTTCAAAATGGGTGGAGTAAATTGTACTGCCACATCAGTGTGCACGGGTATTTTACTTCACCCTAGGCTTGGTGAATATTTAATTTCCTCACTATTTTGTAGGGGATGTAGCCACCTTGAATTTGTTTCTGCCTTTTTTCCATGTGCATTTTATTTTTATTTTGTTCTTTTAAGTCTAGCCTTCTTCCTTTGGAAAAGGAAGGAATAAAGGGGAAAGGAGATTTCTTTTTTTAACTCTTTCCAGTTTCTGTTTCTCTAATACACTTTTTAAACTTCTGAGAAAWTAGAATTTAAAACTCTCTTATTAACACCCATTCCCTGCTCTAAACTAATATTTTTTCTGATTTTTTTCAATGTTGCTTCCAAGGACTTGGCCCTTGGCAATTGTCTCRTGTCCCAGGCTTGCTGCAAAGGCCATGTAAACTTCTGTTTCCCACTTGCAATCTCTTTTCTGTAACCTACTGGATAGAATCCTGCTTGCTTACATGGAACAAGGTGATGAGTGCCCCTTCCAGGAGGAAGGGTACCCTTGTCACAGGGTGATGAAAAATGTCACCTTCCTTTTCTGTCCCAGCAGCTGCAGGGGTGGGAGAGCTGGGATTTCTCCCTGTCCCCTCAATCCCACTGAGGTGCTTTACTGACCTCACCTTAGGGAAGGGACATTTTGGCTGCTTCATCCTCTTCTCAAGGGTGTCCCAAGCCCTTTCTTATGTGAGAGCCTAATGCAGAGCAGGAGAGACTGGAAACAAGACAGACTGGGAGAAAAGACCCTCKCCCTGCCCATGGTGGGGGTTGGAACTGAATTATCTTTAAGATCCCTTCCAACTTCAACCATTCCATGGTTCTTTGAAAATCATCCATTGTTCTCCCAGTCAAGCCATGCGGTGGAGAACTGGGATGAGCTCTTGTCATGGGAAGGGAGGAGCCTGGGGCAGAGGGACCAAGCAGTATCTTGATTTATTATGTGCTGTAGAAATCTTTGACAGAGCTATAAGGATAACTCGGGATGCTGTTGAGCCCTTCTTGTTACCACTGTCAAGACTGAAGAGGTTCTTGGGAACCACATGTGTTTCTGGGATATGGATCCTGAATGCTCAAAAAGGCAGAGGGGAATGAGCCTGCCATGGATATTGCATTTGACAGAAAAGCCATGCAGTTGCTGGGAGGAATGYGCTCACAGCAGTGGAGTCCAAACCYCACTCACTTCTGAGTGCAGAAAGGGCAGGTCTCAGGGTCCYTCCTCTTATTTTCCTTTTTTCTGTGTGTGAGTGTGCACATTTGGCAAGATGGAAATAAATCACCACAGCTGCTTAACCAACTGTCTGACATCTCATTAGAATTGGAAGATTTTTGAGAGACATGTTTTCGTAAAAGTTTTTTTTTCTTTGTGTTACAACAATAATTTTCAAATTATTATTAAATCTTCCTTTATCTAGAAATTACTTCTACTCCCATCACAATACCCAGTATATGCACTTTGCCACAGGTTGGTATGTGTTGCTGTTCCTTTATGCAGGCATTAAATGAATGAGATAGGAAAAGAATAATTTTTAATGACACCYATTATCCTTTTCCCTAGATATTTCAGTGTTTCTCATTTAAATAAAAGCTAGAAATAAACATTTTTCTCCAATAATCACACAGGGTTTTCTACTCAATATTCCTCAAAAGTCTCTATCCAAATAACAAATGCTGTTGAAGTGTATCTTTCTGGGCTATTTTGAAATGCACAAAATACCTATCCCAATCTACAAATATTCACTGAAAATATCTGATTGTCAAGCAGGTCTGTGTCCTCAGAAATCAGTTTCTGCATCTATGTGATATTAGAGTCCCTAGGTTAARGTCTGTGCAGATTAAAACACAAAGTATCTGGCTACAGGTCTGTAACCTGCATCTCCAAATATAATGAAAAAAAAAATACAAAGCTACTTAACTTTGCAATTCCAAACCCCACCCCAGAYTATCACATGCTACTAATATTTTTTGGTAGCAAGGATGTCTACATTTTCCCAGACAAGAGCATGTAAGCTATATGTTGTGTCTGAATTCTGTGATATATTCTCAGAGTAGATAAGAGATGCATTGTCTCTGGTCACTGCTGATGTGTAAAGCACACATTTTTGCTGTRTTGTTAACCATGAACATTCTCAACATTTGCTATTCATAATGTCTTCTGGCCTTAAAGTCTATAAAGTGGATTACTAGAAGACATCTTTGGGTGAAATAAGAAATTAATTTAAGGCAATATCAGTGGGATCATCAGAAACCTGGGACAGCTTGAATTTATGAACTTTGTATTGTTCACTTCAATGTTCTGCTTAATTGGAAGAAAACCTGAATCYTGATTAGAAGATCCCATTTTTAATTATTTTCCCTTTTCCAATGATATCTAGATATTCCCTAGAGCAACTGGAGAGTCCTAGGGTTATTTAAAGAAGCATGTGAGTTGATTTGAATCTGTTCAAGATATTTGTCTCTTGCAAAATAATAAAACTTGCAGTCTGTTTCTGTGCTCATTGCTGGTAAGAGGCCATTTGACATGTCAGATATTCACTCTTTATTCTCTCCCAGCACTTCTGGGCAGCTCATCACTGGCTGGGAAATTCTCACCAGGCTCAGGGAGCAAAATGCTCCAGCTAGGGGATTAGTCTGATTCAAAAACTTACAGGTATTTGTCATACAAACAGGCTTCAAAATCAGGATGTGTACATGGTGTTGGTGCTTAGCTCAGTTTTGTCATCATGGCTCCAAAGGCAGCACTTGGCAGTGTTCACACACAGTTGAAATCTTTGCTGAGTGCATTAACATCACCTCAGAGCCAGTGGCTGATTAACCCAGGGGGGCTGTGGACAGCTTGGGCACTGCAGCATTTTGACATGCACTGTTTATTATTCAGCCACTCAGGCAATGTCATGAAAAATCATAATAAAACTAGGAAGACACATCACATTTGACCTYTGCTGAATAATTTAATAAAGCCAGCTTGATACACAAGTATGAAAGAGCAGTTGCTGGTACGAGCGGAACTGTTGCTTCCTTGTCTGGGAATTGGAAACAGTTCAGAAGGTTTATTAACCATTCGTGTCTTCATCTTCAGCAAAGTTTGTCCTTAGGCCATAACCAAATGTTGAGCTACTTGTCTCTCCCCACATTCCCCTCATTTCACCACTCACACAGGTATCTTTGCTTATGCTGTACACAGTTATGGTCTCAGTTCTCATGTCTGTACAATTATCCTTTCTTTTTTTCTCATGGACTCAGTTTTATTTACACAAACATTTTTCTCCCCATATATATGCACTTATTTGTAATGATCTCAAATGTACATACCTCTAAAATTTTAGCTTTAAAAGGGTGATTGTTACAGGTACTCTGCACACTCAAACCATGATATTTTATAATTCAGAAGTTGAGAGATGGAGAAAATGTCTTTRGAGCCACTCTCATGTGAGTGTCCCCATGGTCAGTACCAGAATAATTAACTAAGGGTACAAATCTCCTGAGTTATTTGAAATGCTGTTTTGGCTTCCCTTGTCCTGGGGAAGGGTCTGTGGGGCTGGGGATGGTGGGGCTTGCAGGGACCACCTGGTTCTGCAGTRCCTGAGCCATAGAGCACCACTGGGGTCCTGCCCCYCTGTGCAGCTCCTGACACAGTGTTSGACTGAACCCTTTTCCCATCGTCYCCATCTGAAGTCTCCAGAGGTGGAATTCACCCTTTGCCCTCAGTGTCACGGCTTCTCCTCATTGCCTCCCTTTCCCTCTCCAAAAACGTGAGTCCTACCACTCCACAGGTGTCCAGCAGCCACTCCTTTTATCCCAGTGCCTGCATCAGCTCCATGGAATTTCTCTTTCACTTGCTCTTCCCAAAGACTCTGATGGCAGCACCAGCACCAACTGCAGCTCCCAAAGTGTCCCATCCCTGTTTCACCTGGCACTGGAGCCTGAGGGAAATATTGCACAGTCAGGGCTGCCTGAATTGAAAAGGGGATAATGAGTGTGTGAAAAGGTGAGGTGGAGTTCAGCTTTTCCTTCAGAGCCCAGAAGGGTTTCTGAGTGCAGAGCAGTGTCACCATGCCAGGCATGGGGTGGGGATGGTGGGGGCCAAGGGGGACAACTGCAGAGTGTGTGGGGAGCAGCCAAAATGTGTCCCTCRGCAGCTGAGGGGGAGAGCACAGAGCTCCTGTCCTGCTGGGACTGGGGAACACGGAGGGAGGTGCTGGTGGTGGGCCAGGGCTGTGTGAGCCATCTGCTGTCTCTGGTGCCAGCATGTCCCGATGCCACGTGCAGCGGGAACAGCACGGCTTTGCCTGTGGGTGGGTGCAGAGACAGCAGCAGCCCTGCTGGGAACCCTCTGGGAACTCTGAGGGCTTTCCTGCTGAGGGTTRGGCCCAAAGACAGCTCCATGTGGGTGCTGCTGTCCCRGGCAAGGTGTACAGGGGGTGGGAGRGGAGATGGTGCTGTGGCCCTTCAGTGCCCCTAAAAGTGTATTTTTCTCATGTGYGTGGGGTCAGCAAGGGGTGGCTGAGGAGTCCAGCCAGGGAAGAGCTGTTGCCAGAGGTGTTCCCTTTGGGTAGAGCTCAGTCTGTCCTTTGAGAACAGTTGGGAACAGCATGTGCTGTTGGAGTTGGTTCTTGGTGCAYGGAGCACTGTGCAAAATTAAATCCCCCTCCCTTCCAGGTGTTCCTGGGACATGGCAGRGCTGTGCCAGTGCTGCAGAGGTCCCAGGTGATCCRTGTGTGAGCAGCAGCAATGGGATAATGGTGGGGAACAGGATCTCCTGGGGGTTTGCTTGGTCACTGCACTTCCCAGGGCASACAGCTCCTGTGAGCCTGCACCTCAGCCTGGCTTTGCTTTCAGGGCATTTTGTCAGACCCAGTCATGCTCCACACTGTGCCTGCCAGTGCTGAGGCAGCAATGGAACCTCAGGTGGGAGGGCTCTGCCAGTCCTGCCAGGCTGTCCCAGCCAGGTGCTGGCCCCAGGGACAGCGACAGGGACAGGGACAGGGACAGGGACAGGGACAGGGACAGGGACAGGGACAGGGACAGGACTGGCCTGCCCTGCCTCTGTGAGAACCAAGCACAGCAAAACCACCTGTGAGACTCAGTATAGATACTTGGCTTGGCTAAAATAACCCTGTAGATTCTGGTAAATCATTTCTGGGGTTTACCCATACTGCATGTATGTCTATCTAGACATGTGCATACTGCCAATATACTGCAGTCTTAGCATGTGAATCAGTCATGTGGCAGAAACCTTTACTTACCTCCTTTTGTAATCCTTATTCATAAAGGGCTACACAAATGCCAGATATTTGATCTGGAAGGAAGGATTTTCCCCACCCCCATCTACAGGAAAATATAATCTCTACTAGTGTGGATAATATCACAAGTGCTCTTGCCAAAGAGGAACTTGGAGGAGTTAATTTTTTTTACTGCCAAATATAAACTCCTAAAAAGATTACACAGAATAGATAAGGAGCTCRATCTTATGCCCATGTGCACCCATTTTGCTTTGATTTTTAGTGGAAATTTCAGGTGTGTAAGGACCCAGAGATAGCAAAGATGAGTGAACAAGGCAATTTTGATCTATAAAACTGCAGTTCTGTTACTTCTATTCTGATTCTGCTCAAGTTCATCAGGAAAGATTAACTTTGGCAGCTTGTTCAGTGACTAAATCTTGATATTTTTGTGGCTTAATTCATAACATAACTGTAAGCTATTGCCCTGTGTTTATATTTCCCATCCATTTCTCACATTTCCAAAGCATACTGATATGTGATCCTGGCAATTTAGCTACCATAATTGGCATTTTTCTAGGGCCAAAAGGAAACAAATTCCTTATCCTCCATACTTCTTTAATTTCTGAAAAACAACAAGTAACATGGTTAATCCTCTTTTTTGATCTTTTCCCCCCCTTTGAGTTTTTCTTATGGTCTTTTCCTTTTAATCTTTTACTTTCTTTTTAATCTTCACTCATTGTCCCCCTGCATTTGAAGAATTTCATGTACTTACATCTCTAAAAAGAATTGGACCACTTTATGGAAATAGCTCTTTAGGATCTTGTTCAAAGCACCATTATGTACTTTTAACTGTTTGGGGGAGGGYGAAAAAAGGAGAGAAAAAGCAACTTTAAAAGCACTGTTTGTTTGTGTARCCTAGCAGAACATTGATGCAGAAACAGGGTCCGGAAACACCCCGAGTTAAAATGAGACCAGRCTGCTTTAGATGAGCTGGAGGATCAATAACCCCTTTGATAGGGGTTGGGTCACATCGTGTGACTCCTGGGGGAGGTGTGTGGGCAGGAATATTTCGGGGGGGCCAAGCAGAGCAGCACAGGTGAGCTCTGTGGTTCACCTGTGAGCAGCTCCTCCCAGCCTGGAGGGGATGAGCTGTGCTGTGTGGATGCAAATCCTTTCAAACTCTCCTGCACAGGACACCATTAGGGCTCCAAGGGAGTCTTCCTTTGGACATCAGCCTTCCTCAGGGGGTGTGGAGACCACKCTGCSAGCAGCCATGTGGAACCTGGTGAGATGCAGTACCGGTTTTGCTAAGGATGGTGTGCTCTGGCCTCGRGTGGGCTCTYCTCTGGGGCACCTGGGCATGTTTGAAAGGGAAGGTGTCACTTTGTTGGGCCAGAATTCTGGGTTTGTGAGATAGCTGTGGGATGAAGCTCACGTATTGGCAAGCATGGCCCAGTGTTAACACAGTAATTCATCTTCCAGGCTTAGGCTGATGTGGCTCTGACTGTCTGAGTGCTGGAGAAAGAAAGGTTTTTTTGTGCCTTTCATCGAGCACTAAAAAACTGCTTGGACCTGTGAGGATGCCAGTACATTGCATAGCATAAGATGAGTTAAAAGAGTTATGTGTAGGAAATAACGAGCACACATCTCAATAATCAGGCTGAAGCTRTGTTTTAAGAGGCAAGGTGAAGCACAGCATTCCTTGTTCATTGCATAGCCAAAACTGCCACTGTGAATTCAGTGGTGTGGCTTTTGTCATTCAATTCTCAACTCGGTTGTGGTGTCTTACCCCTCAAAACTCCCTTTAATTTTTTATTTTGCCAATCTCAAAAGCCCCAGAAACTGGCCAACAGARGTCATGTGTTTCTCAAGCTGGCAAGAAATTTCCAGGGATTAACATGTGTCCAGTTTAATTTAAGCAGAATTGCAAGCCTCTTTTACTGAAGTAAATTCTTTAAAAAACAAACAGTAAGAGTTTACAGAGTTCTGGAAAAGTTGCAAAACCCAAATGCAAATCCTTTTCCAGTTACATGAATATAAATTGGGCATAGTTCCCCTGAAGATTTTATACTAGTTTAATGCATGTATTTCATTTGTAGTTAGACTGCTGATAAAACTTTTCTTCTGTTGCCTCAAAACAAGATTAGGTCCTCTCAATCTCTTTTCCTTTAGCCACAAGAATAGGTGAATTAGATTCTCCTATAACTTGGCCCAAATCAAGAACAGGATTTGGCATTGCTCTTTATTGGAATTTTAAATCTTTTTTTCTTTCTRTTTTTTTCTCTTTTTTTAAAGGCTGATTTTAAAACAAATAGTTAAAATGTGGAGCTGAGCATTTCTTCTAGAAGTTGCATATTCTAAATGTACTTGTACCGTAGTCTGCTGCTCATATAAAATTACAGACTTCACTTTCATCTTTCTTTTTACAAGAAACCCTTAATGACAAATGCAGGCTGTTTAGTGATACCGATATACTGCAATCTTAGCATGTGAATTAGTCATCATACAATCAGTTCAGGGGGTCAGGCCTAAAGAAACAGTGCAGAGTTGGCAAACTGCTAGTCTGGTGATGTGCTCTCCACTTCAAAGTCATGGTGCTTATTCCCCAGAATTCAGATCACAGAAAGAAACAGCTGGTATTGTCGTTTGTGGCAGTAAGGACTCTCTTTTTTTTTGTAGCAAGATAAGGTTTCACTACTTTGTAAAACAACAATTTACTTTAGAGTGACCCAGCCTGTAAAACACAATAGGAAGCAGGAATCCACGGAGCACTGCTCTGCTATTATTATGCAAGTAGACATGACCTGTGACAAACTACACTGGAGAAGACTTAACCTTCTTGCTCCTTGTCTGAAAATRTTCAGTGTAGTCCACTTGTCAGTGGCAGTCAAAGGTTTCATATTCCAGAATGACTTTATAAGCAGTYCTTTTCTGTTTGGATATTGCTCTCYTGCATATTTCCAGTGTGGCACGTATTTCTGGCAGCACACAGCTACAAACTACCAGTCCTAATGCTTAATGCAAACACATTAAAAGTGTCAGCTTTGCACCTAAGCTCTGAGACTGCAAAATTTGAGTTCAAATATAAGTTTTCATGTTCAGCTTGTAGATAGCAGCTGACTGAAACACCATTTCTTTTGTTTCTTCTTCCCCTAAACCCCCATCACATCACATCACATCACATCACATCACACTGGTACTTTTAAAGTCATTTCACCTAGAGACCTGAGCAGATTTGTTGCCCAGATATTGTGGGGGTAAGGGAATAAAAAATTAAACCACACATTTTAAACTGCCGGACAGATGTGTATCTCAGGGATATGTTATTGTTCTATTATTGTTATTATTCATAGGCTTCACAGACAAGGCAGGCTTATCGGCCAAATGCCTCATTATCAAATGACTGAGACCCAGTAAGTGCTTAACAGCATTCCTTACCAAAAGAGGAAATGGTTCCAGGCCAGATCCAGCTCCGCCAGAGCCGGTGGACAGAGGCCCACTTCAATGAAGCATCACTTGGGGCCCCTCGATGCTCAGTCCCCTCTATTTTCTGACATGCTTTTTAATTCCCCAAAATGAACCAAACAGCTTTAGCGTCTCTCATCTTGCAATGTGTTCTGCAACTTCTGGAAAGGAACCTGGACACGAGGAAAAATGCTACAGAACAAAAAGAGCCACAATACAAACCATATGACAACGCCTATTTCTTCATCCTCTTTGTCATGTTGTTTTACTCTTTCCTGGCATTAACTGTCTTCTTTGGTTATGTACGCTCGAAGAAAGCAGTTTCAAAGCAAGATCCTTACCAGGAGTTCATCGAGGACAGGGATCGAAATAAGAAGTGGAACACGACTCGGCCAGTGGTGGTGAAATTTGACTTTGAAGAAGAAAGTGTTCTTTGAACTCCTTAAACCAAAATACTCTGCAAAACGCACCGGGCTGTGTCTGCTGCCAAGATCTCAAGTGAAGATCTGCACGTTTCTCTTGTCCGACTGTTACCCTCACAATAAATCAGAATATTGCTTAAAATAGGTAAAGGAAAAAGAATTTTCTTTCTTTTGTTTTTCTTGTAATCCATTTGTTGCTGAAATATGCATTTTCTAAGTTTTGGAGAAATCTTAYAAACTTTAAGATGAGAGTGAAAAGTGGACATTTTTGGCTTTTGCTTCCAGTTTGGTGCAACAAGAATGGGAATTCATCCTACACAGAGACCCTGAATTTAAGACAAAGGACTTGTTTGTGTATGCATATACCCACTCCAGTGGAATGCTGTTTCCTCTGAGTCCTTCAAATCTGGGAACTGGAGTGTAGCATCCCTGGGAAGTGCCTCCCTGGAATAGCAGAATGCATTTTGCCTAGACCAGCAAATACTATTTAACATGTAAATATAGAAAAGCTCCTCTTGCATTCCCTCCCCTCAAAAATTAATTTCATATGCTATGGCAAAAGATTGAAAAAAACATCTGCAAAATGTAATTAAAATGCTTCTAGTTGAAAAGCAGGTTGTGTGTTCAGTGAGTTTGGAGTCCTTGCCTTGTCCATGTTTTGTATGTATTTATTCTTCACCAGTTTCTAATTGAAGTGTACGTTTCATTTATRGAGAATGGTAAATACAGCTGATCACAAACCTTATGTGGGAAGGGCTTCTCTGTGTCTGCAGTAAATATTTGCTAAAATATTGCACAATCTTTGCTTAGAGTTGTACTGAACACATTCGTCTACCATCTGATTTATTAATTTTAATTCTGCTTAATAAGTATTGAAAAAACAAGATTTCTGACATAGAACATGTTGCTATGCTTAATAGAAAAGCACAGTGCTGAGGTGCTCAGTGACATCCTGCATGTGCTATGACACAATACTCAGTGATAGCACACGTGCTCATCTTCTGAGCCTTTAACTTGCCTCYCTCCCTCATTAATGGTCTCCACTTGTATCTTGTGTGTAAATGCTCAGACAATTACACAGGGGCTGCATGACAGAGGCCCTGGCTGCTCAGAGAGCTCTCTGATCACAGGAATAATTTTCAGGCACTAGGTGGGCTCTGGTTTTTCCTTACTGTGCATACAAAGCCAAAGTGGGGCAAATAAATTTCCACGTATGTGTTAACTTCTCCTGCTAGTGGGATTATAATGTTAAGGATTTGGTTTTTCTAAAGTGTAGCCTTCATAATTATGTATGGATTGTTTTAGGGATGTGTAGATTTTTAATTCTGTCAATATTCAGAGAAAGATTTTATATCTATTCAGCCAGGGCTAAATGATCAGATGCTGTTGCTGTTTCCTGGTGGGAAGTGTTCTGCTGTGTGTGCAAGCAGGGAGGCTGATGCTGTGCACAACCCCTGCTCACAACACTAATTTTTGTTTCCTGCTTACCAGCATGAATGTTTGTAGAAGCAGGTGTTGACTCAGCTCAGAGTGCTCTGTCTCTGATAGCTGTGCCACAGGAAGACAATAAGCACAAAGTGATGCTTTCTCAGTTGTACTTGTTCAGCCTTCAGGGATTTGTTGGTCCAACAGGGGCCATCTGAGGCAGAGGCCACTCCTGCTGCTGAAATGCGGGGGTGGGATGTGTGCAGAACACTGATGTGGAAGGGATGAACACAAGCTTTTCAACAGGCCAGAAAATGTTCACAGATGTACTTTTGCTCGATTCATCCAAGTCCAATTTAAATGGTTTTGACTRTATTAACAAGAGCAGAGCTGCAGTTCTTGCACAAATCAGTGTTTGGTCTATGTTTTGTGTGTCCTGGCTGCTTTGTCTGCAGAGTTTGGAGTGGAAAAATGAAAGTTCAAGTTATCTGTGTTCACATCGTGCTCAGGAGTCAGGAGACTTTGGCGTATGTGAAATTGAAATCACTCTGAGTTGAGTTGAATGGCTTGTTAGGGCTTGGAGCAAATGGGCAGAGCGGCTCTAAAAAACAGAAYTCCGGCTTCGTTTTTTGAAAAGCTGTGTAAATGTGCTCTCCTGACAGAAGATACTTTATTGTTTTCATCTTATAGTTAGTGTTTTTTTATTCTTTGCAATGTGTTCTATCTTAAAAATTAAAGATAATTTTTTGAAACTTCCTTCAAACCCATGTCCTTTATTTCTCTAAGCTGTTCCTGCTTTTGTCTTACCAAGCAATTATCAGATCAGCCTAAATCCCTTAAACATTCTTCAGCAATGTGCTGCTATTGTCTAAAGTTTGGGCTTTTTTGGAAACATTCACAGCTCGCTTAACAACAAGACCGCAAGTTCTTCAAACAATTTTACATCGTTCGTGCCTGCGCGTTTGTGTGTGCGTGTTTTCGTGTGTGTGTGTTTGTGTGCGTGTTTTCGTGTGTGTGTGTTTGTGTGCGTGTTTATGTGTGTGTGTGTTCGTGTGCGTGTTTATGTGTCTGTGTGTGTTTGTGGATTTGTGTGTGTGTGTCTGTGTGTGAGTTTTTGTGTGTTTGTGGGGTTTTGTATGTGTTTGTATGTGTTTGTATGTGTTTGTATGCGTGTGTGTTTGTGTGTGTGTGTGTATGTGTGTGTCTTTCTGTGTGTGTTTGTGTGTGTGCCAACAAGATGAGGCTCCTTCCTGTCCTATCTCAGCGCGGTAGTAAAAATGTCTCTTTGTCAGCGTTAGCCACAGGACACATTGGAGGCATTGTTGGCCTTTTTTCTTCTGTGTGTCAAAGCCTGTTCAYCCCTGCCCAGGTGCTCTTCAGAGCAACAGCGGAGAGAGCACAATTCCATGGTGCAGCTCCTCAGCAGCAGCAGTGTCTCTGAACCTTCAATGCAGCCGCATCCCTCTGCTCTCCCGAGGATCCACCGAGCTGCTGGAGCTGGACAAGTTTTAGGTTTGGAAATGCGGCACAAGACCTGTGTGCAGCCCTGGGAGTTGAATGGCATCTTTGTAGGACAAGCAAGACCCCTGTGAGACCGGTGGTGTGCACAGAGAAGGGGGGTAAAAAGTCCATGTCCTTCCCTCAGCAAGGGAATGGTGCCAAGCACAGCAGGGCGGGTGCCTGCACAAGGTGATGCGCTGGCTGCCTGCTCCGGAAACAGGCGGTGGGGAGGGCACAAGGGCAGGGATAAACCRCACACATGCCATGACAGCACTGCCTATCATGTGAGAGTTACTCACCTCGTTCTGTCCTCKGTGTATGAAATCAGTGTCAGCGCTGCCAGAGCTCACAGAGGCCTCTGATGTGTAACCTTGTCAGCCTCCTTTACAGGCACCTCTGGGTTTCTGTGTGGGGTGTGAAACAGGAACAGGAGAGCCAAAAGAGCTCCGTTCATGGTGAGCCCTGGGCTGTGAAGTATGGTTTACACCTCTGAGATAACCAGAATGCTCCAGGATAAGCACTGGAGAAGGAAGGGGGGTAAGGAAGGGGGGTGGGGAAAGGAGGGTAATACAAAACACCGTAATGAGGAATTAGCCCAGGCAAGGGACTGTGATGCTGTAGGAAATGGATCTGGAGAGGCTGCTGGTGGCAGCAAGAGTCGGTTCTACATGCTAATAAGTGCCTTGAACTTTAAAAGTTTTAGCATTGCAAGAGGAGARGGATTCATTAATTGTCTTTGGTTTGTGTTTTTTCTCTCTCTCTGCTTACTGGTGTTCTGAATTAACATCATTCATCTGGTGATCTCACTAAGAACCTTCTTGTTCCTTCCTCCTTGCTAGTAAGAAACATGCTAAAACCAATTAGATCATGAGTCTTGCTTTAGTTCCCCTAGTTTTTGCTATTTCTTGTGGCCCTCTGTAACACATTGCAGCTGATGTGTGTGGGCTGCTTTTGGGGAGGCGTCCACTTTGAATTTAGTTTGAGCATTTTGAGATACTCTACGAAAGGCTTCACTGAAATGCAGGCATGAAGCAGTTTCCACTCAGCCTTTGTGAATTAGTACTGCAGCTTTCTCAGACTGCTTTGCAAGGTCTACTTATGATTAAACTCCTGCTGAGAAATATTAGGTTCTTCTCTAATTTTATTTGCCTATGTGTATACCCATGTGGCACACATGTTTTAGTGTATTAGGGTTTGTCTTCCTCTGAATGCCAAAATTATGACAAACAAGCAGGATCAGCTAGAATGGCAGATATTTTGTACTGCCCTCACACTGGTGTAAAYCTGGAGTAAGTCGATTTGGCTGTGTAAATTCTGCTGTTTGCTGGTATGTGAGTTACATCTAGAACTGAATATTATAGGTATCCTTTGACTGCTTACAGCTCTGAACTCCACAGTGAAGCTCTCTACACCCATGGGGAGCCTAAAATGCATATTGGGTGACCAAGTGTTCCTGCAGCCTGCAGGCAGCTGTAGACATTGAGTTACTAATGCATGGAAAACTTCATGGCACTGGCTGCTGTTGCATTCCAGGAAAAGTTAAGGATGCCTGAATTAAAGCAAGCCTGGCACTGGATATTTCTCTACCTTGTTTAGTTGGCATGGCAAATGCTCCAAACTTCTGTCACTTCATCTSTGACATACCTGGATGCATAGACAAAGAGAACCTGATATTTAGTAAGGAAATRCTTCCCTCATCACAGGAACACATAAAATGACTTCATGGAATTGTTCAAGTACCTCTGGCCTGGATTCAGAGGAGCACACAAGTCTACACTGAAATCTTCTGTCAGTCGTGTGTAGAGTGCAGAGGSACTTGGAGAGCAGATGCTTACAATTAAACACACGCTGCCATGTTTTCTGAGCAAGCCTGCTTCCCAAGCTTGGAAACTCAGTAAGTGCAGCAATCTGTACTACAAACTGAAATAACCTGATTTATTTTTCCTCTTTTTTTTTTTTTTTTTTGTGTGTGTGGGATGTGTAATAGCAAATCCTTTGCCATGTAAGTAAGCTTGGTAAATTAACAGAGTTCATACTTCTGGGAATAAGTAGATTCTGGGGGCTTGCTTTGAATCAAATGATTGTGAACCCTGCAAAGACTTTTCCTCCATAACAGAATGACACAGTTGGGGACCTTCCAGCTTTTTCGGTTATTCTAAAAAAAAAAAAATTGGAAGGCACAATAAGCCTTGACTGACAACTTCTTGTAGTATAACTGCACACTACTTTCAGCTTGTTTTATAAATTCTCAGCAACAGAGCCTTCTTTTCAGCTTGGGAATGCTGTGTGACCTAGCACATGAAACTGCAGTAAATAGAGATCGCAATGCCCCCTCCCTGCCATGTATTTGCTTTCATCCCCCCAGACAAAGGACAACCAAAGGTGTCATGAAATTACCACAAACATAAAATATTCTTCCAGTTGAGGTTATATGGCTGGGTATCCTGGTGTGTATAAGAAAATGCTCARTGTCTATTCAATAAGAAAACTGTACTTTCTTCTGGCTCATTTGGAAGCCTGCGGTCAGGCCCAATATACTTGCTGGGGTAGCTGTGCTTGTTTTCTGCCCTGGCAAAGCACTCCTTATCTTGAAGCTGCTGGCTGATAACATAATTCCTACCTCTGTGTCTGAAGARGACTGAACTTGGGYGCAGTTTTGTTGGTGTAAGTGTCARAAGCTTACAGTGATCACTTTGTCCTTTGCCCCGAGTCACTGAGGTGTCTCAGTGTGGTAACAGAATCAAACCTGTGTTGAGGTCATGGTGTGGCTGCCCAGGCTCACTGGGAGGTGATTGGACACTGAGGATTTTACAGACAGATACAAATCTGGGTAAATTTGGRAAGGGCAGCCCATGAGGGGCAATGTGCTCCTGGTCTGCTAACACTGAGCATGGTCTTTGCTTCAGCAAAAAATGTAAGTGCTGTGTGGTCCAGAGTGACCTTGAAGAACCAATGAGTTCCACAGTAATTTTTTTAGGGGAAGGGGAAAAATAAATCTGTTTGACATAATGCCAAGACTCCAGTTTGGGTTTTTTCCCCCCTTCTAAATAAAATAGCTTTTAGTGAAGCTGTATTAGTTTTATTTTCAGCAGAGCATTTTTACTGAAAAAGTCTTTGAAACTTTTTGATGCACGGAATCATTAGATAATCACATAAATAGCTTGGTCATGCAGTGTCATGTGGTTTTACTTATACAGAGAAGTTCTGTCGAAACATTTTCTGTCTCTTCTTTCTTCTATCTCCGTGGTATTTGCTGATTCATCCAAACTGCTGTGTTTTGAGGGAAGGAGTTAATTGCAGTGGAGTGGTTCTGTCAGAGCCTCACATGGCTCCTCTCATGTTTGCTTATCAGTGCTGATCCTGATGGGCTGGAGGAGAGGGAGTGTAATCTGTCCTCAGCACTGAGCACTCTCAGCCTGGCAGGGCTCCTGGCTTCCACAGGAGCTCTCTAGAAAATGACAATTCTCATTTTGTGCTCRTTTGAAGAAAACTCCCCTGCTGAATGGTGAAGCTTGGTTCCAATCTGGCAACTGGGAGAAAATGGGAACTGTTTTGCCCCTAATTGTCCTCTCAAGTCATTGAAGTATTGAATTTTTTTAGTTATTTGTATTTATTTATTTATTTATTTTATTTTTAGGAAAGAAGGGGGAAAAGAAAAATGTGTTTTTCTAACTTCCAGCTGTATGCTTTGATCCTGTATCCTTCCGTGTGTACATTGGTTTCACTGCTGAAAGAGGGGGATGTGGAGGACATTAACCAGCTTTTTTCCCCAGCTTTGTATTGGTGTCAGTTCAGATGCACAGCTCATCTCAGGAGGGTGAAAATCATTTACATTTGGCACTGGGAAGTTACTCATAGCAACCAACTTCAGGCCCTGAGCAGTGGCTGGTGAGGGGCAAGGCTGCAGCTTTCCCTGCTCTTTTTCTTAATGGCCCTGTAGGATAAACACACTAAATCCAAATTCACATCTCTAGATGGGACCTAAGCTTAAATAGATCCCTCCTGGTAGACAGGTAGAGCTTTTCTGTTCATAAATTTTTATTTATATCATCATTTTAATCATTATTTGTATTGAATACAATGCTTTAAAAATTATCTGTATCCTGCACCATGTGACACTTGGGGCAGGATACAGATAATTTTTAGCTTTTAGCTGCTTTGTTATACACAGTTACTACACAACTATATAGAAMACTGTAAATCAATGAGTTTAATAAAAAAGGCAAGCAAGCAGCTCTGCATTAGAAGAATCTCAGGGAATACAAGTTTTCCAGCTGTTCATTCTTGAAAGTGACTSCAGTCAAAATCAAATGCTATGCATCTCAGAAGAGAATATTTAAAATACTGATGTGTTAATTGGAGCGTGGTTGGTGTTTCAAGCTTATCAGCAAAAACTGCTGTCAGAATGTTGTGCYAGTTCTGAATTACACCATTGTGCCATGCAAAAAGCAAATTTCCTTCAGCTGAAGGGAAGGAGCTGGATAGGATGAATGGGAGGCATCACACAGGTACCACCCTGCAGGAGAAGGGAATCCAGGTGAGCCTGTCCCTGATCAGTAACAGCTGTGTTAATTAACAACACAGCCTCAGCCCTGATGAGCCACAGCTGTGTCCAATAAAGGTAAGTGTGATAAAAGGGAGTGGGTGAGGTGGAAGGGGGAATCAGGAAGGAGGAGGGACCTTGAGGAAGAGAGAATGATGAAGAAGGTGGCTCCTGAGGGGAGAGAATCACTGCTGTGAGGTCGGTCTGGGTGTGCAGTCACAGTCTGGCCAGGTAAGAGCCTGCATTCAGAGCCTGCAAACCAATGCATGCAGTCCTGGTTTAGCAGGCAATAACCAGCAGTCAGGGGCTGCAAGGGAAACCTGCAGTAGGAGCTTGTGTAGAGTCAGTGAATGATTGGAGTCAGGAGGGCTGAGCTGTAAAGAGGAATAAGCCAGGACCCTTTTTATGCTGTCATAAATGAAAAATCTGTGTCTTGGCTCATTTCTACCCTCTAACAAGAGGGCTGCTGCAACATCATCCATGATTTCTGTCTGACTGCAYAACTGCAAGAAAGTATAAACATCCCAACACTTCTAATCATATTGTCAGCCATTTTCAAGAGCTGTTTAAACAATAGATTTTTCTTTCAGTTGTGTGTTTATGTCCTGGCATGACTCCTGATTAAAATTTATACACACTGTAAAGAAGAGGTGTTTTGACTGGATGGGGCTTTTGCCCTTTTATGTGTGACCATGGGATTTCACAGTTTTGTGCTTCCACAGTTCTGCTGGTTAGTTCTCTTTTCTCARATTTGAGTTGCTTCAGGTCTTTTCCTGGAATGAGGAGATTTTGGGAAACATTGTGCCAGAGCTGGTTGTGTTGCTGTTTTGGCTTCCCTGTGAATGTTTAAACCTCTGTCCTCCATCCTGCTTGTGCACTGAGCACCTTGTGGGAAAGTGCTAACTCTTCACCAGGTCAAGTGTGATGAAGCTTGGACTGGTTATCTTGATTATTCAGTCAATTAACTGGATTTGAGTATCCTAGTTTCTTATTGTCACCTGATTATTTGCCAGACTTTGCTCTACACAATGGAGCCATGAGAAAATCAAGAGGAAATTGGGCAATTGTGCCCATTTAGTTAGCTGCCTTGTCTTTTTTTTTTCTTTTTTTTTATCTGATAAAACACTTTGATTTCTTTCCCCCAATTTCAATTTAAACTTTCAAAATTTCTATTAGCATGGACAGTGTGACCTCAGGAGAGGTTGTCTCTATCTGACTTCTTGTGCTGCATTTAACAGAAATTTGGTCTTTTTTTGGTACGTTTTTCTGAGGTACTTGGTACTTTTCAGGGGGACAATGAGCAATATTACGTGCACCAAACAGCATGAGGATTTCAAATCCAGAACATTTGTCATTTCAGTTAATGGAGTGTGGCTGAGGGGGAATTTCATCAATATGTGAGTTTTATTTTTGAATCCATTGGGTCTGTTGCTGGCCATTGTTTWGCATCAGCACAGACCAAAAATGCCATCCTTTATAAATACCTGCTAGAGGAATAGTAAAAAAATGTTTGGGGTCCATATCCATTATAATTGTGGTTGGGATCTCCCTCTTGCACATGCTCACATCTCTTGCAATTGAGTCTCCCCTCCCTGAAGCCAACATTGCATCCTCAATTCACACCAGCTGAGGATGTCYCCAGTGTTGTTTATTTTTRTAAGACGTTTCCTTCACTTCCAYTGAGTTAACTGTTTTGTGCATGGTTGAGTACTCTAAACTGCATGTGGCCTTTGTGAAAGGAAAAAAAGGAAAACACTGGGTTTTTTGTGATTTACTTCTATTTTTCTGTAAAGTTCTGCAAAAACAACTTTTTCACTTATTTTATTTTTAATCTGAGTCTCAATTCTTCTTTGTTTCATCCCTAATTCATTTTTCAGTCAGAAAATAGGACACCTGTCAGCCAACTGTGAGCTGAATTTCTATAATTTGCAGGAAGACTGGTCATAAAGTGCTTAAAGCTCTGGGGACTTGGGTACCACCTAGTGCAGAACAGATTAATTTCACGGTGTTTTTCTGCATTTGCACAAATTAAAAATATGAGAATCTTTACTTTGTTTGTTTGAACTTCTTGAATTAAATTTCTTCAATTCGTTTTGAGCTTGGATTTGGACACTCAGCAATTTCAAAAGTCTCCAAATTCCAATTTCAATGCCAGTTGGATGTGCAGGCCTCTTTCTCTGCCTGTATCTCATTAATTTCTGATGCAAAAGGATTAATTTCTGTAATTTCCACTTGGACATTGGGCCCTTGTTTGCATGTTTCAGACCTAGTGTTCCTTTATTATGGTGTTGCTGGATGAAATGCTMGACTCAGGAATTTTAAATTTGTGTTCACTCCTACCTCAGACAGTGCTGATGCTTCATGTTGGGATTGGTGTTTGAAGAGTCAGAACTGTGGCTTCAGGGATCTCTCTTGGTTATTTGGGGGAAACTGTGCTTGGATTAACAATTCCCAGTGATTCAGTGATGTCATATAATTCAACCATGTTTAAATTTAGCCAAACCAGATATTTGGGGATTTTTTTTTTTATATATAATTCTCCTCTGTCCTTCCTTGTAGTGAGAGGGGATGGGAGTGTTTCACCCCCTGAGCCCTGGTGGAAGGTTGCCATGAAAACAATACCTTTCAAACCTGCTGAAACGTGGAAAACCCACAAGTGGAAAACTTTTGGGCCAGAAAGAATCGCTGTAACAATAGTTTGGTGACTCAGAACTCATTGAATCACATCTCCCTCTAGGGTTTAGATGTCCCTGGATGGGGTCAGGCTGCCAGTTGATGACTTTGCCTGTAGCAAATTYTGCATTTGTAAAATGTCTCCTTGCAGTTCCCAGGATGTTTTTACATGCAAGAAGCTGTTTTGTGTTAAACCATCTCTTCATTGCTGGCACTGTACAGAAGTGTACTCGATCATCATCTTAATGACTGAACTACAGCTTTTGGGATTTCCACAAAATTTTGCCACTAAGTGTGGTTTTGTTGGTGATGTTTTGGGTTTTTTTATCCATAATTACTTTTTTTCAACTGTGATAAATTTAGATGGGTCTTCTACTCTGCACTTAGCAGTTCAGTCARAACTGCTCAGGTTAGGCACTCTCTGTGGTTAATGAAGTGAAATAGGAGCCTTCCTAACTGCATTGRTACTCAATTATGTAAAAATTTATTTTAAGATTGCTGTATCAGCYTCTGGTGTATCTCTGCCCTCTGACCAGGTAGGCTGGTATTTATTTACTTCATTTGTCAACTTAATAGGAAAGAATCTCACATATGAAAGAGCAAGTAGTAGTATGTAGCACTTAGAAGAGCAGGTATTTTTGTCTAAGGTTTCTTCATAGTAATAATCTCTTTATATACTGAACTGAATAGATACAGCAACTACTTGGAGAATTAGTCTGGTTTTCTGTTCTGAGATGTGGATCATTGGTTTGTAGGTACTTGAGGGCTGACAATGCATCTTTACTGTAGGAGGACAGTTTACTAAATACATGTAACTACTGCCTAGTTTCATGCCTCTTCATTCCACCATCGTTTGACAAACTGCAGAATATCTTGAACTGATTACCTTTGTGTTGAAATAGAACTGAGTCAATGGTGTGATCAAGGCCAAAGCAGGTAACAGTCTGAATTGGCTCTTGCTACCTGCTGGCATAATTCAGTTTAACAGAGCAGCCCTGTGGTGTCTAGGTTAACTAAAGACAAGTTGGAAATGATCTACATTTCAAAGGCTGTACTGAAATTGAGAAGTAATTATTTTGTTCTTGCTGCCTGCCCTTTAAAAAAAAATCACTGCAATGACACTACTCTGCTTGTATTAATAAGGAGTGCAAAGGTACAGTAGTACCTGGCTGGATTCAGCAGACTCCAGAAACAGACTATTTGCCTTTCCTGCAGTTATTCCATGAAGAGGGCTAATCTACAACAGTGCTTTTTCCAGAGACCATGCCTAACTCATRTACAACTTTTCCATTCTAGAGCTAATTAGTTTTGGTTGAGTAATTCATCAACATTAAGTAACAATAAGAATCATGTTTCCAGGAACACTTTCCTTGTTACAGAAAATTGGAATCAACTGTGGAAGTGTGGTTCCTGAATCTAGTTACTTTTCAGAGAGTGTTTTTGTTAAAGATAGAGCTTCCTCCTGTAATACCAAGTCTTTTAATACAGCTGATTGGGTGATTGGATTGTGGYTGTAAAGTTTTAGACTCCTTTGAATGTAAAGTTTCATTGCTCTCTGATTTTAATAGAGGTATTTGCATATTCTGAAAACCTTCCCAACATGAGGGGCAGTTCTGCTTACAGAGAAGATTTTAAGACTCTGGAGTCTTTCAGGAACAGATTAGATAAGTGCTGGCTCTGGGTGGAGCTCTGARAATCCCTCCAGTTTCACACTTGCTGTGAGCCATGCAATCTGTTTAGTCCATTTGTGTTACACAGGACTGCAGCTGGTTTCAGTTACAGAAGTTTTGTTTACCCTGACTGGGCTTCAATCTTCAGTTYAGGGGCAGATTCTGCCACTGCAGAACCCTACACAGAACCCCTCTCCCTGAAAATCAGCCTGGACTTACTTTTTCATCGTCTAAGCATCTGGCTAGTGTCTACCACCTGCTATTCCTTCTGTACCAGAGAGAAATTTCAGCCCTTCCCTTTTTGTGCCTATTCTCTCTTCACTCTCTGTGCCAGAGGCTGCACCTTCTGCTGGTTTTTACCTTCCTGGAGGCTGCTTGCCTCAGCTCCCTCCTTTCCCCAGTTATTGCTGGCCTGTCCCTGAGGAGGATGCAASGATGTATGTCTTGAGGTCTGAATTTTCAGATGTTTAAACACTCTTGGGTAAGTGATTTCTGCCTCTTCTCCCTTTTTGGTCTCTCTTGAGAATCTTCTGCTGCAGYTCTGCTTTGATTTCACACTCTGTCCATTTACAGTCAGGCAAGATTCCAGTAAAACAAATGGATTCCCCCAATGCACTGTGGGACATGTTTCTTGTGAATGGTGTCATGTTCTTTGAGACTTGTTTTTTCATTMCTCAGAAAAGAAGGGAGAAAGGTGAGGACCTTGTGCTTTTACATTTCTCAGTTGTCTCCTTGCTTTTCATTTTAACTTTCACTTCTTGTCTTTCATCATTATACCACCCAAATGTGCTTAGGTCAAAACTAAATTCTTCACCCTTTCAGTGTTTTATGTCAGGCTTTGCTGCAGAATGCACAGTTCAGCACATCAACCTCATGGCAAGGGAAAGCAGGTACTGAGGGACAAAAGAGCCTAGTCACATTTGTGGGGTGTGGGTTTTTTGTTTTGTTTTGTGTGTGGTGTTTTTTTCCCCTCCTGCTTTGACTGTCTAATGTTGTTAGTTTACTCTCCACTAGAGTACACAAGTGAGAAGCTCACTGACCCTTGGAGGCCTGCCCTTATTAACCCGGAAAAAATCAAATCAGCCAATCCATCACCACTGTGAACTAACAAGTTCAGYTGGTGGCTGCAGCTTCTGGTTTCTTCCACAAACATGGATCCAAGGCTCCTTTGAACTGACCATCATTGTTTACTTTCCTTGCTGAGTGTGTTCATTTGTTGCTCAGCTGTGTGATGGGTGGATAAATTTTGTCAGATCCTTGCTGCAGCCTCATGTTTAACTTCATGTGCTGCCTTCTTTATGGCACTAACTTAAAGAGCTTGGTGATGTCAACTTCCTTCAATGCACGTGTACCACATTTTTCACACAGTCAGAGAAGCAGGGCTCACTTCTTGAGCTGATTTTGGTATATGCAGATACAAAACCTCACTGCAGAGTGACCCTGAGCTGGCCACACTCATGAATGCATTTTCAGCCCCACAAACAAGAGCAGCTACAGTGGCAGCAGCACAGAAAAGGAGCACAGTGACCTTATAGCAGCTCTYGTCTTGGGCTCTCAGTGCTAATCCAGTCAAATCAGGCTTGAACATCCATATTTCTTTCTGAGACAGTCCCTGTGTTGTGCTCAGCCCATCATCCAYAGTTCCAGGGAAGCTGCAGTTGAAAAAAACCCTGTAGTTTTTTGGTTTTCCTTTTCTTCCTGCTCATTCCACGATGCCCAACACCTTCCTTATTTACAGAGCCTAAAGGAATTTTGTCTACTGGGGGAGCTTTCCACTGACACAACAGAGTGTTAAATCCCAAGGGATGGTGCACAGTGGAGAGAAGGGTTGTGTAGCTTTAGCTTTTACAGCTCTGTTTTCAGGTGCCAGTTTTTTTTCAGGAGAACAGGAATGTCACTAGCCTGAAGTTGGGGTTCATGTAATGGCAGCAGGTCCTGTTGTTCTGACTGGCTCCATGGATGCACTGTGGATTTCAGTCTGCGTTTCAGCTGGAGTCAAGGGAATCTTGTTGGGCACAGAGAAGAAATCATAATTAATTAAAAAAAAAGAGAGAAACAAGGCAAGAAAGACACAGCAAATGTAGACCAGCAGTTTTCCTGGGCACTGTAGGCTTCCAATACTGCCCAAACACAGTCACACCTTATCTGTTCTCACATCTGGGCCAAACCTTTAGTCCATGTGGAAAGGCTACAGCTGCATGATGCCAAAGCAGCAAGTGAGGATCCAACTCCCCAGTTTTATTTTTGCTGGTTACTGTGCATTGCATGTCGTGTATTCCAGGCAATGTGTTTCCTATTTGCATAGCTGTTTATATTTTAAACAATCCTATCTCAGAGCAACAATGTGTATTTGCTTTTTAAATATTTGTTTTGCTATGTTTCCCAATTTCTGGTCCTGGCACATCAAACTCAATAGAACACACTGGTTTTGGGAAAACGAAATCAGCCAGTGATGTAATCTTTRTAACTGATGTCTCTCTTTGCTTCATGGCTTCACTGAGTTTGCCTTTTTTATTTTATCTCTCATAAATTCAACAACAAAGGCTAGGCAATAAAAGTTTGAGRTTTCAGGCACTCCCTGTGTTTTAAATTTGTAAGAAAATTATCTAAGTGACTGAGCTAGGATTGAAGTCAGAAAGAAACAGAGATAAGACAAACAACCACCAGACTCAATGCCTGTCAGTCAGCAGAGATAGATGTATCTTTAATGTGGAAAGGGATTGTTACTTTAAATTCACTGTGAATATTGTCCCTGTTAGCAGGAATAGCCCTTATCCTGGTGCTGAAAGCCATGGCTGTATCCAGGGTACAGTAAGGTGGGGAAGCTGTCCTCACTGTTGAATGACTGGTTTGAATTTGATGTGTCACTGTCCAGTGGCAATCAAGCTTTGGTGCTGGCAGATCAAATCCTGGCTGGTTTTTCTGTATTGTTGCCATTGACTTTACGGCTGGCTCCTGCAAACCTTTTGGTGAGCCCTGGCAGGAAAGCTGAGGGAGGACAGAAAGTCCTGCCCAAAGCAAAACCTTCAAGAAACTTGAAAACTGTACTAAAAGGAAGGGTTTTTTTTCCTAATGAAAACTTTTGTTAATTTGCTCATTTTTGATAGCTCAATTCAGGAAGCCCACTTTAATTTATTTGCAGTCCCCTCCCACTGCTGGCATTCTGTACATAGGGATCTTGGTATCCATCAGGATCTATCCCATGACAGCAAATCTTCCTGACTATTGAACCATTTATTTATGTAAGAACCACTGTGCTGTTGGAGATGTGGATTTAACCTTTTTCTGGGTTCAGAAAACAGACMCAGATCAAGAGACTGAAGGTAATAAAACACTTTCCTACTATAAATATTATTTCTTTTGAAATATCACCTCATTCCAATTAGTCATTTGTAATTGTTTTATGTATACACACATGTGAGAAGCAAAACAATCTTTTTTTCCTGYAAAGAGAAAATACCATCTTTATTAGCAGTATATAAATTCTGTGATGCTTTGTGGTATTTTCACCTAGGATTTTATAGGAAATGATGGAAAATAGTTAAAAATACTTAAGGAAAAACAACAGCAGACGAATAACACTCAACACTACAGCTTTTTGAATTATCTGGAATTCAAAAGAACAGATGTTAAAAAGAAAAAATTTTCCTTTGTTCTTTTCYTTAYAAAAGCCCCAATTTCTAACTCTCTTCAAAAACCTACTGAGGCCAGAAGTCAACCAAACCTGTTTAAATGTCCTAAGTTTARTGGCAATTCTGAGGCACTGTGCAAGGAAAGCTGAGTTGTGAGGGTCCATGTGAAGGGTGGAGGAGCAGTGACTGGGTGCAATGGGAGTGCAGGGACTGTTCAGTGGTACCTGAACAGACACTGAGTAATTGTCACTGTCACACGTTTTGCTTTGTGCTGCTGGAAGCTCCTCTATGAAAAATGCAAGCCCTTTGTGCTGCTTTGACCCCAGTAATGATGGAGGTAAACACTCTCAAAGTCATAGGTGAATGGCCACATGTGGCTTCTGTTGACTTAAGTGGAGCCTCTGCATGAGCTCCTGTGTTCAGAGTTTGGTTTGTCTGTGGGAGTAGGGACTCTTGCCTGTTCTGCTGCTTCTTGGTCTGGAGACCACAAAAATTTTTTTTTAAGAAGTGGCCTAAGAAAAAGCCACAGAAACATTGCATTACAAAGCTGCAGCAATATTCAAGGACAAGTACAGAGATGATATGACAGATGGAAATGAAAGAAGGAAAAGGAATGTGGTCTGGAGACCAAATATGTTGTATAAATTTAGCYCACAATGGAAATTTTAAGTTCAAGCAATCACACCAAACCCATCATCCACAAAGCTTGGTTAAAACATTTGATATAATTCCAATGATATTTGTATCAACATGTTGATTTTAGTCCTAGCAGCATTTTTTCCATAATGAARCAGAGAAAAAAAATAGAAAATAAAATGAGATTTATAGTTATGTTTGACATTGACAAAAAATCCCAGTGCGGATTTGCTGATCCTTGTCCTGGAAGTCCTGGAGTCTGTGAGTTCTTGTTAAATGGGACCCACAAGAGCTCATGTTCTCTCCCTTGTACCTCGCTTTTGTTGTTGCCGGCTTTGAAAACAAATTCCTGAGCTCTGTGGTCAAAAATCTTTTGAGTAGCCCATAATACCACAGGTGTAACTCAAGAATGACTTTAGTGTGCTTCCTAACCCTTCTCCATCTGCTCCTGGCACCTGATTTATTACAGCACACAGGTCAGACTTGTCTCTGCTGCTTGACTGGTCATAAACTCCTTTTTGTGTGAGGAAGAGAGGATGGTATTAGCACTCCATAAATCACAGAGTGAAAGAGGAGTAGGAGTAACAATATCACAGATTTTAGTCTGGCTTTGAAACCCCATGTTAAGCAGTAGAATTACAAGCGTTTTGTGCAGAGGAATCTGAGGCCACCTTGGATCCTGAGGTTTCCTGAACCTTGGTTAGCTCCACTTGGATGTGGGATGCCCACTCCACTGGTGCTCTCAGARCAGACAGAGGGGAGAGTGGAGCAGTTGGAAACTGCATCTCCTCTTCCAGCAAGACCAGCTGCTGTTGCAGTGTGTTTAGACAGCAAGGTTGGCTTTTCCACAAATGGCTTCCAAGCTTCCAGTGACCCAAGCTGTCAACACTTCTCTGGCAGATTGGGATGGGGTTTTCTGAAGAACCCTGGAAAAGCCCAGCTCTGTTCCCCTGAAGATTGGTGGTTGTACTTGTATTGATTTTTATTGGAAGTGCTGCTTCAGAGGCAGAAAAATCTTGGTGTCTTTGTGATTTTAGTGGACAAAATAGAGGTGCCAAATGCTGGTGTTTAATCTCRTGTTTCCTTTTGCTTTGGTGAGCTGTTTGTTTTCAAACTTTTCCTCACTGGAAGAGTAACAGGGAGTTTTTTCTCAAGCTGTCATGACACAAGCTGAATAAATAGAGTTGCAGAGAGCTTTATCCTGAGCCTGTTTTTTCACAGTGCAGAAGAAAACTGCAGACTTAGTGTCAGATCCAAAGTGGAGGGAAGTCAGTGGAAGCATTTTTGTTGTTTTCACTAAAATTTGGATTAGTATGGCTCTCATAAAAAGCTTCCTGTACAAAAATTCCACCAAAATAATTAGTTTTGCTTAGTATCACACTTTCCTGTAATGCAGTAAAATTAGAAATTTATAGTGTTTTTTGAATTATGGAAAAGGATCAAGTTCTACCATTAATTAATTAGTTTTTCCCTCCATCCTCATTCCTAGTAAAAACTGGAAGAATTGCACTACTGTTCAATGTGAATTTTGAAGACTAAAGGGTGGGTAACAGGATCAAGATGATGATACTTAACAAACCTCTGTGTGCACTGAGGCTCTGCCTTGGGAGGCAGAAGAGTAAATTCTCCTGGCATTCTGGTAACCACAACTTGAAAGAGTTTGTTCCAAATCCTGGCTGTACTTGTGCACAGTTCTCTTTTCTCAATTTTGATGATAAAACAGGAAACTGTGAATTTTGTCTCAATAGCTTATAGATGTGTTGAGTATTAACTCAAAGGGGAGAAAAACTCACAAACCTCTTTTTGTAATAGGCAGTTCAGAGCTTTTCTGTTTTTAGCAATTAAACAATTTTCCAAATCAGTAGTGGCATTTCAGGCACCTCACTTGTCTGTCAAGGTCTATCAGCAGAGAGCTGTTTTCTCTAAATTAATTTGGTAATTCTGCTAAAGTTTCCAAAGGAAGTTGTTCCAATGGTCACTTTTCTACTTGCTGGAAAGGACTAACAGTTGCACCTCAAAAAAGTGAAGTGGGTGCTGCAAGATGCTGTGGAGGACCGGCAAAACAAAGGAACCAATCAGGCTTTCCAATTCAGATGATGGAAAAATCTGTTTCACAGTAAAAATCCATTTGGACAATATGATCTAATTTTTGCCAAACACAGATATTTGGTGGATTTTTTTAAGTGATCAAAAATATGTGTCATAAACACAACTGACCAGATAAAAGCCTCAAACCATCCAGAGTTACTTTGATTAGTTCACTCTCCTGTCTCTCCTGTTATATGTGGAACTCCTGTGTGTACTTCCATGGCTGATGGGGAATTAGCTCCTCTGAGGAGGGAAAAGGAAACTTTCAGAGGCATGGAGATGCTGAATGCTTTAAATCTGAGTAGCTCTGTAAAAGGTATGTTAAGATATCTTTATAAACCATGTATTCAAGGRGATAGAAACATACCATATGAATTTAGATAATCTAGTGTGGCCATGGATTTACAGTGCTAAGTGTCTGGGAAAAGTGGAAAAAAGGCAGCAGGGGAAAAGAAAGAAAAGCTGTGTTCTGACTAATCAGTTCATCAGTTGTTGCACTTCTGTGGTGTGCCATACAACCACGCTCTTCCCAGGCAGGGAGACTCTCACATGACATGAGATATGCCCAGGGTCATAAATCCTAGCAGTCACATTATACACCAAAACAAGAGATAAATGCCTGTTTTATTTATCTTGCTGTAGCCTGTAGCTTACAGTGGTTCTGTGTCTTTTACTGCAGAGCTTCTCAGCTGAGCCTTTCCCAGCCCCATCTCCCAGATGAGTGATTGGTACAGGTTTAGAGTAGTAATGAATATCTTCTTAGGTAAATGATGAGATCTATCCAGGCTGCCAGAGAAATTGTACACAGACACCCATGGAATAAATGGGCTGGCAGACAGATTCCCTTGGCTATAAAGAAATAYTCAGTGTCTTTTTGTCTTCTTCCCTGTCATCTCATTTGGACACACGGGTTCAGTGATATTTTTTYTTTTCCCCAAGGGTAGTGGTACCGTGGCTGAGTCAGGCCATGAACAATATCTGTGAAAGCTGTAGCCTTTTACTCACACCAAGGGGAACTTGAAACAAGTCCACAGATACTATACAACTGTGTAATTACAGATGATTCCCTGAAAAACCTCCTGTGCAGCTTCCCACTAAGCCYTTTTTGGAGTGACAAGAGCATGAGGTCTCAGTTGTTCTGCTTTTTTTGGGAGAATTATGAGGTACATTTCTTCTCTGGCTGGGGTACAGCAAGTAACTTCTCTGTGCTGTGMAGCAGTGACACACGAGGTGCTTTCTGCAGCAGCTGAGAGCAGTTCCATCAGCTTTTCCAATGGCTGTCCTGACTCCTTGTGGCCACTGAAGACACTTGTCASGCAGAAGCTCATTTTTCAAACCACTGATTTTTTTCTATTCCTAATGCTGTTTCTGTTCTTAATGGATCAATGCCTGCTGTATTTAATTGAAAGATGTCACTACTTATTCTTCAATTGTGTAAGAATCTTCATCTACCTGACCAGAGGGCTCTGTGAGTTAGGAGGTGACTTGTGGGTCTTTATTAATGTTGAGCTTTAGTTTGCTGTAAAAGCATTCAGGGCAAGGTAGAAAATGCTGTGTGGGGAGTACACCTCCCAGCTGCAGTGGCAACAGCTATGGAGGAATGAGGATGGAAAGAATCGGATTTTTTTGTCTGGAAAGCTCTGTGATACGAGGATGTAGTGTAAACCACACAAGTTTTCCATTCTTGAGTCTTCCTTTTGTGTTAGTTTTAATTTGTTGGATTGTTTAGCAGGACTGAAATTTGACAAAGGGGAAAGAATCTATCTATGTAATGCTGGCAACAGTTTCCCCTTGCTTTATGGGGTTAGTTTGTAGTGGTAGATGGATTATTTGTTTTTATTTTGGGTTCTTGCCTGTGTAAGAATAGACTACAAAAATCCTGCCTGATGCATCAGCACAGCATYAGCAGCAGGCAYTGCCTAACAGTATTTGAAAATTGTKAATGTAGCTACAGAGAGAGAATATCTGAGTACTTCCAACATCTGAAAACTGCCTGTGCTGCTTTGGATGTGCTTAGGACATCTCTTGGGAGGAACTGGGAGCAAAACAAAGGAGATCTTGCTCAGTTCATTGAATTAAATCCTAGATTTAGCAATGTAGGAAGCTCAGCACAGTTTTGTTTCTRCAGTGATGTGGGTGGTTTTCCCCTGGTGTTGATTAGTAACTAGTTCTGGATAAAATGTAAAACTCAAAAGCTGCTGATGGTTGTAAGTGCCTTGTGCAGAGAATTTGCTGTTATCTTCACTTCCCAAGGTGCATTTACATAAAATGACAGTCTTTTAATATATAGTCACCTGTGACTTTCTCCTCCTTCCTCAGAAGCTGAATATAGCAATTCACAAGGCAGCAATGTAGAATTCAGCTCACGTTTGGCATTTTCCACTTTTCCTGGCTTTTACATGTGTGATTTGTAAACTAAATAGCAACCTCTGAGCTTACCACAATTGAACACTTATTAGCCCAATTCTACTGGATTCTGATGAGGTCCTGCTTCATGGGTCTGCAATTATGAACAATTATAATGAACATGGTGAAGTAGAAATTATTCTGCTGGCTTTAAATTTTAAATTTGCAGCTCCAAATTCAGCTTTTGCAAGAACCAAATGAATGTTGTTGTGCTTCTTTCTGTTACAATGCAAAAGAATTGCTGACTGTTACTCCCAAAGTGATTTCTTYTTGTGATAGATCCTCTAAGTTATTGCTGGAAATAGTATAGGTGGGGGGATCCACCATAATTATGGAAGCACAAATTCTTCCTTTATTGTCACSTCTGTAGTCCTCTGGTGGAGAAAGYTTTGGAAATAAATKGATTAYTGACTACAAGTTCATGGTGAGCCCTGCTGAAGGACTTGGTAAAGAACATGCAGTRTAGAATAGCTGAATATCCTCAATATGTCCTGGCCACTTCAAATGTCTGTCTAGAACCAGTTTAAAGTTTTGCTTCATAAGAAGTTTGCCCTTTTCCTCTGCTGGCTGCCATCCTGCCAGCTGCCARGTCCCATCAGCCTGTTTTCACTCCAGCATCTCACATTGCAGGTGCTGGAGTGCCTCGTGCMCTCCCCAGTGCTGCACACCCCAGGCAGTGCCCAAACCCTGCTGAGCAGAGCCAGGGGATGYAGAATTCCCCTGTGGCTTCCCCAGCAGCTGGCAGGGAGCTCCCAGGACATCCCTGGGCTGACACTGGGGCTGTTTGAGGGGAGCACCACCAAAGGGACTGTGCAGCTGTGCTGCTYCTGAATGAGAGAGAATACAGGGGAATGGTGAGAGCTCAGGGCCTTGATGCCTCAGGATTTAGCTTTTRTATTTGTCAGATCCTGTGCTGCTGTAGTGTGTTAACTCTAAAGCTCCACAGCCTGTCAGCTCTCCACCTTATTCAGACAAAACAATTCTTCTCTAGGCCTGGAACTCAAGGACACCTCACTGCCTCAGGCCCTGAGAAGTATAAACAAAAGTGAGTTGTGGGGGGAGCAAACTGGGGGAATAGGGCTTCATTACCTGAAGCTGTAGTTGGAGGATTAACCCATGCCATGTAAATGGACCAAACCTGTAGCCGGATGAAAAACTCATGACCATGGTCCGTCTTGGGTGCAGCCCCTTGGAGGCTTTTGACTGCCCAAGGTGTCCCTAGTGAAGGCCTTACACAAATACCTGCTTTTATTCTGTTAATCTTGTCTAGACTCTGTTTCAGGTAGCCACTCCAAGGCATCAGTCTTAATTAACCTGTCTAAAGAAGGGGTGTAATCATCAGAAAATGAAAGGTTGGCAGCCATGCACATTTTACATTATATCTTCTATCTTCCCCATGAAAATCTAATGTCACAGCAGCTTCTTCCAATGGCTTTTTGGGGAGAACTCAAAGACACTTAATAGGTATACAAGAAGTTACTTCTCACTARCTGCATTAAAAATATCATGGAGCCTTATTTTGTTTATACTGTCCAGTTTGAGCAAGCCAGAATCTACCTTCTTCCACTGGACAGCAAAAATCTGAGGTGGGCAGGAACCATGGGCAGGTAGGGGAACACTCAGGAACTGCAGCAGGACTGGGAAGCAGAAGAAGACTCTTGCTAATTGAGTCTGCAGTGTATGAACACACCTCTGGGTTGCTTGCATTTGTTCTTTTGGGTTTGAAAGAGTTGGAACCAAGGAGTTTCAGCCAGCACCAGCAGATCTGGGACAGAGCTGCTCTTCCCTCCAGCCTGTGCCTCTCTCATTGCCATCTCTGCTCTCCCTCCCCTGGCAAATCCTTCAGGCACCTGCGTGGAAAGTGGGAAGGGGAAGTGAAATGTGGCAGAGTTGCACATCCAGCTCCCCAAGCCTGTGTTTCCAGGAGCTGTGGGAGYTGTGTTTGTGCCTGGTGCTGAGTGGGCAGGCCTGGTGTGACACAGAAACTTCAGGGAATCTGCCCGGCTCATTAAAGGGTGTGTGAGGGTGGCAAGGAACAAAGGAAATGTGTTAAAGCCTGCTCTGGAGAGTGGGAAGGAGAGTGGCAAATGGGATAAGCAGTTGGCAGAGGAGTCCAAAGAAGGGGTTTGAAAAACAAGGAAGTTTGGGAGATGAAAAAAGGAGTGGCATGTACTTAGGGGAGAGGGAATTGTTCTTGCTGGAGCAGGTTTTGATGAAAGGAGGGGAATCTGGCCAGATCTGTGCCAGAAAGGGATGTCCTAAATGCCTGACAAGTTCTAGCCAAATCCTAGTAACGTCTCCATGGTGAGAAAGTGTCAATATGGGRTTGTATAGGATATACATATATAGGATATATATTTTTAGACATAAATTWAAAAAAATTATCCTGTGTGCAAGAGCTCAGGGGTTGAAATTTTGSAAAGCAGCAGGTAAATGAGGAATTYGCATGGACAGCTAAGGRAAGTGATTGCAAGACATGAATRTGTCCRAAATGATGATGATGAAAATGGAATGTTTCAATTAAAAAATCAGCCCATGTTTCTTTAGTTGTCCAGAGAKGTCAGCTGTCATTTAATTGGTTGCAGTGGCTGTAATCCATGTAACTATAGAAAAAAAGTGCCTTGATTCAGGATGCCTGCAGTGCTAAATGTGTTGGGCTGCTGAGGGGAGATTGGAGTGGTCTCAGGCCTTTCTTCTTAATTTAGAGCCCTGGCTTAACTTTTAAACTGGTCTTCCTTGTGTGGAAAGAGCCATTTTCCTGACCTTCTTYACAGCTGCTTCTGTGAGCTGAAATATGTTCCATCTCAGAGAGAATTTATCCACTCTTATAAATAAGGCATGAAAAACTCAGAGGTGGAAATGTTGTTTTGAAAAGAACAGATACATGAAATGCTTATGACCAGTGTGCAGCATGTGTGGTGTCCTGGCTGATGGTACAGCAGGTTCAGGAGCCACGCTCAGCTGTGGTTCTGAGGGACCTGCAGGGACATGGACAGGGGGTTGTGCTGTACCTGTATGGCTGTCACCCTTGTCATTAGGCAAGTCACAACTGTCCAGTTTTTTTCTTTTTTCTTTGCACTGCAGCTCCTCCTGCTCTTCTTGCTGTTTGTTTATGCAATTAAGTCTCTTTTRAGACTGTGCTGTAAGAAAACGTCTCCAAAACCAGACGTCTCATGTGAATTCAGGAATTAACATGCCTTGTTTCTCATCACAAACTGAGACAAATTAGACAGTCCATCCCCTTCATTGGCAGGCCACTGTTCTTCCTTCCTGGAGGAGCTCTGGTATCAGTGCTCTATGGCTGGGCAGTTTTTCTGTGTGCCTCTCACMGTGCTGAGGCTGTGCCAGCCCCTTTGTGCCCCTCGTGGGCTGAGCCTGCCCAGGCTGTGTGGGGCCCTTTGGGGATCCCCACCCCAGCTGCTGTGCTTGGAACCTCTGAGATTGCCACTGCTTCCAGTGCTGTGTCACTGCCCCCAGCAGCAATGCTGCTTCTGCTTTCCCTAGGTTTGGAGGACTTCTGCAAACCCTGGGAACAGCTTTTGCAAATGTCTCTAAGTGCAGCTGGAAGGGGGCAGGGGGGTGGTTTTATTCTCTGAGTGTCTCCTTTCCCTGCACTGAAGGAAAGAAATGGAGTTGTGTTCCTTGGTCTGACACTAATGCTTCCCAGGGCCTTCACAGCTGAAATGTTGTGAGTAGTGAGAGAGAGAAAGAAAACCATGGTGGGGGGGATGGAAAATGTCCATTTTCTTGGGTAGGAAAATATAAGATGAAATCTTTGTTTGTGGAAAACCACATATTTTMAAATAAAAACCTTGCTGTGTTTTGGAACAAGTTGCATGCAAATCTTGGTCTTTGTTTGCTTGTTGCCTTGTGCAAGATGCTAGATTTGTTTATTTGACCATACAAACTTTCTGTTGGGGATTTTGATTTTCTGTGCTGACATGCAAAAATATCTTACATCTAAACCTTCAGCTGCTTTTGATGACTTGAGCTGCTGTTGTGCTTTGGAAGAGCAGGTAGCATGCAATCTGCAGGAGATGCTCAAACCATACAGTTGTATGAYTTCTGTGCATGGTCCCACTCAAGTGTTGACCTATCTTTGTATATAATTATGCATACTTGTGTCTTCAACTTGCAGCATTTTTGTGTAAATATTCCAGTCGTACAAATGTCCTCAGTTTAAAAATGCACATTTCAGCTATGCTTTTTTCATTTGTTTGCAATTTCTTATCAGTCAGGGAGAAAAAATTGAAAATGGAATGAAAAAGACTTGAGTTCTAAGCTGTGTAGGATCCTGCAGACAGTGCAGAGTAGARGAGGCATAGACAGACATGTCCATTAAAGTAACATAAGTGGTGAATCATTAAGGTCAGGGAATTAGTTATAAATAGAAGTGGCAGCAGRAGGTTATTTCTGTGGAGGACTTCAAAGTGAGGGCAAGAAGTTTGAATGTGAYGTTGAGCAAGTCAGTCAACAGAGAGTGACAGGAATGGAGCACAGTGTCCTGTAGCCAAGAGATTGGAGCTGTATTTTTAACAACAGGAAAAGAAACTGTGGCACTTGATTATAAATTCTTAGCTTGTTGAAGCTGACATCATTAAAATCTGCTTAGGTGGGGGGTGTGTTTGCTAAACAAGCAATTAATTTMTCAGGTTTATAACTGATTTAATTTTCTATAGGGCTTGCATACTCAGAGTCCTCCAAACTGATGGGAGTTGAAAAAATGTTAAAATATTATTGTTAGTTATGTTTGCTGGCTCTTTCTATGGCTTCAGGCACACCAATGAGTWAGTCTGGGGAGGATTTGTCCCTCTYATRACAAGTTATGACAGTGGCTCTACCATGTGCTTGATAATGACCTCCTGACAACTAAATGGACCACACTCACTTTCTGGGGAGGTAAGAAATGTTAAGAAATGTCTTCAAATGAAGTCTAGAAAGCAATAAAGAAATATAATTACAGAATAAATATTCAATAATTATTAAATGTGGTGGAGTAACAGCTCCCTGTGTAGCATTTCCCCAGTACATATTGTAAAAATGCATTAAGAATAGTGCAATAATTCCAGCGATRATAAAATGTGAGGGGAGAAGAGAACATCAAACAGCACCATCTGCTGTTCCCACTTGGACTGCGAGGACTGCAGTGAGGTGGGGAATGTTTGTTCCAAAAGGGAAAGTCTCATCAAGTGGTTTTTCATATGAAAACTTTCTTAGCAGTCCCACCGACTTGTGCAGAAATGTAGGCATATCATGATTTTGATTTCCATAGTTTTGATAAAATTATGTTTCCATAAAGCCTGAAAAGTTTTGATTGTATCTGTTTATATGTGACAGTCAGAAATTTGGTCATGGAAGATCAGTATTTCCCTTCAGATAAATATATTTGAGTTAAGAGAGACTTATTTACATATCTTTAGAGCATACCTAGATTAGTACTTCCTTTAGACCATAAAATAAAACATTAACACATACCATAAAATATACATCAATGCATACAATAATTAATACATACCATGAAACTTGGTTACAGTCTTCTTGTGGCAGTTTACACAGCCTGAAACAAATGGCCTGCACTGAGCCTTATTGTCTGTAATTTTGGTAATATCCAGCATTTTAAACCATTGTTAATACATCCAAGTATTATGTGTATATATATATATAAATAGAAAGTGGTTAATAAGAGGTCAGTGGGAGAAGGGATTCCTTCAGCCCCCAGTAACAACAGCCTATGCACCCCTAGAGGGAGTATAAATAGAAATGGGATGTTAAATGCATGTGAAAATAGAAAAACTGGCCACAAGAGCAGGTAACTCTAAGAAGTTGCATAAACTCCATTGTTTCTCATGCTTGCAGTGAGTAGAGGATAAAGACACGCAATGGAACAACAGCAATCAGAAGTCAGGTTCCCAGCACTGAAAGACAAGACTCCTGCCTGTTCTCCTTTCTGGGATTGCAGGGAACTTCCCTGGGAGTAGGAGTGAGGCAGGGCTGGGTGCTGTGGATGCTGTGCACCCTGCAGGGTGCTGCCCTTGGCTCAGCAATGGGCTGGAGCCAGCAGCCAAGGCTGGCTCTAGGAAGGGAGGTTTTGCAAAAACAGGGCGTTCTGCTGAGGCAGGGCTGCGGGCAATGTGGAAACAGGCACTTACAGGGCTCAGCCGTGTGTGCACAATTCCTGGAGCAGAAACTGGGCTGCCACGGCTGTTACAGGGCTCCCACTGCCRGCAGGTGAGAGCTGCTGAAGGGCAAGGTGGTGCCACTGGCACTGCATCCTGCTTGTGTCAGAGGAACMGTGTGGAAGCTGCCTGCAGCAAGGGCAAAGCTTGTTTGTGTCTGTCTGCAGAAGGCTCTGTGCACATCCCCTYAGTCTGGCTTACTAGAGAGGCTTGCTGGGAAGTGCAAAACTGGGTCAAAACCCTTCCAGACTGGTTAGGTGATGGGATCTGGTTTTGATTGAGTTCCTATTCAAAAAGCACATTTACTCCAGATACTTATTTTATGGATGAGATGATAGAGTGTCTTGTTTTTGAAGACTGCACAAATGCATTTAATTGCTTTAAGATGTATTTACCACTACAGTGTTGTGATTTTTCAGAGCAGGCACATAACTTCAGGAAAATCCTCCAGGATATAATAATGGTTTAATGAAACTAGAATGTCTTTTAATAAGGCCACACAGCTGTTCAAACAGCTCTGTTATCAACATCACTCACTCGTGGTGTTCTGGGTTTTCTTATGGCTTGATGATGATGTAACAGTATCAGAAGTATTGAACTGACACAGAGGGTGAAGGGAAGGGGCAATTTGTGCCATCTCCATCTGCTGTGGTTATTATCACCTTAATTTGGTTCTAAATGAACACCTTTAATTAGGGAGACCCCCTGATTGTGATGACTATTGTTTGTTTTCAATATTTTTACTGTGAAATTCAAAACAGAGCTTAAAGGTAAGCCTTGGTGGCTTTATTACATTATCTGTAAGTGATAAGGAGTTAATACATGATAGCAACAAATGACAACTTTTGATTTAGTGGTGAGAAAGTACTTAAAAATGCATTTTATCCAGTATATATAAAATGGACTAATTCAAATATTTTTATTCCTTTTCTTCAATCAAGCATGCGGGAGAAAACAGAAATTATTTAATTCAATCTTTAAGCTCCTGTTAATCTAGCTGGATRGCACGTGAAGTTTTGATTTTTGTCTCAAATGTAATACATTTTGACCCTCAAAAATATTTTGCTGAGAGTGAGGAGTGAGAGGGTTCGTTTAAATGGAACATTGGCAGTTTAATTATCTTCTTTTTCTGAAAATCTAAAATTTGCATGGTTCTTATTATGAGATCTGACATAAGACCAGATTCTGTACATTGCTTTTCAAGAGGAATGAGTMGCTTGATTTAAGAGGACTTTGTGAACAATCTGGCCCTGAAACTTGAAGTTCACACATAATTTCCAGTAATGTGCTGCTAGAATAATTTTGGAATCTCTTAAGTGCGTGCAAGGGGGGGGAAGAGCAGTGAACATGTTCCTAGCATGGACTTTTAAGAGCAGGTGGCTTAATCTTCCCTTAAATAAAGCAATAATTTCAGCATATTCTGGTGATTACAGATAATAGTTATTCAGGTAATATTAGCTTTTCCAGGTGTGGCATCTTGTTCTAGGTGTTGTAACGTGTCGTTTACTCCTTCAGTGTGTCCARGCTTACTTAGTAATTGCTTTGCTGAAAAACAGATTATGTATTATTTAGCTGTCAGTAGTGTTGGAGCAGTGCCAAATAACTCTTCAACAACCAAGTATTAGCCAATAAACATCAGTGAGAACACTCATGCATGAAAAAAGGATCCAACTTAGCTTCTTGTTGGATGGTTATTATTGGGGAGAAGTTCTGAATCAGGTCTTTCTGCCTTTGCCTCATTGTCCAAGTAARTAATCTGATGGGCTTGGAAATATTTAACTCTGAAACAACAGGCAGACATACCTAGGCTGTCTCAAAAAGACCTTCAGGCAGTTTTGACACAAGGGAAAACTCCAAACAGCCCTCAGATCAGCAAGGTGCTGTTAGATTAGGTGCTCCTGCAATAGAATTTCACTGTGAGTTGTTACACTTTCATACGTGGTTGGAAAGAGCCAGTGGTCAGTGAGGGAATGTGAGTCACACCAGAAACCCTGCTCAAAGCAGAAGAACTAAGCCCAGCTTAACAAACAGCTGCCTTACCTCATGTTTTTGTGTTAATCCAGCAAAGACAAACTCTTGTGGGGACAGTGGCCAAAGCCAAGACTGCACACATGCTCACACTTGAAGGAAAAAGTTCTCAACCCAAACTTATTTGGGCTACTGAGGTTTAAATTTGACTGAGCAGGAAATCTGGCATATTCTAAGTGTCCATGTGTGTCCCTGGCTAGCAGATCACCCAGGATTTGGAGTACATGTGTTACATATCAGCCCTTTGGGATGGGGAAATTCTGCCAATGCTGTGATGCATCTGGGCAACAGAGACAAGGCCACAAAGGAAATAAGTGCCAAGGTAAAGACTGGGAATAGGTGTCCAGTCTTAAAGCCTCATCCTGAGACTTCTGGAAACCTCCAGGGGCCTTGGTTGTATGCTTACATCAAAGGCTCTCTTGCAAGGATGAGGCTTGGGTGAAACAACTGAGCACCTGCACTGTCAGGCTGTCTCTCTTGCTGCTCCCCTGGACTGTTATTCCCTGGCAGCAGGCAGCCCATGGCAGCCCTGCTCTTTGGTCCTTGCAGCCTCCTGGGAGGTTCACGTTGCARCAGCTTGAGGTCAGTGAGCTGAAAGCAGGAGTGGAAACTATTTGAGGAGTGTGCTTCCCACCCTTCCCTCCTGCCCTGCTCTGCCTGAAGCAAGTTGTTTGATTCCATATATATTATTTTCCCTGCTGGAAAATGACTCCCACTCAAAACAGGATTAGGGAGCTTGGCAAAGGGAGGGTGAATTTAATTATAGGACAAACCAACATTCCCTGCCCCAGGAGTCTTGGCTTCAGTTGTCACTTCTGGTGCTGATTCTCTATAAATGCTATCTCCTTGGCCCGTGTTCCTTTTCATCTGATAAGATGACATCTCTTTTACTGCTGTGTTGTTGCCCTGGTGTACAGATTTCAGATATGGCTGGATTAACATAGGCTGTCAGCACAAGTGACTGATGYTTTTAACTGTACTGGGCTTATGGCAGAAGGCTGAGATCCCATCTGAGTTCAGACACTATGGAACACTGAACTATGGGGAAGTCTCTCCAAGCTTTGCCCATTTGATGAAGCAAAGACAACATCTGTATTCAGGCATAAGGAGGATTGAACAACTTTCTGCACATAAGCATTTTTCAGTCTACAGAAAGAACCTCCAGGTACAAAAGTCCTAAAGACTACTGAAACAAATCTGAAAGTTATGCAGAAATATTTAATATTTTGGCCTTGCTTCTGTAACAATTTTTCCTTAGCATTGTGCACAGCAAAGTAAGCGAAATCTTTGCAACTTAATGCATTGTTCTGTGATGATTTTAATAATCTTAATTATTATATTAAGTCACAAAGAGAAAAGCACCACAGGATACACAGTGTGCTTGTAGCTGACAGGATTCTTCCTTGCCTTAAGGTAGCCTGGGATAAAAGCTGCATTATCTTGGGTTTTTTTCTGTCTGTAAATAGAAGAGACCTGTGGAATACTTTTCATGCCATCTCTGCAAAGAWGTTGTCTGCATTAAACAGATAAGGTCTTGCCAGATTGCACAGCTTGATAGATCTTATCATTATTGCCAGGCTTCAGTAAAGCTTTTCTTGATGTTCATCTACTACTGAAAAGTAGTCAGAGTTAAGAGATGTCTACCTGTATCACAAAGCATCAAAGCAACAGCAAATTAGGGAGAAAAGAGAACATGGGCAATGAATGGCTTATAAAGGACTCCTCACAAATACCGCAGATTTTAATGAAGTTGTTGCTAACAGCTGACTAGGAAGCAGAATTTCTGTCTACTGGTTTCATCTCGAATGAAAGCAAAAGGAATTTTAACCAAAAGAAGTAAAAAGTCCTTATCAGAATTATGTGATAAGGTTTCTATGGTTATTTTGTTTAACTCAGATTTAAAAAGTGACATGGTTCAATATCATAAGTGTGAAAAGACATTTCTTGTGGGATATTTTAATTTAATCAAATCTCCATTTTTCATTTAAAAGCTATTGTCTATGGTCTTTTTTGATCATTGTAAGYAGAGATATTTCAAAATGCTGTTGTAATTTAAGAAAATAAGACTTTGGATTAGTGGTGTTCTGGTTCAGAGTTCCTGCTATCCAGCACCAAATGTGCTGAGCAGGAAAAGAAAGAGAATGACAAAAGTAACTTTGTGGGTTCTTTTGTTTGCATTGGAAAACCCAACAGCTCCACCCCAGAACACTTTAACAACAAGGAACTGTTTTTTGCTATCTTCATTTGCCACAAAAAGCCTTTTAGTCCTTACRGGGTAATTTCCTATCATCTTTGTTGAGTGCTTTGTGTTCTACAATTGTAGAATTAATTTAAAATTKTTATTTGAATTTGCAACTTGACTAAGCTGAGAGTGTTTACCATTCCTGTTTCAATGAATGAGTACTTGAGACAAAATTTATTTTATTAAACCTCACTTTATTTCTTTCTTCCTTGTACCCCATTTTTATCTTCCATTTCCATATTTCAAACCAAATAACCACAGTTCTTCATATTTAAACTGCAGGAAATGTTTCCTCACATATAGTAATTACTGTAGAACTAAAATTATGCAAATTAGAAGGAAGGAAATATCTACTGTTTCTTTGTGTGGTGGAGGATTAAAAATGTGGATTAGCAGAGTTTCCTTAGTTTTCTTACCAGGAAGGTATTGGGAAATCTGAATTAGAGTGCTGCTCACTGGGACATACAGTGTAATTTCTTACTTTTAGGTATTTGAGAAAAGAGGAGGTTGAGTCTTAAATATCATCAATATTACTGGCTCATTGATACTGATCCTTCAGAGGCCATGTGACACAAGCAGGGTTATAAGATGTCTGGGATGCTTTGGTTTTAGTCTTGCATTCCCCCAGGCTTCATCCATCAGTACATTTTTCAGTGCTTTTATTTCATTTATGAACCTCCAATACTTTTGCCTCCAGATTTTTTTTCTCTTGGCATCTTCATATGTGCTGCTCTTAACATGTACTGAGGGGTTTTTCTGCTGGCTGGCCAAGGGTAGAGACCTTGCTGGGGCTGGTTCTGATTCCTCCCTTTCTTTCCTTCTGACGTTCCCCTGCAGTGAGATTGGTTTAGCAGGAGTTGTCTYCTGGGGAAGAAAGGAACTGGCTGATAAAATACAGGAATTTGTTGTATTTATTTCCAAGAGGTAAGCTGCTAAATACATTTCTGATTTGAACGGAGCTGCTGTTGGCCAAGAAGGCTGTCAGACAGTCTGCAATGAATCCTCTGTTGTTCATTATATATCTTTGCAAATGGGCAAAACCTGGCCTTGCTGTGTGACTTAAATGCTCATGATGCAGTGATGTTCATGTGGTAAAAAATCTTACTTGAATACAGATTATAAGTGAACCTGAAATGTGTTATAGGAAGTTTCTGGAGCAGGCCAATCCAACAATTTATTTCTGTCTGATCTAAGGATTTGTGTGGCAGCCCCAAGGCTCCTGTGCTGGACAACATAGATGCACTGAGCAAAAATACCCTGCCATGGACAGAAAATTGCAATTCAGAATAAGGGAGGAAATAGAAATAACCATGTTATTTCTAATGGGAAGGCAGAGGTCCAAGGAATTACTGTTTCTAATGTCAAAGAGAGTGATTAGTCCATATCTGATAACCCCTTTGAACAGAAGCAATAGCCACTTATTGTTTGGCTCTTGAAAATATTTGTTTCTGTCTTTGCTGCTGCCTGAATGTAGGTTACCTCATAGTCATGGTGGTAAATTGTGAACCATGATCATGATTGAAAAGCCAGCAAGTATTCTGATCAATACTGGGTCTTTCTTCAAGTGCAAAAGTGTAAGGCATTAAAAAAAGTACAATTTTGAATGCATATGTATAGATGTAATGTACATTTATATGCCTTAGTTCAGTGGGATCTCATATCAGACAAGTAAAAATATCATTGTCTGGGAACAGAGCATGTCTCTGTCACAGTAAGTGAGGGATATGTCTTTCTCTTCTGTGCCTTTTAAAGTGTATCTTGAACTGAATGTTATTTACTGAAGTTATTCTAAATGCAGTGAAGCTGCCAGCAGATTTTAGCAGCAGAACTGGTGTTGTTTCACTCTGGTGACTCAGGGCTGCAGCAGATGAACTGAAAGGCACACTGCCTTGCTCAGGGGACAGGTTTTGTGTCACAGACTGCTGCCCTGAGCAGCMCTAATGGGTATCCTTTTCTGCCAGCCCTGCAGAAGTACAACACAACGTTTTCCCTCCAGTCCTACAAAAGGACTCTTGTCAGAGATGTGCCCAAGCAGAGGGGCTGCCTGTAGAGGGTTTCCTTAGGCATCTGCCAGTCCTGATGAATAGAAAACCTGCAGGTAGGAAAGGAATTTTAGATTCCAGTGCTGCTGGCTTAGTGCAAAGCCTAAGCACTCCAAAGGCCTAAGTTTGGTGGGCTTAATGCAGACAGTACTGAGAAGAGTTACCACTAAAGACACTTAGGTCTAATTCCCAGTGTTGCTATAAATTCATTGCRTTCTTTAACCCTTTTAAATTGAGGTTGCAGGCTGTAAACAGGCATGAACATTTCCTTACCAATTTCAAGCTCCCTCTGGAGCCSTGTCTGGTTGTTTTGGTTATTTTAGTGCAGCAGTAATACAAATAACCCAGATGAGGAAATAAAGCCTGCAATAAAAACGTGTGGCTCTCTGAAGGCTGGGTGCAAACTATCAACAGCTGCTCTCCATAAAAAAATGCCATGATTATGCTACCTTAGAAGATTTATGCTTCTGTCYGGTATGATCAGACAACTGAATTTTTCCTCTGTGGAGAACACCGAATTCTTAGAATAAGGGTCAGCTTTCTTCCAGAAAGCAGAGGGAGAAGCGCTGTGCCATTCTCAATATACTGGAGAAAGGCTGCTCTCTAGTGTTCAGTGATGGGGTAATTCGGGAAACGCTGGAGTGAAGCACATTGCAGCAGGCAGGGTGTGCTCAGGTTTGATTTAGGCTTGTTTGACTTTCAGAGGTAGTAACAATTTGATGGAGAACACTTAGAGGATATATTTGCTGAGAATCTGAGACATTTTGCTATTTCTTCTTGGGTTTTTTTGTCTGTTTGTTTGTTTTTTTGTTTGTTTTGGTTTTGTTTTGCCATCTACTTGAGGGTAAGCCATCTCTGAATGATTAGCAAAACTCAAATCCTCCTGCCAGTCTCAACTGGTTGCTGGAATGTGATGGGTAGGTGTGGGTTATGCCAARATTTTATTTTTTATTTTAAATAGGAGCAAACAAAAAAAGAAAAAATATCACATCATTCCTGGAAGTGTTGATGGGGATTATAAATTCTTTGGGTTGAGCAATTGTTTGCATCGAGGCAGAGCTCCAGGGGAATCAGAAGTTAAGCAATTCTAGCAGGAGGAAACCTGTCACATTCAAAGACCTAAATAAATTTTCACTCACTTTSTGCATTGCCCTCTGCAGGACGTGGTTCTGCTTGGTCCAAGCATTTTAATATTTGCTGCAGTGTTGAGGGCTATAAATTGGTATGAATAAACAAGTTAAGGATAAAAATGAGAAATATTTATGAAATAATACCCTATAACTGGTCTTGAATCACTCTTTCCCTACCCTGCTGTGGGGCCAGGGGTATTTAGAGGCTAAAATAGAAATTAGGCTGAGTTAGTGGAGTGATAAATTGTGCCCAAGGGTACATTTGCCATGAGCTCAATTSCAGTGCATTGGTCTGCTTCTCCCATGACTTCTCATTACTGATGAATTACCATGCATTAACTAATGCTGATGTTTCATATCATACTCACTGATGCTCCAGAACACCTGCTGGATCAACTGAGGTGACTGCTGGGGCTTCTGCATCCAAGCACAGACACACAGAATTGCAGGAAGTGTGATTGGCAGCAGCAACTCATCCCTGTCTGATGGTGCCTAAAATGTAATGGAAAACCTCCAAGGACTGAAACACCACAGTCTCTTGGTGATCTGTTAATTGTCCCCACCATTGGGAAGCTTTCACTGATGGCTAACTGAAGTCATCTTTGCTATGCATTAAACTTTCTCCTGCCTGCAGATAGAAAGATGGGKTTGTTCTCTCCCTTTTAACAGCAGTCTTTGCAGCAACCTATCTGAGAATATCTGAGCCCATGTCCCATGTGTGAATGGGCTTTATCAAGCCAAACAGCCAGGATGAACAGACAGCCAGGTCTGTATGTACCTCACTAGAGTCCTACTTGTGCCATGAGGGTAGTGTTTAAAACTTTCCTTATTGAGAACTTTTGCATGGTTTAATAGAAAAGACCTACTTTGCAACTGGCGGTTTCTTTTTTCCCAGTTTTTCTTGTTTTTCCTTTTAATTTTATTTTTTTTAATATTATGTACCAAAATGGTAGAAGTAGTGGTTAAAAATGATCACTGGAGCTCCTTACCTAGTGCCAAATCCAGCACTTTGGAAGCTGTGTTTGTTGGAAGGATGTTAGCTGATGTAATGCTCTTCTCTCTGGTGTGTTAGTGTGTAAGGTCAGGTAAATTACAGAGCTTGGAGGTCTGAGGTGGAATTGTAAACATGGGTGTCATTGTGYCTGTAGAGGGGAACAGAAGAATGGGCTGATGTTCAGGACAAGCCAAGGAAACCTGCAAGTTGATCTAGAAACAGAYCTGTTTGCTTTCAGCTCGTTTGTTGTCTGGAACAGATGAAAACCAGCACACCTCTCCTTTGGAGGAAACAGAGCTGGTTGAACAGCAGTTTGCTTCAAGTGAAGCAAAGGATCCCTGTTGGAGCTGGTGTGTTCCTGGCTCCTAGCCCCACAGAGAATTGAGGAGTCACTTTCTGATCATTTCAGTTGTTGMCCTGCAAGCTCTGATGGCATTAAGATGTATGTAATTTGAAAATGCAGGTATCTTTGAGAGAGGAATTCACAGGGAAAAGCTGTTCCCCACTGCTTTCCTCCCTGCTCAGTGGCGATGGATGTCCCTGGGAGTCAGCCAGGTGCCAAATCCCAGTCTGCAGAGTKAAGTAGGGAGGGAATTCCTGCTGCTGCCTGACAGCTGGGAAAGCAGAAGGCAGCAAAGGTTGCAAAGGCTGGCCTCCTACTGGAGGGAGCCTGAGGAGTTTGGACCTGTTGGGTAAGGAAAGCAGAAGCAGAGCTCTGGGACTGCAAGTCAGAGCAGCTGCAGGGAGTATAGAGTGTCTTTATCCAAACAGAGCAAATGTTCTGCTGAAATGAGTTGACTAATAATTTCCCCCWGTCCTGGTTTCCCACACACACAGTCAGCTTTCTTTCTGAGTGTTCATGGCCTGGCTGATGTTGGTGCCATCCATCACCGAGGCTGAGTCTTCCTCTTTCTGCTCTTGTAGAAAAGAAGTGTTCTGTTCACTTGCCTTCAGGAGGTGGAGGGTGAATCTGATGCTCCTGAAGCAGCCTAGTCCAACTCAGACAGAGAAAAAAGAGGACACTGACCCTGCTGGTGCTGTGTGTGGCTGGTGGCAAAGCTGCTGCTGTYGCTGGCTTTGGAGGAAATTGGGTTTTCATACATAATTTCAATGATTCTTTAGAATCAGGAAAGCCACTGAGCAAAAGATATGTCATATCAGAGGGAGCAAAAGCCTGGCTTATGCTAAGTAGGATGTGATAATTTTCYTTTCCATTTCAAGGATGAGAGAGTATGAGGAATTACTGGATGGTGCCATTAGAATCAGCAGTTCTGTGTCTCAGTGAGTGTTTGGTGGGGAGTGTGCCAGGAGGAAAATGTTTACTTCTGTTGTAATTAGAAAAGCAATCTGCAGAAAATCTGAAGATATCTGGCTTCAAATTAGTTCCAGACTCTTTTGCTGCCTCTTGAAACCATTATCTGTCCATGGAATAGAGTGTATTTGATTCAGCATGTGTCAGAAGTGTGGAAAAGAAGAAAACAATGCAGAAAGTGGGGAAGGTGCATGTCAGGAATGTCTTGGCTTGCAGTCAGTGTAAGCTGGGAACCTTCTGCAGCCCRTGGGGAAAAGTGTGGGCCAAAGGGGATTAATCACAGAGTGAATATGGACTACAGGGAATTCTGTTTTCTTGGGCAAACTAATAATCACATCTGTCAAATGCTGACTGGCCTGTTGTTGTTACACTGGTGTGAAAAGGTAAATTCTTCTGTAAGAATTTATGGAACAACTTGGAAGGATGTTCTAGGCAGACTTAGTCAAGGGTCAGGGTATGGCTCTCTGTTGGGGAGCAGAGGTCAGGGGGTAGCACCACACCAGCATGGAATTTGGGAAGGATGTTCTCTCCAGAATCTGCTCTCTCCATTGAGCAGGCTCTGGAGACACCTGATTGTCATGAACTGTAAGAGGAATCCAACAATTCCTTAGTMAGAGAACATTTCATGCAAATAAACCAACAGCCACCAGGGTGATGTGTATATAACCCATTTTCCCCCCTATGTATGGATTGAGAGGGGTAGCTTGCTCTCAGTTGACTCTTTCCTAGACACATAGAACACCTGTTTTCTCTCAATTTAGGCAAAAAATGTTCATCATTTAGTCCATGGGGTAAAATCTTGATTCATGGTGAGATCTAATCAAATCCCTCTGCAGGTGTGGTCTGTGATGGATGGACTTCAGATAATACCTTAATATCATCTCAGTAATTTGTGTTGTGAGTGRAAACCCCACTGAAGTCCAGTTTGGSWCTTAATTTGAAGGTACATACAGAATTTGACCATTGTACAAGACTTGCTAAACAAGCTAAACAAGAAACAAATGGCTATAATTAGAATTTAGTGTTTAACTGCTGAACAAATATGTATAAATAATGTTTCTTTCTGTTGCTTGTAGTTCTAAACATGATGCTTGTGATTACCCAGGCCATCAGAGCCCTGCTCTGGTATTTTTTTATTATTATATTTGATAGTTTGTTTTAATCAAGCATAAAGGTCAATTGATTTAATTTCTGTTGACAGTGGAGATATGGTTCAGTTTGCTGTTCAGTAAGATATTAAAACATGATAGCATTTCAAGGAGTACCTACATCAACAAAATTCCAGGTGAAAGGACATASTCTTGATATTTTTTCTTACTTAAGCTTGCTCATTTTGATCATCTTACATAGTTAAATGCCAGTGCTTACATATTTAAATACACAAAACATTGCAATGATTAATACTGCTGTGCTAATGAGAAGCAAAGTGTAGCTGCATTTTGGTTTTCTAAGTGATTGGAGCAAAAAAAGAACTAAATTCTCCAGTGACTCAAATKCTTCTTATAATTTGAAACATATTTATCTGGGAAATGTGTTATTGACACATTTATGGTAAATCTATGGTTATTATTTTAGGCAGGCAAGTTTTTGGCTCAGTTTCTATTAGAAATTAAAGACCTATCACTGTTTGTGTAATGTATCTGGGGTATTTTTCTTCCATAGTGATGATCTAAAATTTCTTTTTAACCTGTATCATTATGGAGAGATCTTCCTTCCTACTTTCCCAATTAAAATTTAGATTGCTTTAAATGGATTTTAATTTTTGACAAGCAAAAACATTATGCACATTTTTAAATTAGAAAAGATGTGAGAACTGATGCAGCAAAGAGCTGCTCAAATATTTTTCTGCTGGATCAGGGATTTTGGCTCAACATCAGGAATCCTGACACGTTTCTGCACTTCTGYAGCCTGAAAGATTGGGAAGGAAATTTATAGGAGTGAGCTCTGTGAACTGGCACTGTTGTGAAACAGACAATTTTGTACTTCTGCCCTGGCTGGGAATGTTGGTTTCATACTCTTATTTCAGTAATTGGATTAAATGGAGAAAAGCAGACACACTATTGAGGGGTGCAGTACRAGGGAATGACCTTGCTAGGACAGTTCTGAACACAACAAAGCYTCTGCTGCATTGTTGTTTTGAAAGCTCTTGGGTGGCAGGTCCAGGTGAGCACTTGATGCTGGAAAGATGCCTTTCATCTATTGATGTAAATCAATATTTTCTCTATATGTTCCTTGGGAGTATTTCTGACTAGAGTAGGAAGAAGTACTTGCCTTGGGTTGTTTTCATAAAGATTGTGGTAGTTTGTTAGTTCTTCCATTTTTAAGTTAATCTGWTCCAATTCAAAAGGTTTTGTTGACTGTATTGAAAATAAAGTTTTTACCTTGTGGGCATTGCCATCAGGAAATTGTAGTTTTTCAGTGCATGGGAGAAAATGGGGACTGATGATAAGAAATGCACTGATTTCTCCAAAGTTTTTTGAGAGGRGTATAGCAGAGTGCACTGGGAAAGGGAGTTTGCTTTGGGAAGCTAATGATTGGGAAGCAAATAGTCTGTTTATTTATGGAACTTGAAGTTCAGGAGTCATGACAGTATAAGGTTAAGTCAGTTCATCAAAATGTCAATGAAATCATGGATTTAAGAAATGCCAATTGCTTGTTTTTCATGAAATACCAGAGCACGACACCACTTCAAAAACAGGGTAYTCATTTTTTCTTGACAAGCACAGGWTTATGCAACATGTAGAGAAAATGGACCTTTTGGTCTCCAATTTTGGGAATGCAAGGAGATAGTAAAATCTTTAGCAATTAACAGAATTGGAAATTCCAATTCATGTGTGAATTTTGTGGTGTTACACAACAGCTGTCCACCTACATTTTACACACATGTAAAAGACTGCATGTGTGTAAAATAGAACAAGCAGAATGGAACAAGTGCAGAATAGAACAAGCCACAATTCCAGTTCAGCAACTGCACAGGAAAGTTGTATGAAATCACAAGGAAGAGCCAGGTGTCATCAGAGAAGGTCCTCCAACAGGAATTGTCCATCAGTCTGAATTTTCTGTTCAGGGGACATTTGCACAAGCATCACTCCCATGAGTTTATCTCACATGTAGCAGTGACCACACCAGGACAAAACCACGTTTGAAGGACCAGGATCTCAGCATCTCCACTGCATGGTAGCCCAGCAGCTGCAGCACCATGAATTCCAGATGTTCTTTTGGGTTCTYTGCTTCACAGTTGCTGCTGAGTCAGAAAGAGCAAATTAAAGTACAATGCCTTGAGCACAGGGGTGCAGCAGGTCCTGACCTAGACAGGTGACAATTGTGCTCCAAGGATTGTTTGGTCTCTTTAGTGTGGTTTATGTAAAGTTATAAACATCATTTGAGCAGTTACCCTGTTTCAGTGCCTAGGTAATGGTTGTGGGCACTTGATTTCTCTTTTTGCCTGAATCTGTTTGACAGGACAGCATTGTCTCATAAAGTAAGGGGATATCAATGAGGTTTCTCACTATTTTTTGCTTTTTCATGGGTTTTTTTATCCCCTCTCCTACCAATGACATGCAACATTTACCAGTTTCTCTGCCTTTGTCTCTGTATTGGTTGAGGGTATTTTAATATTCTCCCCAAATAAGAGAAGCATATTTAATCTTAGTTAAAGGCTTTGAAATATTCAAAGAAGAATACAAGAAGAACTTGAAATGATACAAATTCAGTTTTAAAGGGATCCAGCATTTTCTGTGCRCTACAAAGGGTTGTTTTGAAAGCTGGTGGGAGATGACTCCTGCTGCTGCCTACAGGGAATGCACTCCACTAAGATCTGTGAATGGTTATTGAATTATAAAATGAATTTGCAGTGCAAAACTCCATATGCACAGATGCCTCCTGCCACGTTTCAGGTTGCCAGTCTGAACTAAGTGGCACATGCAGGAGAAATTTGAACAGTTACAACAGAAGGGAAACTTTCAGAAATTTTGTCTGTCTTTCCATCCATTTCTGCCTGTAGAAGATGCTGTATAGCAAAAAACTGCAATATCTGAGAAAAACTGGTAAGAGGTGATCCTTGCTGTTTAATTTTGGTTGCTGTTGGTAATGACTGTCTTAGGGGAGGGTACATTCACTGACTGGGCTCCCAGTAGAGCCTCAGTGTTTCCTCCCACCTGAAAGATTTCAAGCCCGTGTAGGTAAAGCTGCAYCTGAAGGGCAGCACAGTCCCATCGKTTTGAGCTTGTGTCTCAGCCCAGAATCTCTGGGTGATTCCTGTCAGCACAGCCATGAGGAAAACTGCCAGAAYGTGATTTTTGTGTTGCTTTGTTGCCTCTTGAGAAGAGAGACCTGAGAGGTGAAAGCATTGAACCACATTTGCACTGAGGGCATTTAGTCCAGGGCCTGACTAAATCTACAGGGAGGCAAATTGGAAATATAGAGAGAGATGTCAGGGGGTGGAGCACCAGCCACTTCCACCTACTGATTCATTGCCAAAATRCATGCTGATGTAGACCTGGCCTAGTGGTACTTAATCTGGACAAAATCTAGGACAGTGTGGGAAGGGTGATGTGGGAGAAACGACGTTCTTGTAAGTCCTGTGTGAATGTTTTGCAAAGGGTACTGAGGGAAGCATCTGAGGAGCTGGTTATTTATTCAGCCTTTCTCCTCCATGATGCCAGCTTTTCAGTAAACAAGATGCTGAGAAAATCACCTCTATTATTTATAGGGTGGTGGGTTTTCYACTGTGTGCTCTCAACAGCAATGGGAGATTTACAGATTGACTGTATTCTGCTGTGGCTCTCCTCCTTTGTAAATGTCAAAGMTAAAATGGCTTTTTTAAAAACTAAGTAGGTCAGTGTTTGTTTCAGGAGGAACATGTGTGGTCTTTAAGACACTGATTTTCCTTTTGAAAATCTCCATTTTTCAGCATTGAAGAATTTAGCAATGCTGGTTTATATTGGGTCCTTTTTAAAAGCTGCATATTTCAGTGCTAAGGGGATTAGAGTTGAGCACACATTAATGAACACCTGTGAAGAGAGTGAACCTGTTCAAAAGAATAGACATGTTGTGCTTCAAAGTAATCCACAGAGRGAAATATGGAGAGCCATTTAAAAAGAATACTGTGCATTTTAACTAACTAAGTTAAAAGAATAAATTTTCAATGCACAGAAAGGCAAAGTACAAGAGGGAGCAGAGGAGAAGGGCTGTGTTATACGGTTATATCTTTTCCCTGCTACATTTTTTTTGTTCTTAATCCTAATAAAAGAATACTTTAAGCCACCTACCTGAAACAGATATTCAGGGTGCAATTTCTGTGGGGTTTCTCTATGGCAATGGGATTATACACATTTAATGGGTGTCAGTTTTACCTTCTCTGTGSTTTTTAGTTAATAGTTGTTCTGATCCCTCAGGAAATGAGAAACTTTTGAGTGAGGATGTAATGATCACATTTACTCAGAGAGAAGTAATAGAATTTTTGCTGACTGATTATTTTATCACCATTAATGCTTCCTTATGATGGCARTGAACATGTTGAAATATTCAACTGATGAAATGTTTTATGATAAAGACTGAGCCAGGCTTTTGCAGAACTGAATTTGTGACCAGGCAATGGCTTTAGAAGGCTCCCCAAGATGGCAGCAGTGAAATACCAGCAACAAATACTGGAGTGAAGGTCTTTAGCTACCTTTTCAGAGGGTTTCATCTTGTACTGAATGTCTTTTGTGTGAGACACAAACAGAACCTCGTGTGCCTGGCCAATACTTCTGGAAAGGACCCATCTGCTGTGGTAGGAAGACCAATAATAAGAGTTCATTTTTCAAGATTTCTTGTTTTTAATTAGGTGTCCTGTAACAGCTCTGTTCTTCAACCAGCCRTTCATTTTTTTCTGCTCATGCACCAAAACTTTTCCTGGAGTAGAACTTCTTCCCAGATGTTTTGATTAAAATCATACATCATCTTGGCCTCACCAAATAATGCTTTGTATGGAAGGTATTCTGTGTCCTCAAGCCAAGTGAATGTRCACAGAGATCAAATCAATACAAGTATAACAAAATCAAATTTTACCCTTTGCAGCCCTTGCTTTTTCAGCCTCATGAAACACTTTACAAACTTTACTCCCTCTTTGAAGGGAGCACTGCTCTCTCCTTTTTAAATATAGGGAAAAGGAAGTGAGACTTAAATAAATGAGCTGGGCACTCACTTCCACTTCCACACAAGGCCATGAGGACTGGACCTCCCTCTTTTATATTTGAATGCACAGTAGAGGGTAGGGAACATGTGCAGGGGAAGGCAGTGTCAGATCTGTATGATTCTCAGGGCAAGCCCCTGTAATTAATTCAGTGTAACCTGGTTTGCTTGACAAATGCTCCAGGACTAAGGGATTGGGGTGCCAGTGTTCCCCCTTGCCACCAGCCTGGGATGCTGCAGGCTGTGCCCAGGGAAGGGCAGGAGGGTGCCCAGGGAAGGGCAGGAGGGTGCTGTGCCCGTGTCAGAGCCCTGCTGTGTCACACGGGGAGGGACAGGACCCCCTGCTCTGGGGCAGAGTGGGCTGTGCCTCATTGGTGGGGATCAGGGTGACACCTCCCTGCCCCAGCCATGTCCCTGCCATTCCCTTTSACCTGAGGGAAGGGGACAAAGCAAGAAGGCTCCTTGGGTTACTGCTCCAGTGCTGTGAGTTTGAAAGAAGAGTTTTGAAGGAGTTTAGCTATTTTGCCTACGGGGTCTATTGCCGTTTAATGCTGCAGAGTGAAAACACTGGTGCATGTCTGGAGACCTCCATGTCTCCCAGTATCCTTCTTAAAGGGAATGTCTGCTGTGAGGGCTAACTCATTAAAAAGTGAATTTAGACCAATTTAAGGACAGATTTTCTTTTATTGTCAGGTTTCTAAGCTGTTCWGATAAGACCCAGTTCATTGGACACAGAAACAAAAGAACAGTGTAATCAAAAATGTGTAAAATGAAGGGAAAGAAAGTCTCATCTTAGACTGTGTGGGATCAGCTTAAAATGGGCCTAAAATATGTAGGATTTAAGTKAAGTACAAAAGAGCAAGCCTCAGAACAAATTGTCAGGTAATTTTAAGGAAATCCTCTTTGCTGCTTGTGAGACTGCTCTGGAAACTCAGATCACTGCTATTTTGGAACAAACACCTCTTTATCTGTACAGCTGATCTTCCTCTCAGAAAATCAGAGCTGAGCAATCTGTAGTGGTTTGTGACTACCAAGCTGTAGTGGTTTGTGACTGAAAATGTTCCCTGGAATAACAAAACTGATCTCGAAGGTAATGTGAGATTTTCTTCTTGATAACTTTGTTGACCCTTTGATAAAAACTCAGTCTTACTAAATATGGGGATTATTTTTCTGAGGTAAAGATGTGTCTTCTATGAGACATTGARTTGCTTTATTTAAAAAGAGAGAGGAAAAAAAAGAGGGGAAATGTCCTGCTCTTTTTATTTTTAAAAATTATGTAAATAACTTCCAATAATGGGGGAAAGAGTGGACTTTGTAGTTACTGGGAAAGAAAATCACCAATATGACTGAACTCCTTGAAGCCCTCTCTCCAGGAGAGGAAGAATTCTTTGCAGAATATTAGTGAGGGTTTGGTTTGTCCTGAGTAGTGCTAGGAGAGTAGGGATGCTCCTACTTCTTTTGTACTTATTTCCTTCTGTTCCGTCAGCTAAGCTGGTGTCCCAGGGGCTCTGCCCTGCCCAGCTCTGGCTGTGCAGCCCATGGCAGAGCACCCACGGGCAGCAAGGAGGCCCTGGAGGGTCTGACAGCAGGGAGGGGCATGCAGGGCCATCAGTACGTTAATTTGGATGTCGGCTGTGTATTGCAGAAATTAATTGCTGCCAGTGAATGGCCAGGACAGGCTGAGTAGCAGCTTTGGTGGGTGAGTTCAGCAAATTTTATCAGGCCTGGGAGCTGTTTGTGCTTGGTCTGTAGGCAGAGATTTGTGTACTCGTTTATTCAGGAGTTTGTTTTGTGCAAACCTGTGAGCTGGTGATGGCACAAGACTTCATGAGCTGTACATTTGGGGAGAGCAGCACATGAGGAGAGCAGCATGTGCTGCCCACTGTGATTCTGTTGCAGAGAGGCTGAACTGGAGAACACRGGTAAAATCCCAAAGGGTCCCTTGYCTTTCCTGCTGGAGAAGGTGTTGTTCCTGTAAGGCTGCTTTGTGTTTCAGTCAGTGCTCTAACTACGAATTTTCAAAAAAAATTTAAAAACATATTTAACATATATTTAAAAAAGACAAAAAAAATTGTCTTAATGAAAGTACTGTAAATTTCAATACATACTAATCCAATCTTTTAAGACTTAAGCTAATGGGCATTGGTAAATGGGCAAGTGGGAGAAGAGGCCACTTACTGTGGATTTTGGGGATGTTTTTGGACCAGAAGGGTGCACGGCAGCAATGGTGTTTTCTGGCTGTTTTTATTTGGAATTGTTGCATAAGCTTCTCGAGCTTTATTTTCCCACATAATTTTCGAAGTCGGTCTCTAAATGACCAGGTACAGGGGAGAGAGACGGGCTCATAAGGAGGAGAAGAGGCAAAGGAGAGAGGTTTTGAGCTTCTCTTCCTATTCCTCCCTGATTTAGGGGAGAAGTCTGAAACCCTTCAGGTGGCAATGAAGGCAAAAAGCCCTAGGGCAGGCTCGAGAGAGGCTCGGGCGGGGTGCGCGGCGGCGGAGCGCGGGCAGGGGGCAGCGTCGGGCCGGGAACCGAACCTGCCGGGATGGATAAAGAGACCGCGGCGGGGCCGAGCCGCACAAACCCGCCCGCTCTCCTCCGAAAATCCTGTCAAACACGGGAAATTCACTGTCTGCCAGCTGCTCCGGGGCTAGGATTTACTGCTGGTGCTGGAAAATGCCCGCACAAGGAGCTTTCTCCCCCAGCCCAGTGTTTGYTGTGGGTGTGGGTTTGCTGGCGGCGGGGCGTGCGCTGTGTTTTTGGTGGGGTTTTGTGTTTGCTCATTTTCGGGGGCCAAACAGGCGGTGCCCGGTTTGTCCCTGCTCTCTGTGCAGTCGGGGTGTGCAGGGACTGGGGTCTCACACACTTTACAGGCGTGATTGCCATCTCCCGAGGGACTGCCAGCTGCCAGTCCGGGTCTGTCCCTGTTTGGTCACAGGGCCATGGGATGTGTGTCAGGGCTGCCAGCCCGGGTTTGGTCCCACAGCCATGGGATGTGTGTCAGGGCTGAGGGGCTGCCAGCCCGGGTCTGTCCCTGTTCGGGTCACACAGCCATGGGATGTGTGTCAGGGCTGCCAGCCCGGGTTTGGTCACACAGCCATGGGATGTGTGTCAGGGTGAGGGGCTGCCAGCCCGGGTCTGTCCCTGTTTGGTGACAGGGCCATGGGATGTGTGTCACAGCTCTGCCAGGGCTCAGCACACTCAGCACAGCTCTGGCCAGCACTGCTCTTCCTTCAGCGAGCCTGCAGCTGCTAAACGGGAGCAAAAGGATTGCACTCCGACCCTTTCAGTATTCCTGGGAATGCTCTTTATRTTGCAACTGTGCCTTATTGCTATCTTATTCCTTTATAAACTGGGCAATGCTATCGTGATTCAGTGTCGCGGTTCAGAACCAAGTGTAAAGAAAAGCAAATGTAGCTATTGTGATTAACTTGCTGGAGTGTAATCCTGACCAACCAGCAAATGTCAATAGCTATTCTACCTATGTCTATAATTAAAAAAAAGTCAACTCAGGCTCTTTTGTTTACTGTAGTTAAATTTTCTGATACTGCAATCCTCTTCTTATTTTTGCCAAGATGAGTGAAGAAAAGACATTATAGTGGTCTTTGCCTTCATATGTAACAGCATAGAGAATTTTTCAATGAAAATTGAAATAGACTCTTGCATTTACATACACATAGTTATTTTTTAGGGATTCTGCTACCGCATAGCTTTGAGTGTGTTTTTTTAATTGTTGTTGTGTTTTTTGGGTTTTTTTTTTCCATTATTAAAGGATCAGGAGATATTTTCCAGGCTGGTGCTAGTAAATTCTGTCAGAAATGAAGGAAGTTGCTGCAGAGGAAAACTTTGATGTAATGCATCTGTTGTGCCATGCTTGGGGGATTGAAAGGTGAGGGCTGTGGTGTTTGTTAGTACAGCAAGTGTCTCACAGATGACTGTTTTGCAAASATGATAAAGCTGATTTATTATGTAAAACATGAAGTATTTTGTTGTTTAACTAGGCTGCTCAGAGTTCATGTGAGACCTCATTCAAGTATTGAGGAGACTACATCCTGAGAAATTGGTGTAAAGGGAATTCTTTTTATCTGTATGGGAAAATACAGATTTAAAGGAGGGAAGAGCTCTGTGTGCTGCATGAATCAGGCTGGACTCAGACTACAGGAGTTCCTAGAGGGTAGAAGTGGTGAAAAAGCAATGTRGTCTTGCTGGTGTGGTGGCTTGGGYAGAAGGTCCCAGAGTTTATTATGCTCTCACAGCTCAGAAAGCTGAAATGAATTTTCAGGTGGTCTTGTGGACTCGCAGAGTATAGAAGACCCACAGTAGAGTTTAGCCACAAGTTTTCAGCCTTTAACAGGTTTAAGTAAAAGTTTTCTTGCTCTTTCAATGTAAAGAGGAGCTCTGAGCAAGCCAGSATCTGGCTAAAACTGGTAAGGCAGGATCTGGGTCAATCATTGTGTGCTTCAGTTCAGCACCTAACCTGCAACCAGCTGATAGTCTGGAGGAATTGAACAGACTTGGTGAAAATATGAGGGCTTGGTGTGCAGGGAATGGTGCAGGATGAAGGCTCATTGCTCATGTGCCTTGCAAAGCCCTGGTGTGCACCCAAGTACAGCAGCTGTGCCACATTTGAATCTCAGTCTTTAGCCTGAGTTCTCTCAGGCTTAGGCATGGCAAAGGATTAGTGACCAATGATGCTGCTTGATGAAAATGTAATTTTGTTTTGCTTAATTATTGGCTGTGATTTTGTCCTTCTGAGCCTTTATGAATGTGTATGGTGTCCTTRGCAGTCAGGTGTCATCAGCAGTTGAAAAACTGCCTGTAATAGTCAGGCTTTTCTGTAGGATAWAGCAAAATTTCTGAAGTTACTTTGCAATCCAATGGCCTCAATATGGTGTTAAGGAATTGGCTTGATGACAGTAATTGACTTTTTGTATCATTAATATCAGTGTTGTCAATAAATTCTGAAAAAACACCTTGAGCAGAAGCTGAACTGAAGTAAAAGATATTAGGAACAATTTGGCTGTAAATTGGATTTCCAGGTTCCATGGCTGAAGTTTAAGCTATTCTGAACAACACACCTGGTCTCTAAGTTCCTGCCCACCTTTATTTTGCCCTGTCAATAGGATAAACCTCAGCCATGTTGCACTTGGAGCTCTCTGGGACAATGATATTCCTGATGCAGAATCATCAAGCTGGCTGCACAAAGAGAGAAATACCTGGATTTTCTTTCTGCTGGTGAACTTAATCCCTAGATGCTCTGTTATCTGCATTAAGGAAAACAGCTAAAGGTCATTGGTTTAACACCCCAGGAGTCAGTCTGATGGTGATGGGAGATGCAGATTTGCATGTTGGATTCGCCTGTCATTTAGATTTGTCCAACTGACTTTGGTCCAACCCCTTTCCTCATGTTTTCTCTCTGCTCACACCTCAACTTGGAAAAGGCTGGCAGAGCTGGGCAGTGTGCACAAGCCAGTTTGGTGGAGAACCTTCATCTTTTCCAGGAGACCAGCACTGTTACCTCCAGTGCTTGGCTCCCAGTGAGTGCTTCTTGTCATCAGCAGAGCAGTTCTTTGGCTGCATTAGCTAATGCTAATTTAGCTGACACACGTTTTTGATTTTTGGAAACTGAAAATAAGCCTTTAGGCTGCTAATAGACATTTTTTCTTTGCAATCAGAAGGAAAGGCAGACATGWTTTTTAGCTGAGAGGAATTGCAGCTTTAGAGGAGAGTATTAGGGGAACATGATTTCACAAATATATCACACAACAATACACTAATTCTTTGTGTGTCTCCAGAGGCCTCAGCCCAAAGGTAGCTGAAATTCTATACCATAATTGCATTCTTTCAAAATTGCAGCTTTAAGAGGCCTTAGTTGTTTCCAGAGAAATGYTAAAAATGGGATGTGCATTTTTCTCTGCATACGTTGCATATGTTAGCATTCACTTATAGATTACTTCATTAACCTTTGCTCTTCAGAAGCCTTGGAAAGAAAAAATACTTGAAGGAAAAATAGATTGGGAGAGCAGGCTGAAGGGATTTCATCAAAGGTCAAAATCCAGCCAGTTGGCCCTCCCTGCCCCCTCTCTTGACTACACAGCTTCTGCTTCTTCTGTCTCCACAAAGAAGCAAATAAGTCTTGCAGGTGCTGCAGAAGCAGGGATGATTTTGGTGTATACTCCTCATGTGTGGTTTTGATGTACTTTATAATGCTCTTGCATGATTTGCTTATCCAGTATTTTTCTTGTTCTTGAGTGGAAGCTGTAGTAACAACCAAAAAAGAAACAATACAAACCAAAAATCCAGATAAGATTTTTGTCCACTCTTTTATTTTAGAGACAGAAGAACAGTTACCTGAGTGACTTCAGGCCTGAGATGCCTCTGAGTTGATAGCTCTTCAATACACCTGGTTTTAATTTAGCTGTAGCTTTTTTTCCTGTTATTTATTTCTATTACCTATTTTTGGTGTCCACATGGTGACAATAATATACTGAATGTAGCTAAACTCACTCTGTATTCTGCATTCAATTTTAAAAGTGACTTCTCATGGCCAAGTTATAAAGCTTTGAAATATGGGATCATAACAGAAATGCTGACAGTATCTTAACAGTGTCTGCAGTGGTGGGTGTTTCTCTAATATAAACAAATGGTGTTATTGGACTCTTTTTTCCYCCCCASTCTCCCTGCTTTCAATCAAAGGTAGATTTATTAGTCATTAGCTTCGAAACCATCCTCTTTTTTGCTTAACCCACAACAGGGTTTGKTTTGTTTTGTTTTCCCCTCTGAATCTGGAGTGGAACAGGACAGACAGGGAAAATTTAGGTTRTAGCTTATCCAGAAGACTTCCCTGCTGCTATTATGTACTTATGTTCAGTAAGTGTGTAAATAAACACTTTCAATCTAAGCCTTGAAGGAGACAATCTTTAAGGAAAGTGTCATGACAGCGTAATTAAAAGGATAATCACTTCAAGATGTTGTATTTCTAGTATATTGTGTTGATAGAAATTGAGCCTTCTTCCATAAAGGAAAAAGAAAAAAACCTCTGTAACTTGTTTAGCTAATACCCAGGGAAAGGCTTACCCATTCCATTAATTCAAAACTCTCTCTGCAAACCCCTTATTTTGGGCTGCAGTAGCACGGAGAGATGAAGGTGGAGGGAGCATGTCCTCTCCTGTGTGGGTGATGATGCTGGGGCTGCCACAGGCTCCCCCAGGAAAAGGGCMRGTACAAAGCAGTGMGAGGACAGAGGTGAGGCAGCAGCGRTGATGTGCAGACAGGCAAGGGAGGYGCCTGAGCTCTGCCTCCTTTGTGCCTTTTGCTGCCTCTGGAAATACCCGACGGGGTGGAAGCCGCCCCTGTAACTGCAGGATGTTGTGTAGCTTCCTGTAAATGCTGCCTTAATTGAAGTGTGTCTGCGTTTTCATCTGTGCTAGGTGGTATTTTCTCTTGGAAATCCTACCACACGCTATTATTAACTGGCAGCAGTTGTGGATTCCTTTTCTTCAGCTATTTCCTTTGGCTAAGAAGGGAAAACTACGCTGCCCTGAAGGGTTATTTAGCAAGGGTTTTAATGAAATAATAGAAATGTTGCACTCTAGYGATTTCCCCCATGCAGGGAAATGTCACAGTCCATTGGCCTTTCCCAGGGACATTACATGAGATTGCACCTATTTGCATTACTCCGCTCAAGTACAATATTGTCAAGTAAATATTTGCACAGAAACGCGGCCATCCTAAGGTGTGAGCTATCCTGCAAGGTAAATAATTAAAGCATGTGCTCTCTCTGGTAGCTGAAACCAGTGCTTGATACAGGTTTGATCATTTCACATGTCTCCCTGTTAATCCATAACTGTCTCCTGCAATTACGTTCATCACGCAGCCGAGCAAAGATAAAAGGTGGAACGTGCCCCTCTYGCCTGCTCCCAGGGAAACTCCATTATCCTTCCAGGCTCACGTGCCTCTGGAAAAGCCAATCTGAGTGGGAAGAGGCAGCCCACAAGGACGAGCTCAGTGTGAGCAGAAAATGAAGTTGTTACCAGACAGCAAACTGCAGCCCTCGGTTCTTATGAATATTTGAATGAGGAACTAAAAACAGCTCAGTGCACTCTAAGCAACTGTGACAGCTGAAACTGCCTGGGAAAGCAGCAGTCTGCAAGGACCACGATGAAAAGATCAGCAGCCACATTTCCACCTACASCACCAGTATATTGTAAAACATGAGCAGGTTCTTAGTCCCCAAATATTGCTTAGAAAGAAAAACACCTTTTCCTCCTATGAATTTTCATAAGCAAGGTGTGTACTGAATCTGGCAAGAAATTTTGGATCCATTAAAGTCCAATGATTTCTAACAACCTACTCAAGGCAAGAGAATAGCCACACTTTTCAGACATTAAAATATTGATGYTGCTTATATGTATAGAAAATTTGCCCTAGTGAATCTTTCATTAATATTTTTCAGCTACTTCCATGTGGCAAGAAAGATGATGAGAACAGTTTCCCTGAAGCTGAAGTGTTCTGGGTAATCTGCACAAAAAAAAAAGGATGAAAGAACCATAATAAACTAATGAAAGACTGGACTTATTTTGTAGCATTGGGAAATTAGTATAGGAGTTAAAAATAGCAAAGCAACTGTATCAGTTTTCTTAAAAAAAAGAGGAAAAGAAAGGAAAAGTCTATTACACTGAAGTACAACTTTCTGACAATTTTTTTTGTTGCTTTTGTTCTCATGTATGTTATAAAACTGCTTAAAGATGTGTTTGGTATGACCTTCTTGATGGTACAGACCACAGTTMATGTCCTCTGCTGTGTTCATGACATGAGCATTCCTGACTCAGTTGTTTTTGCTGGGACTGCTTACACAGCAGGAGGCTCCAGAATTGGTTTGGTGTGGTGTTTAAGGTGTTGGCTTTACAGGAAATCTTCGAGGGTGACATCTTCCTCASATTTTTTATTGCTATTGCAAGTTTACACTATAAATCTGACTTGAGAACCAGATGAATTGTTCAGATAAAATGTAACTGGCTTGCCATAAATGAGTAACGAAGAAAGAAGTCCGCTTTTAAAATAGTAAGATGAAGAGCCTTTTTAGCAAAAACTGCACTTCCATCTGTCAAATGGCACTTTATGCTGGCATTTGTGCCATTTGGTAGCAATGACATTGGTTTCAGCACAGCATCTGCAGTGCTGGAACTGAGCACTTTGAAAAATTGTGGAGTTCCCACCAAGCCTGTTCTGTTGCATTCACTAAGAATGATGGTGGAATAATTGATGCTGTAGCAATAAAACACAGCCACTGACTGGCAGCCCTCTTGAACTCCTGCCCAGAAATCTCTTCTATGAGCCCAGGTTTTAGGGATCTACAGTTGAGTCATGTTTGTTAAGGGAGCAATGTCAGAGCAAGCTGGAAGGCTTAGGTCTGATTCTACCTATATCTAGATCCATCAAGTAAACTGAAGTTTCCCAGAAAATGTGAAGTAAATAAAAAATCCAGTGAGCATGAGTGAACTGCAGAACTGAATTCCAAGTTCTCTGGATATTTCTGTTTTAAATTTTGCATTTGGTATGGTTTTTTCATTTGATCCTTTTGATTACATCACAAAACCCTTACCTGGCTGTGATTAACTGGTGGGATTTAGTTTGTATTATGGCATAGTTACTTAAAAGTTTTGTTCTATATTGCATATAGAAGGTCCTGAAACTTCACTTTTTTCCCCTGCTTTATGTTTTTAGTAATATTTTGTTCCTCAAAACTGATGGAAGGTGTTGAAGAGATGATGATTTTACAGGGAAGAAGAGAAAGGGAGCAGGATGGTGAGGGCAGGGAAAAGAAAGGGCACCTCTCTTGAACTTCCAGAGGTCATGCCACTGTTTGGGACCATAGCACAGCAAAAGTGTCAAGGGTATTTTCTTTATTCCCAAGACTCTTGGGCAAGTACAGAATTTTGTAAGCTGCTAGTGATCTGTTCCTCTGCTCATGTTAGTTTTGAACTGGTGCCTTCATTTCAAGGGTTTGTGATTTTGGCTGTATTGTTATGAATCAAAGTTTATATAAAGTGCCACAGGTAGTGGACTCAAGGAGGTCTAGAGTGGACCAGGATTTGCCTGAAAAGAGCTGTTTGGAATGCAGCAATATCTAGAAATGAAATGGKTCAAACTGTTCTTGTGGAGGATGGCAGTGGTTCCTGTCTGTTCTTGTCTTAGGCTTCTGAATCCATGGGCAATGTTGAAAAGAAATACAATGCCCTTCAAGAGCTGAGGGCTTGGGAAGTTCTGGCTCAGGCAAGGGATTCCAATGGGCATCCTAAAGACCTCATGTGCCCAGTGAAGGATGGGCAAAGACAAATGCCCCTGATGGTGTTCCCTGCCCTCTGCTTCCCACCACAGCAAGGAACTCTCAGTCATAGGCAGGGCTCTGGTCTGAGCTGCACTGATGATGCAACTCTGCCAAAGATGACCAGGCATCACTGCTGCACCTTGTAAAGGTCCTGTTAAAGGCTGCAGACTATTCAGTTAATCAGCTCTGGATAATTTCTTTTCTCAGTATTTATGTTACTGTCTCCATGGAAGACTCCATCCCCAAAGAGACAATTCTCTCGATTCCGCCCCACTGTATCAGCTCTGATCCAAGCTGAAAAGTTCTTCAAAGAATTAGGGTAGATATATTTATATACATTCCTAGGTTTTATCTCCTCATCTATCTTTCAGCATCTCTTTTCCTTTAGCCATATCAAACCTGAGCAAAGCAGGTTGGGGGCATGGTTGGCTTCCCGTGCTTTGATGGATGAAGACTGAAGGAAACACCATCAGAGGCTCGACCCATTTTCRGGTACCCAGTGAGATGAGGAGCTGTGGGATAAAAGTTTGTTGTGCTGTGTAGTGAAGAGGAGCTCTCTAGGGTGCTGCAGGGCCCTGAATGCTTTCTCACCTCCTTGCYCAGGCACAGGAAAGGAGTCCTTCCTTCAGTGTTGCTCACACCGGGTGTAACATCACCTCTCCAAAGCTTCCCTGAATTTCTTGTAAAGCACAAGGGTGCTAAGTACACAGCTAAATGCTTGCAACAAATAGGAAACYATTTGAAGCAGTTTGTCTTGTTGTTTTGTTTTCTAACGTTTTGGAYGGCAAAGGAAGCTCTTTAATCTTGGTGCTCTCCCGCTCTCACCTCTCCATTATTGATACTCAGTTTCCCACCAGGAGGTTGATCAGAGGCTGTGCCTTCACGAGGTGTAGCAGCAACAACAAATTGGTCCTTAAAAATTTCTGTTTCATGTTTTTCTGGGAAAAGAACTCTTTATTTTGTTTTTTTTTTCCATCCTTCCCCAGTAAATGGATGCAGCAGACTGAATCCAGTTGTTATGCACAGAGGTGTGAGCCTGCCCTAACAAGAGGCTTGCTTCCACGAGTGACTTTCATTTAACCATGAAAGGGAAGCACCACTCCTGAGATCTTGGTGTGTCTCTGTAGCATTCTGCCTGGGCTCACATCAGCGACCTCCTCACCCACGAAGGAAAAATAAGGATTTGTATCCTGCTCTCCACTGGAAACATTTCAGCACTTATCACTGACTCTGGAAGTCATTTCCTCTGAGATTTTCTTGGCTTTGTACACAAAAAGTAAGACCTGAGAATTTTCATTGCTGTTCCCCCACCACCCCCAGGCCCCTCCACACAGTAGGAGACAATAGCCTATTTCCTTTTGTTATTCTCTTAGTAGATGCTGGAAGGCTTTTTTGTCTGTTTTTATAGCMAATAGTTGGAAGCTTTTATTTTCTCTCCATGGTTCTTCACATACAGTGGGGACTTCTGTTTTCATGATTCAATGATATGCTTGTCCTTTTACAATACTTGATTACTTTTTGAGTACATAATAGATTGGGAGAGAGTTCTTAGGTTCTTGCTTTTAATTTCTGTCTGAAKTAGTTACTTAAATAAGACAAAAATAAAATGGACTCTTTGAATAACTGGGGGAAATGGAATTACTGACTTTCATAGAGGTCACAGAAGCAATGGGATTCTAATTGRATCAASTGRTGGAATAAGACACTTATAAATCTAAGCTATTTGCTTTTGACAGAATTTTAATTTTTWAAATTATTTTCAAACAGAACAGCCAAAAAAAGATTTTAAAAAAACTTTTATATCTGTAAGGAATTCCTTTTAAATGAAGACCTTTTCCCACAGATGTTCTTTGCAGGTTTTTGGGCATCTGTTCTGAATCTTCTGAGTCTTAATTGCAACAATCTTTGTAGACATTAAAAATAAACTCTGCCCAACATAAAACCCAAACTCATTCTGTGGAAAGGTCTGCTATGATTAAAATTCACAAGGAAATTTTGGATCCGTGCTGCATTCTGAGCTTTAAAGGGGATTTGATTTGTCCATTTGAAAAGGAAATTGGAAAAGGAAAGTGTCTTGAATGGCAGCTTTTTGGAGTACTGAAAATATCATGTTCTTTATTATTTGGAATGTGAATGTGAATTTAGGATACTTCTATTTTTTTCTTCTCTGTTGAAATTATTACATGACAGTGTTACTGAAGACATTTGGGAGGGGAACTTATTCCATGAGAAGTTGTGTAGCAGTGRAAACTGAATAACCTGAGGCAAAGCAAGAAAGAGATGGGAACAAGTTCAGGTCAGGGATTATTACTTTGGAGATTAATAGCTGAGTGCAGCAAGGCAGGAGTGAGGTGAAAGCAGGCTAAATACTTAGAGCTGCCATCAGATCATAGAAACATGGCAGCCCTGGCATGTTAATCAGGTTTTTGCYAGGAATGATGGAAGTGCTTGTATAGGAATGGTACAAAAATTTATATTTTATACTATATACACAAAGAAAAACCCCAAACAACAGGCCGGTTTCACGGTTTCAAAATTGTCTTAAAAACTAATCCAGTAAATCTTGAGTGGATCCTTAATGTCCATGTGTTTAAATACCTTAGCCTGTTCTGCTAAACAAATCCAAGCCTGTTTCAATCCTGTTTAGGTACATCTATGTTTACACAAGTTAACAACTTTGATTCCTAAGATTCTTAAATGTCTGGGCTGAGTGGGTGCAATCCTGCCAGTAAAGCTGTGCTTTGTAAAAACTGCACATCTGCCTACTCCTGCTCTAGAAAGTAAACTTGATAACTTAAACTTCTTCTTTGCCTGATACTCAAATGTGCCCATGCTCACGTGCTGGGCTCCCTCAGGAATGTGGTGTTGCAAAGTGTTCCATTTGTCTGCTCCTGCCCTGAGTGTGTTTGGACCAGCTGCTTCCCTGGCTCTTGTTTCAGGTCCATACAGACCTGCCTCCAGCCTGATGAGGCACCAGCAGTGCCAGGATGTGCTGCAGCTTCCCCAGCAGCAGAACTATCAAGGGCCCATTTYTCTTGTCTTGGCTGCAATGTGTRTGAAGCACAGTAAGAATGAAACGTTGTTTACAGAGCTTCCAGAGTGTCCTGATTTGGATGGAACCCACAAGATCATCAGGCCCATCCAGGATTGAATCCATGACCTTGGCATTGTTGTTGTATTCTAATTTGTCTTCTCCTTAAGCACCTTCTAGCTGTAAGAAAAGCAGGTTTCTTCAGAAGGAGCAATTTAATGAGTGGCTTCTTASAGAAGCCTTGGATTGTCAATGCTTGGGAGGTTTGGAGTGTAAGCTGTGGAGAATGTGGGCTGTTAGCACTTCACACCAGGTGTGGTGTCCTCAGCTGAGCAGTGTGCGGTGCCCTGGAACACCGTGCTGTGAGCAGCAGCAAAACCCAAGGAGATATTTCTCTCTGCCATGGGAGGGGCACAGCCAGGAGCCAAAGGGGGAAATTCTGTCTGCACAGTCTGTGCCCATCTGCAAGGACTGTCATTCTGGATCAAAGGGCTGAATTTTCTGCCTTCAAAGGTTTTTTCTTGTCATAGATAGGCAAACTTGCTKTTGTGTAAAAGGAGAAGACATACCAAAGCAGGATATCCCAGCTCACAAATTTTAGTAGAGTCAATATAAAAAAAAACCCTAAAAAATCAGGTTAGCCCCCTGACTTGTGACTGAAGAGTAATCCAGTAGTCTGTATACACAATTCAGTATTACTTATCCAGTATTTGATTCTAATTTTCAATGTCTTCATTTTAAGTGTGGGTTTCCTATGTGTGACTATGGAACTGCCATTTATCATGTTTTTACTCCTTCAGCTCTAGTACCTTGTGAATATCAACTGCTGCTTTTGAAATTGTTCCCTTTTTATCACTGACTGTTCAGTGATTTATTTCTTACTAAGATTGCAGATCAGATATTCTGTCTTTGAACATTAGCCTTCCATGGGAAGAATGATGAAGGTGGGCAAGTGACATCAGATTTAATTCTGCATATTCTCACAGTGACTGAGTCTCTCAGCAGCACTGCTGAGTAGCTGCTGAAGCAGTGCTAAGCTCTGGATGTGTAATGGGAAGCCATCAAGCAGCTTGTTACAAGATGTTTGTTTGCATTCTACTCCAAGCAGCTGTAAATAAACATCTTGCAACAAGGCCATGGTTTCRTCTGTAATTCAGGAAGGAAGAGAAGGAGGGCTTCAAGCTGTTTTCTTCAGGCTGCTTTTATCCTCCAGCCTGCCTAAGGTGCTGAACTGCTGCCTGTGAACAGACCAGAGCGTGCTCCTTGTTTCTTACCCCTGCAGTTCCTTTCAGAGAGCCCAAGAGCCCCTCACTGTATTCTGAGGATGAGTAAGATGCTTCACTCCTTTATTTTTGAACCAAGGTTCTCTTTTATGTGACCTGAATTGATATTAAAGGAGATTATTCTGAGGCCCTCCTGTTGCCAAGCCTCATCCGTGTCTGCTTGCAGGGCAGAGTTCTTGGCAACCAGCCCCATCAGCTTTCTTCTTCCTCCTGCTGCTGGTGTAAAAGTCAGGCACAATGGAAACAGATCACATTTTTCTTATCTTTAGATCACTTCTTAGCTCACATTGGATTTCTGCTTTGCCAGCACTGAAAATAATTAGGAGCTGGTAATTCAGCCACGGTTAGTACCAGGTATAACTTATACCATGATGTTCATTCCCTTCTCTTTTCACTTACCTCCCATCCCCAGGGTAAGGAAAGTGACATTCATGTAAAAAAGAAAAGTTAGGTCAAAGCTACTCAATTTTCGGGYAGAGCTAAACTTGGCTGCACAAGTCCTGAAGGACGGGTGTCTACTTTCTAGAAAACAAATGATATATTGATTTCCTATTAAAAGAAAGCACTGACAGGAACTTTCAAGACAAAAGCCCTCTTTCAGCAGAGCATTTAAATACGTGACTGCTCAAATTGTGCACAGTCTTAAGGGCTCTGTTGGAAGAGCTCTTCASTGCCTGCTTTGAATCCCTGTGCCAGCCTTGCCCTGGCCTCACCTGGGCTTTGCCCTGTGCTCAGGGGTCACCTGCCACACTGATAACATTTGGCATCCCTGAGCAGACTGCTGAGACTTTGAATTTCTGAACAGTGGTAGAGCCCACTGAGGGTTTGCTTTCCTTTCTCTCTATTTTTTTTCCCCCTTCTTCTCTCACAGTCACATGCAGCATGAGCTTCAAGATTCATTTGAAGTTTTCCTCCATTTTGTGAGGACAGGGAAGAGGTTAAGCAAGGTRGTTTCTTTTTTAAAACCAATTTTGTTTTCCGTTTTTCTACTCTTGTATTGCAAGTCTCATTTTCCCTAAATCCTGACCCAAAAATTTCCTGGACAAAGGCAAAAAGAAGTAAGGCCTTTTAGATATTTTTAATTACTTTGTCAGATGAGGAGCAGCAGCTTTTTTTGAGATGGATAATTTTATCTTGCTGTATGATTAGTCTGCTTGTACTTTTGCACGTGTACAGATACCATTGTTACTGCTGGTGTAAGTGGGGATAATTTAATTGTCCTGGAACACAAAACAAGGGGCTTGCCCCCCCTCCTTTTGTTTGTTTTTTTTTAATTTTTTTTTTTAATTTGCTATACTAGCAGTGTTCTCTCCCAGTATTTATTCAGCTCACAAAATCACTTCCCTGTGTTGCACCCAAGTGATCCCTGCTGTGGAAGCCTCTCCTTGTCCTGGCCTGGATGAGAGGCTGGTTCTTGGCAGGAGCTGTTCCTGCTTGCCCCAGAATGGAAGAATGACAGGCTGAAATAGTGACTCATGGAGAAAATATCTTTCAAGTACAGGAAATGAGGAGATAAAATATCAATCTTTCCAATCATATTTGTCAAGAGCTCTGTGAAAGAAAGGGGAATGATAAACTTTCAGGTATTTCTAATTTGAAAAATACCTGTAGGACTTGCTCCAAGCAGATTGAAATTTTTTTTTTTTTTAGTTAAGATTCTCAGGAAGCTATAAAACACAGCAAAGTGATGGCAATAAGATCCCACCAGTTTCTTAAATAGATGAAAGGATGCTTCAAAGTCTATTTGTTTAGCCAGTCTCTCTTTTCATCTTTGTTAATTGCTGAGAAGGATGAAGCAGCATTAGTATGCACAGCTTGTGAATTATAATCTTTAAAAGCAATCTTTTTTTTTTTTAAAGCATAGGTGTTAACCTAGATTCTGCTTTCCCACAGGTGCAGCACATGTATTTGCTGACATACTTATAAATTTAGTGCCATAATAATAAAAAAGACAAAGTAAATAAATGGGCTTGGAAATTGTTTTATTATCTGAGAGGTCCTGTTTTCAGACATCCATATTCTTTTTAAATTTTTGTTTAAGTCTCTTGTAATAACATATATAATCTTGAAAATTTGGAACAGTATTAGTAATGTAATAGTTATTGTAATAGTAAATGTAATAGTTCATTTGGAAACAATCTGAGTATTAAGTTGTCCAATTCTTGTACTTGTTTACCCTACCATATGCAGTAATACATGAAAAAAACTGTCTTTAGTAATAGAGTTTTACATTGATATCTAAGAGATCTTGTTTCTCATTTTCCAAGTTTAGTCATGATAGTGCCTAATCTCTAAATCAAGACTGAGAGGAAAGCTTTTGTATATGTATATATAAAAATGTGTGTGTATAACAGAATGGGCTGTGTCTCAGTGCATCTCAGTGTGCTTCCCAACAGCATGATAYCCATTCTGTCCACATTGTTATAATGCTGTTTCTGGTGTCTGAATGAAAAATGATTTGTGAACTCAGGCTTGGTCATCTTCAGCAATTGGAATGCCATAGGGCAGGTGACTAGTTTATCACTGCAATGGTTTTGAACTCAGTATCAGACAGCCAGGGAAAAGAATTGGTGTGAAAYATGCAGTTGGAAATGTGTCAGAGTCGGCTTCTCAAAAGTTGTTTGACATGTGTTTTCCAATCTATGGAAGGGTTTCCCCAGCCTGGGCACAGCTCAGAGTGAGCTTGTTAGCAGCTGGTGTGCTTCAGTGTGCTCCCCCCAGCAGTTTGGAAGCATCAGGGTGGCATTATCAAAACAGAGATAATCCTAAAAAGAAAATAAAATCTGGAGGGGGAGAGTGAACTCGGCTGTCAGTRCACACACAGCTTTGTCAACCCCACTGAACCTGAAGCTGCCTGGAGCTGTAACGTTCTGCACGTGTCAAGGGTGTATCAGTTTGGCTCTGGTACAAATCACATCTCAGCCAGCACAACGGTGCTGGGGGGAGATTCTGCTCCCTGGCAGGCTGGGTTTTTGGCTATGAGTGCCTTCTAAATTTTTTTTTTTTTAAAGTGTCAATTAACCTTTGTTAAGTAGATTAGCAGGCATGTGGGATTCTTCTCCAACGAGGCTGTAGTAGCTTTTTTCCCCCCCTCTGTACCTGAAGAATCATTGTTGTGCACAGATTCTTTTCCCTTCATCTGGTGGCCCCTCAAGAGCTCTTAAATAGGCTGTTTCCACCTTCCTTTGATAGTGGCTGCCTTCCCAGTTTTTCTGCTGCAGACAGAAGAGCCAGTTCATAAAGATATAGAGCCCAGTGACTATAAAGGAGTTCAGTCTGTCAGTTTGTCATGCTTTAAAGGATTGTGGGCACCCTGAAGGGAAGATTAGTGGAGGATTGTCCAAATTGTCAAGGTTCTGAATTCTTTTTTAGCAACCATTTTCTTGCATCGGCTTAGAAAAGAAGAAGKCTGTTTGTGGGGGAAAGGTAGTGGAAGAGCAAGAATGATGGCATTCCCTCTGTTTAAACACTGATCACAGGCCAGTGCAGCCCAGTTTCTCAATTCCAGATCTAAGTATCTGGCCCAGCCCACTGAGACCTAAAGCATGAACTTTGAGCATTTTGTGCTAGCCCAGAACTTGAAATCAAGGAACTTAAATATTCAGTGTATCTTCTTTTATGGGGCTGCCTGCTCCAGCTTTGATTAAAAATACTGAGTTATCTCTTTGTCTTCCATTAGATACACCTTATTTTGTAGTCCAGCTGTAAATTGCTCTCTCTCTCAGTATTCTGAATTACTGTCTGTTCAGTTTCTGTTGCCCTCACTGTTCTGCTTGTGATGCTGGAATGTGCCAAGGTGAAAAATTCCTCTTGATTAAGCAAAGTCACTGATCAAATATGAAGGGAAAGGGCCAGATGTCACTGCCACACACTGCACACATGGCCAACATACATACCATGAGTGCAGTGCTTTTGGGACATGTCATTTCAGCCCATTCCCATGAATAATCTGTCCAGCACAGGCACAGTAAATCCCCTGCTCTTGGRCAGGCTCAGGTGCATGTGTGGGCTGTGTGCAGGGGGTGTCTGTACACTGCAGACACAGCTGAGCTTTCCAGCAGACCCTTATGTMTGCCAGATGTCCAAAAGTCCCAACCAAATGTCAGACTCAGGTTTTATTGGATCAAAAATTTCCCTTGGGAAAGCTGGCTCTGTGACAGGAAGGAGGTGAAGTATTGCTCATGGCTGTGCCAGGGAGGGGTGATCTTTGGTGCGCTTGTTTTGCAAACCTGAAGCACAAATAAAGAAGAGCAGGACTGTAAATTGTAGGAGTCTGATAGGAATTAATGATTCTAAAAGAGTAGGTCCTAAAAAAAAGCTTAGGGCTGAATTGCAGGACATTATTGTAAAAGGTGGGTGTTTTTAAGGTCAATACTGAAAAGTCACTGTCCCAGTAAGAGTTCTCTGAGCTGACAGCTTCTGAGCTTGTGCCCAGCACAGCTACTGCATGTCCTGTTCAAATTGCTGATTTATTTCAAGCATCATTGCTCAATACACTGTAGGCAACAGGTGTGTAACCCAATTTACTACTCACCATTGTTGTAACAGGGGAGTTACTGATGCACAAACCTGGCTTTGGCCACCTGTGCAGGCAGGAGCCTTCTTGCCTCCCTAGTGCCCTGATGGCATCAGCAGGGAGAGTTTAGCTGCCTGCCCATCACACTTCCACTGTGGTTGTGCTTGCCCTGAGTAAACTGGTGTGAGCCTTTTCCCAGTCTGACCTGTAAGGAATTCAGGTAAAAGATACAATAAACATACCAATACAGTATTGGTATGTGCAATGCCTGGTAGAAGTGGAAAAGAACTTGTGGTTGAAGAAGCTTAGGCCAACAAGCTGAGCAGCCATGGGCTTTGCATTCAGAGCCAAGAATAAAGTTGATGAGTCTTTTATATACTTCCAGCAGCTTCAGTGTTATCTCAGGTGCATTTAACAGTACAGCTGTAATTTACAGTGAAAGAAAATTCAGCCAAACAACCTGTTTTGTGGTTAATCTATTCAGGCTTTATTCCTCCAGGAAGTTATCTGATGTTACTTTATGTGCTTGCTACCTGTGGGAGATGGTACCTCTGGGAATGCATTTCTGGGTCACTGGGTATTGTATGGAYACACATGATTAGAGAGAGAACCAGCTCTGTGTCTACAGTATCRCTTGTTCCCAGCCTCAGCAGGCAATAAAGAGTGCCACAAAGCAATGGTCAATATASCTACTAAGCCATCTGTTCAGAACTGCTCAAATGGACTTGCTTAAGCAATTATCCCCCAGGGGCTGTTTATATGTTAGAGGATCTGCATATCCTTTAGATCCTTAACCTTTGGACAGGTCCACATAGCGATGCCTTGATTTATTTTCTTTGTGTGGTCTTGACCTTCTCCAGGCAGATTTAACATTACCCCTCTCAAGAATGTGGATCATGCTAGAAATGAATTTCTGTGCTTCCCAACTGCTGCTTTTATGTGTGAGTTTTTGCAATCTCTCCTATTAAGCTATCAAAAACAGACATAATAATCCACTGAGGCTGGATAGGATTCATGCAATATAAGAACTGCACTTTAGGATAATACTATTCCAAATGTGCTACCTTTCCTACCTTTTAATTTTCTATGCTCTTTCCTTTTTTCTCTCAAGTCCTGAAAAGCTGTAGAAGTCATGTTCTTGGCAAATAAAGTTTCTCTTTAGGAGCTTTCACTCCCTCTATTTGAAACTGAGGGAAGAAATCTTTTAGACTGGAATAAGACACAGCAAAAATAAAGTGGATTTTTAAATTGTGTCCTATTAAATAAATACTGCAAATTTCAATGGGTAAATTTAGCTGGGCTGGCAGTACCCAAATGCCCTACATTTCTAATGGAAATGCAAAACACACTGCAGCTGCATGAGGTGGGCACAGTGAGAAGTGGCCTGTGAGTCTGTGCTGCTGGTGGCCTCACAAAGAGGATGCTGTGCCTTGGGGGAGGCAGAAAATGGCCTTGTTTCCCTGCTGATCTCTACACTACCCAGCTGGAGTGAATGCCATGTGGGGGCTGTGCCCCACTGCTCTCAGTGCTGCTTCTCTTCTTGGGGTAAAAGAACAGTTTTAGTCCCTCCACTGGGTGCTTCAACTTTTCACCCACGTAGTGAGGCCGATGGTGCTGTCAGTAAAATGACCTGACATATCTCTGTGTGTTTGCAAATAAGTTAAAACTGTTTCATGTATATTTTAACTGAGCCCTGTGATTTATTTCTTAGGCTCTGAGCTTGCTTTGTGGCTTCAGCTTTTGATTCACAGTAAAGATTTGATGGTCTTTATAAACATATCTGTGGGCTGCTTAGAAGAACAGAATCCATCATGACATCCGTAAAGCAGTCAGGACTTTATTGGGCAATCACTGATGCAAAACACTTTGTGCCTTTCTGCAAAGAGCTAAATATATTTTAAAAGGTATATAAAAAGAGARGATCCAAAAGGCCTGACAGGCTGTCCTTCTGTGCTCATGAGGAAATTTCTAGTTCTGGGTCCGTGCTGCTGAAGGCAAATCTGAGGGCCTGGCCTGCAGTGGGTGTGTCCCAGGGCTGTGTGCTCTGCTCTGGGGAGATGTTTCTAATAACGCTTGCCCTGATTTTTGACWATGAAATGAAGGCTAATGATATTCTGGCCTCTGTTCTTTTAGCTGTATAATAAAAGGCACAATTCTCRTGTTACCTTCTGAAGTCTGCCATGGTTGCAGAAGATAACAGCCAGCTTCTAGCATTCTAAAAATTTAATCTTTTCTAACTATATCGAGAGAGCTGTGAATCAGGAGCTGCTGCTCACTTCAGGCTTGCTCATGGAAAAGGAGGGGGCTAAGCACAGTTAGTGGTGGCAGCTACCCCCATGGCTTGGTTCCTAGTTGCTCGTTGTGGTTTAACAAAGACTGTCTCTATTCCTAGCAGGATGTTTTCTTCTGTTTTTCTTGCCWTTTTCTGAAGAACAGTTCTCTGCACGCTGGGGCAGAAAAAGATGGTAAAACCTTGCTTTGCTGCACAGAAACTTCACAGGATTACTTTGTAAGGAGAAAGTGTATTTATGATGGCATCTTTTTCATCAGTGGATGTCAGAGGAATGCACAAAGAAGGTCAACACCATTATCTCTTTAGTAGATGGAGAAGCTGTCTCTGTAGTCACTGCAGGCAGGGAAGCTGTCTCGCCATGCAGACGTTGCCTGGAACCTGCTCTGTAGCCCGTAACTGAATTTAAACTTGCATGAGAATTTATTCTTTTCAATTGCACCTTTGGAGCCCATTTGACCTTTTTAAAGGATTATTTCTCCAACAGTAAATATGAAATATTATCGCAGAGATTTCTGCATCACTTTTATTAATTACTTTTGGTCTGTATTATTTGAAATGAAGGTCGTTTAATTAAGCTGCTTGAATTTTTAAAATTGGCAGTGTTTTCCTACCAGTGTCACAGTAGCCAATGATCAGAAATAGTGCTGCAGAGAGGGCTATGTGTGTCCACTCTTTAGGAATAATTTTCTCTCTCAACACAGAGATTTACTTTGAAGAAAGATAAGGATTAATTTTTCAGATTTATTTGAGCTCTAAATGTCCAGCAGCCTCAGTGGAGGAACTTTGTTGTGCAGATATGGGAAATTGCACACCAGGCTACTCCCTGCCCATGAAGTCATGCTGAAACATGAGGCTGATATGCTGCAAGCAGCTGGAGTGTTTCGSCTTTCTGCTGGTGATTTTTACACATGACTTACTCAAAAACTGATGGCTTGTTTAGGGTTGGCTTAAGACAAAGCAGTTTAAATAAAGAGCTGGAGATGAGTAAGATTAAAAATGTAATTTGATATAGATATGGGTGTCAGGGTCCRCAATACTTAGCATTTAAAGGACAAGTTTTGGAAGGAAAATTAACTTTCCTGCTTGAGGATCCAGCCTATTCTTTGTTCCAAAGGTGGCACTCCCCTCAATAGTTGCATGGCCTTAGTTTTGCCTGGCTTACACTTTCTTTTCTTGAAAATCTGTCTTTAACTGTGGAAGAAAAAAAGTAGAAAACTGGAGAACCCTCCGTGTGTCTGCTCCTTTCTGTGCTTGTTCAGGTGTGTCTGGAAGGAAGGGAAAGAAAAATATGCACATAAMATGTAAAATACCAGCCAGTGGCTCTGGTCGTGGCCTTTGTAGCTTCATTCACAATCTCAATAAAAGATCTTTATGTTTTTTCCTGCTATAGTGAGCATACCAGTATGTTAATACATCTCTTTCTGTACATAGCTGGGGGAGACACACGTCCCCTCTCTGGACCAGTGGCCAGAGCAAGGGAATCTCAGGGACTCCCTTCTCACTGTGAGGAGGAATCAGGAGCAGGGAATAAATCCAACAACTGACTCAGGGTTTCTGTGTAAGGGATCCAAACCATGAATGATTTACACTCATTAAGTCTGAATTTCAGTCCAAGTCTCAGCACCTTTTATGCTGCATTTCTCTCCTGCACATTTAAGATAAACTATCACTGTGCAACAGCAAGACCTCTTCTGTCTGCTCCAAGCTTCAGAAGGAGGCACAGAGCTCATCCTTGGCAAAACATCTCTGTTCCAGGCAGTGCTGTTTGTGTCTCAGGTTCCTGCTGCCYGCCTGTCTGCTGCCCCTCCGCCCCAGGGAGTGACCTGAGAGCAACTTTGATTTGAAGAGTGAATGTGAAAAGGCCTTGAGGAGGGCTGGGTACCTTGGTGAGCAAAGTGCTGTGTTGTGTAGGAGACTGGTGCATCTCCAGGCTGGCAGCCTGTTCCAAAGGTTAGCAAGCATCTCGTGCTCCCAGGGAGTCTGCCAGATTAGATATTTCTGTCCTGGCGTACCTCTAAAATCATAATGACTTTTATTTAGCATTAATGTGGATGCTTTGAACGTTTCTGTGGGACTTCCACTGTCAAGTCAGCATTAAAGTGCCATTAAAGCAAAGTGTTACTGTAAGAAGCAGAACCTGCCAAACATTTCTCAGAAGAGCACAGGGCTTTGCAGGACCAGTAAGCGCTCACTCCTCTCCATTTCCATGTGAAAGTCAGTGATAAGTCTCTTTATTGATTGGCCAAAACAATAGAGCAGGGACATGTGAGAACTGTTGGCCAGACTTTTTATGACAAGTGGCAGACCAGTGGATGTTAATTTGCTCTTCATTGCACTGCAGTGTCCAAGATGAATCTTCATTGGTATTCAGGAGAACATGATGTGATACTGCACAGGAATACAGGGCACTTCCTATATAAAACTGCCAAATAGTTTAGACTGAAATGGTGACTCCTGGCTATAAAACCACATTGCAAAACTCTTCTAACAACATTTAAGTGAACTGTATTTGATATTTCCATGTAGCATTGACTATRTTCTAAATTTCCTTTGAAAAGCAGCATTAACAGTGAGGCACAAGTTGCACTGAAAGCTCAGGGGTTAGGCTCCTAAGTCAATTATGTGACTTCAGAAAGTTTTAACTAAAGAGATCAAAATGACCAAAGAGTGCTCAGGTTTCCATAGGAATCTTCTGTATTCTGCATCACAGAACCTTATCCTGCAAAAGTAGTGCAATAAATCCTAAGATCACTTTACAGCCCTCCTCCCCTCTGGGTAGACGATTTACAGCAGAAGTGACCAAGTGATAAAGACAGGAAAAAAGCAAGGAATAACATCAGTGAGATGGTGAAAATGACTGAATAAATAAATCCTGCTCTCTTTTATTGCAATCCTTATTTTGCAAGCTTTGAGGTTTAGTGAGGCAACACTTTCCAGCCTTCCTTTGCATTGTTTTAAAATAGAATATCCTACCCCATACCAATCCTATGAAATATGTGATAAAAGCATGGGCTGACAACAAACAAGATGTGGAATTTTAATAAGAAGTGTTTAGGTGAAAAAAAAATTGAGATTTGTTGTAATTACTACGGGTAAGAGACAGGAAACAATAAGATTTCTCAATTTGAAACTGGAAATTTGAGAGGGGTGAGCTGCACAGAGACCTCTGAATGACCCAAGTGAGATGCTCTTGTAGAAGCTGAGACTGCTCTGCCCRGTTCAGACTGGGAATCTGAGCTCTGGATTTCCCTCATTGTAGCTTTTGGTTAATTTGGTTAACTGGTCTTTCTCTTTCCTGTCAGGGAAAAGGTTTGAAAGGACTCTGTTCTATCTGATTGTGAGAAGGGAGTGTTTTGAAATCTTGGTTTTGTCAGACAGGAAATCCCTTTCCTCCCTACCTGTGGGTGCTTGATGTGCTCGCTCTCTGCTGAACAGACACTCTGCAAGGGCTGGAATGGGAATGTCAGACAAAAGAGCCTCTCATGTTTTTGATAGCCCTGGAAACTTCATGTTTCCTATCCTAGGAAGAATACTAAATGGAGTTCTTTTTTCATGCCACTACAGCATTCCCAAAGAAGATTCATGATTGGATTATGTTCTTAGGCATTATAAATCAGAGCTAATGGCAGAGATAGGTTGATGGCTTGAAGTAAGTGGAAAAATAAATTGGTCAATGCAAAGGCCTAGGGCTGAGAAGACATAAATATAAAATTTACATCCCCCTAACTCTACCCCCAAAGAAGGCATCAGGCCTCCAATTCTTAAAACATCACTTAAATAAACAGGAAAACCATCAGTTATCCATGATCTTTGCTCYAGTGATGGGAAAGTTGAAATCTGGGACAATACAAAACCTTTGTGAAGCTTTTGAAAAAGTGTAATTTTTGTGTTTCCTGAAAAATAGAGTGGTATTGTAACATGAAACATTAATTTTGGAACAGCATTAGGCTTTTTCAGGAGGGACATCAGAAGACGTTATCTGATGTATATACATAATTATAATCTTTATCAATATCAGATTAGAATGAAAAATTTAAAGAAAGAAAAGTTTATATTCAGTCTCATGGGGTTGGACTGTGAGAGTTGAATGCCTCTGTTTGGCCTTGATAATTTTTCTTTTATCCTTTGTGCAGTGTTGGTATGTTTTCACCCCCAGCCTACTGCCTGTGTCCTTGTCTTCTCAACTGCCAGCTACCCTGGCTCAGTTCTCAGCTTTGTTCTCCTTTATGACTCAATCACAGACTGCAAAATCTCTGCTGAGGCCATGATTCATCACCTGAATGCACTCTCTTTAAAATAAAGTATCTTTTTGTGACAGAAAAAAAGATACAAAAATGACTTTTCAAAGTAATTCCAGAGGCATTTTCAGTCTAGGTATCTTTCCTTTTCATATTTTTTTTTCATTCAAAGCTATATAAAAGTATTAAAAAATATAGAGAATATGTAAATTACTAATGATTATATAAGATGCAAAATAATACTACCAGAAGTAAATTTCAACAAACCAAAACACCCAAAAACTCCAAATGGTTGTTGGCACCAGTTTGTTTTGCTGTTCAATGTCACACTGTTTCTGACCCCATTTATACTGACATGTGTTATAGCAACATCTCTGAAGGGAATTGAGCTMTTCTGAGGTGCAATTGCCACAGGTGAGATGAGAGTAAGGATGGTGGTGCAGACAGGAATGTGTTTTATTTRCCTCATCTGGAATGGAAGGTGGGCTTGCTCTGCTCTTTTGGATGCCTTTAGAAGAATCTACTCTTTTGTCAGTGTCTGTGAATGAGTCTTGATTTTATTGGGAGAAACATGATCTCCCTGCTAATAAATACAGATGGTAGAGGACAAATCCTCTGCTCCAGAGCAGTTTTATTTTGAAGAATGMTGATCTCTATGAATTAGTATCTGAATGTGAATGTAAAAAACATTGGTGATAGCCTTTCATTTGATAAACCCTATGGTTTCTTTCCTGGTGGTACCCTTGGGATGGTTTCCTTCCAGCCAACTGACAAAAACTATGGTGATGATAGCATTTTAATGTTTACTCACATGAGATTTTCTGTGGGTTTTGTACAGTCTTGCTGTTTGTTGCCCAGTGAGAAGGTCTGTTAGTAATGACCCCATGAGCATCACAGATCATCTGAGACACTTCATGAGAATGAACCTCCAGGAGCACAGCAGAGAGAAGTTGGGTTTTCCAGCTCAGTTTTAACCCATTCAGTGTGGCCCAAAGCTGGGAGCCAGCCACCTGTAACCTTTCCTGTGGCACTTCCAGGGCAATGCAGGAGCTGCTTTAAGCACAGGGATGCAGARCAGGCCTGATCTACTCCTGCCTCCTTGGACAGTCATTGTCCCCACTTGCATTGTCTAAATGTACTGCATGGCTCTGCTCAAAAGCAATTCCTAMAATAATGCTTGTGGAAATGCTGGGTTGAAAATATCTGTGTGTGGGAGGGGGCAGTTGTACAGAAAGGAGCAGGGAGTACAGACATGTGTGATTCACAAGCTGCTTTTCTGAATATCCCAGTGGAACTTGCCCATGGGGGTGCTGCTCTTTGATTTCTTCAGCTGAGGAAGCTGCTTGTGAATTGAATGAGGAAGGTGAGCTCAGTGTAGGAAGGAGGCAGAGAGAGGAAATTCTGTTTGTGGAGCTTGAAGCAGTGCATGCTTTCTCCTCCTCCAGTAAATTGCTTACCTTCAGTAACTGGGGGCTTTATTGCCCTAATAATGCTTAGAGCTGCAGGTGCATCCCAGRGCTGCACTGAGTCCAGTGATCTGTGCACCCCTCTGGAAAACTTGCAGCATTTTCACAATGGCCCCTTTGGCTTTAATGGGACTTTTAATCAAATAAACTTACATAAATAGTCTAGCATTTTTGTGGTTTTCTGTTGATTTTTTCCTTTTTCTTTTTGGGAAAGCAATTTAAGGACAGTGACCTAAAGAGGTTGGAGTTGCTCTTGAAGCACTGAGTCTGTGCCACTACCATGGTAAATAATTCATGTAACATGAGGAGAATCCCCAGTTCTTTTAAACTGTTCACACCCTGTGTAAATTGGAATGCAGTTACTAAAACTGTCAGAAATTACCAGGTTCAGCACGCGTTTCACCTGCTGAGGTTGGCCCTTAAATGTTATCACTTTTGAATAGGCTCTTAAAGATAAGGCATGGAATTATGATAACCTTATTCTGTCTATATACATCTATATATATCTATATATATGTATATAGATATATTCATTCTAATTCTGAGAGTTCTATGGTTTGGAAAACCATTTTGCCACACTTGGGAAATGGGTTCTGTTTCTGGCTCTTCTCCATTTCTGTGTTGACTCTTGATAAGTCTGTTATATCTCTTGACTTGCCTGCAAAAGGAGGAATGGTGGTTTTGCTTTTTATCAGGTACTTTGAGATCTAGGATTGAAAAACCTTTGAGGAGTTTTCCTCCTGGGATTTTAAAATAAGCTTTTTCTTCAACAAAAATAACTGCGTTCATGAAGAACAAATGTTTCTTGTTTTTACTCTTCTTTACTCTGACACCCCAGAATAGGATCACAAATATTTTTGTTCTCGAGTAATTGTGTTTGTGAGTTCTGTGCACATATTTGTGTTCACAAACCCACTGAACTCCTGCTGGCAGGAKCAGGCTGTCCTGCCTTTGCAGGGATAGCGTGACAGCAAATGGTGCTCCCCTCTGCACACCCTGACCCTGGCAGGCAGCCTGACATTTCAGAGAGGCATGTCCTGACACAGCCCTGCTGAAGTCAAGTGGAGCTGGGACCATGAACTGCCTGAGAAACTGCCTGAAAATCAAGGGGAGCTGACGCTTCTGCAAGCTTTTCATCTGGCGTGGAGCACCTGGAATCAATCCATCTTCCTCTGCTTCCTCTCCTCCTTCACAGCCACCAATATTACCCGGGCTGCAGCAGCAGCAGCAAGGGTGATGGCAGTCCCACGGCTCAGGACAGGGGGATGTTTCCTGTTTCCCTGCTATTATTGATGCTATCACTGCTGAAATTSTGTTCTGATCAGCCCTAGGATTTATGTGGAACAAAACTAACTGTTAACACCTGGCAGCTGTAATGGAGCCACTCACCAGCCATCACTGTGGCACCAGCAGCCTGGTGTGATTGAGAGCATTTCCTGGTGGCCCTAAAAACCTGTTGTTATCCTCTTGTACTCTTTCCAGGTGCAGTTCTTTAAGAATTAATCTGCCGGGAATTACAGCCGCATTAGAGGGTGGGAATTAAATTACAATATTGATTATGCAKATGCATTTATACCCTGCACAAATCGAAAAGCAGCTGCAGGGCAGCCTGGAGTGAGCAGTTTGGCTGGCTGTTTACAAGGCTGCTGGGTGGCTGGAATGATTGATTGCCTCRCAGTAACCTTTCTGTGTTCCAGAGAGCATACACTGTGTACAGAGAAATCACTGCTCCCTCAGGGAGGACAGAGGTTGTAATGYAAATGTCAAATAATTTTTATATTGAAAACTAAATAAAAGGCCACAACGATTTTTATTAGTGGCTTCTTTAATGAATTCACTGTCCTTTGAACCTAAACAATTCCAGTTTTAAACACAACTCCCCAAATTAGTGTTTTATAATCTCTGTCAACTTTCTCTTCTAGATTTGGTAGYCTTAAAACTGTCAGTTTTGATCCTTAATTTGATCTCTATCTGACTAAAAAGTTTCCTGTGTAAGAAAAACAATCGAAAGAGGAGAATTAGATCTTTAAAAATAAATTTATTTTATGTTCGAGTTATTTACTGACTCAAAAACATGCGATGCCTTTACTGTTTTACTGCTGGAAAATTGCCAAGGAGACGATGAACTGCAAATTATATAGATTATATATCCCACTGTAYAATTAGGACAGCAAACAGTCTACTGGAAAATATTTTACAGACTACTTTATATAATGGAAAGTTCACAGCAGTCTAACAGAAACCAGCTAATACATCTCTTAATATGAATTCTATCAGAGATTTAAATTAAGGTTTGATCACTGGTGCTTTATAGTCTATCAGTCTTTGTAATGATTACACTTGCCTGCACAGCCTCATTTGAAACTCTATTATCATTCAGAATTAACCTACTAGAAAAACTCAGCAGACATTTGATGTGCTTTTCTCTGTTTCCTTTGCTGTGTGAGCAGATCTTCTGGACACTGCCTTGGAACTTGAGCCTTGCTTCTTTTCTGTTACTTGTAAGGATCAATTTGTCATGTATTTTGATACTTATTTTTCTGTTCTGTGATGAGGGATTATCTTTGATTAATTAAGATACTATTTAGGGATGGCAGACAAAAATAGATGCTTTAGATTTCCATGTATATTCCTTTGTAGCACGTGTGACACAGAATTTTTGCAGAAACATATCCCTAATGAAATAATTAGGAATGTTAATGCAGGCCAGGCTGGATGGAGCTCTGAGCAACCTGGCCTRGTGAAAGGTGTCTCTGCCTATGGCAGGGGCTTGGAACTGGGTGATCTTTAAGGTCCCTTCYAAGCCAAACCATTCTGTGATKCTGCWGGTTTGACTGAGACAARKRTCATTATCTTTGTTTGATGTTTTATTTCACTGTCCCCATACAGTGCACTACTTTTCACTTAAATATATGTTCCATTACTTACTCTGGAGTTTCTGATTTTCAGTACCCTGAACTTYTATTCCTTACCCAAGGAATGTTGTTCCTGTTGCAAGTTTCTGCTCCCTGTTAGTTGTGGGTCTAGTTACTCAATATTTTGTGAGCACTATTGATGGAATGAATCCTGCTTTCTCCTCTCTGTGTGAGCTGGTGGTACTGCAAATCCCTTTGAGTCTTAATGAGAACTTGACTTTTTGCAAAACCATAGCCCAGAAAGTGAACACACARGAGGTGTCATTTGTTTTCACTACTTTCTGTTTTATGGCCACRTTTTGTGGCAGTATTCTGCTTGCTTTATTGGGAAAATGCAGCATGGAAAGAATGTGGGCTTTAATAAMAAGGGTTAAAGAAACCCTTATGGCCATGTTTCCTGATTCTTGATRGTCACGAGAGCTCTTTGCTCTCAATCCATACAGACACACTAATGCATCTTGTATTTGTCATAACACTGAGATCCCTGGACTTGTTGGCTCCAAAGGTCTAATAAAAGTCTTTATATTAGCTTTAATTGTCAGGAGGGGGAAAATGGCCCAAACAGACTGAGAAGTGGATTCTGGCTTGGCACAGCTGGCTCCAGCAGGAGGCTCAGAACAGACTCTGTGTTTCTCTCAGAATTTCCTGCCAGCATGGTGGGACCAGGCTGTTCAGGCTGGCCAGGAGAGGAGCAGCACCACGGTGCAGAGAGGCTGCTCCTCACCAGTGCTCTGGGAAGGTGCCCTGGGCTGGGTGTGGGGGTTCATAAAGGGAAGAGATGGAGGTTTCTGTGGTGTGTCCTGAAGGGTGCCCAAGCTGGATCCATGATCCCAAGAGCCACCTTCCTTCCCACTGAACTTTGAAGCAATGTGTTAATCATACAGCTCCTTCACTTACTGWYTGAACTGACCCAGCTGCTGGAAAACTCACTGCTGAAGAGTTTTGAAGCAATTTAATGATAGTCTGAGGAATGCTGGCATCCATCCTGACCAGAGAGCCAGAGGGGTGGGTGGTGTTACTGTTTCTGACAGCATCTTTCTAGTAAATGTTCTTTGGCCAGCCTGCTGATAACTTGGGAAAGCTCTGAATGTGATACATAAAGTCAATTAAATGTAACTTGTCTTTCAGAACTACTTAGAGATTAAATTCTCTTAAATAACACTGATCTTTTGTTGTGCTACTTATAAAACCTAATGACAACTTGAAAAGACAAGGATTAAAAAGAATTATTTGTCTGTTGGCAATTCCCAAGGCTAATTTTGCTTCATAAGATGGAAATGTATATACCCAGGAAAGCTTTAATACATATCTAKAGTGATACATTTATTAAAAACCCAGGCTATTAAGTCTTATGGCTGCAGTGTAATGAAATTTCTTGGATCTTCTTTCTTTTCAACTCCACTTGCAGGACTGCTTAGGGATCAAAAGGTAGGATGTTTCCTGGGCTTGTAGGACCCAGGATAGCCCTGCTGTGTGCACCATCATGTGGTTCCTCTGGCAGCTTCTTGCTCTGTTTTTTGTCAGCTCCTAGGTAGAAGCAGGCAGATTCCTGACAGGAATGGCAGGCTCTCCTCTGGGGGATGAGTGGGGTCTTGGAACTGGGACTTGCAGTTGCTGTAGGAGGCTAAAAAAGAGGGAGTGGGGCTTGGGAGGCACAGCACAYGTGGTGCTCTGCTGCAGGCTGAGATTTCTAGCAGCTCCTTCCACATAATAAATGTGCAGCAATGTGTGCTTTAACTGCATGGTGACTCTTAGGAAGGGACAGGGATCTACTGAATTGAAGCAAATGCGAGGTACTGGTTATGTTTTACCTTGGTTAACTGCAAAAAAATCCTGAGAGAAGGGGGGAAAGTGCATATTCTACTGCAGAGAGAGACAGAAAAAGACAAACACGGTTCAAGAATTGAATGAAAGTGAAGGAAGATGAATTGGAGATTATAATTAGAAAGCAAAGGAGCAGGCAGGTTTTCCAACCTCAGTGGGAAAAGATGATTGACCTGAGCAGCAGGAGAAAAGAAGAGGAAATATTGCTGACAGCTAAAATGCAGAAGCTATTACTTGAGACTGACCTCTAAAGGAGAGTGGGGGAGGAATTAAAAGAAGCCCCAGACATGAAATGTGCAGTGCTCATGCTGGAGTCAGGGAAGCCAGAGAAACAGCATTTGAAGGCTAGAGTACATGAAGCAAAAATTGCTMAGGTTATTTATTACATATGTGTTATTTCATGTTCTGTGCCAATACATATTTGTAATGTTTGTAYTTCATGTCTTGTGTTTATCAGAGATGTCAAAACATACTTTGCAGTATTTGGTAAAGGTGTTGAAGGTGTTATCTAGGGTCTCCTCCTCCCATGCTTGCTGCTCCCATTCTTTGCTCAGCAAATCTGTGCAGGAGGAGCATTTGTTCAAGAAAAAAACACCTGCTTGTGGTCACCAGTTATCTCATTCCTCCAAAATACCTTCTATAAGGTATCTTCACCAAATAATATAATGTTATGTTTTCAAGAAAACATAAAGTAAAGGGTCAGCTCTTCAGCCAGGGCAGATGGGAATCATGCTGTGAAACCACTCTGGACAGCATTTTTCTTTCCTGAAAAGATGCCTGAAGTGCCCCTGGGAATCCTCAGAGCTTTCTGTAACCTCTGGTTTGGCAGTGTGAAATGGTGTGAGTTGTCTGAAGATGGAGGCTGAGTGGTTTAACCCACACCATCACAGCCCTGTGCACAAGGTCAAAGGCTGAGTGCACACAGCTGCACAGGAGCTGCTTTGCCAGTCCAGGGGCTTGGGGAGACACAACTGCACCCTGATCCTGGCTTGGGTGTTTGCTATTCTCTCTCTAGAGAGTGCCCTTTGTACCTAATCTTGACCATTTCCCAGCAATTTTTTTCCCCCCCTTCTTGTTATGAGATTTCATTGATTTCTGTCCATTAGCAAATTCCATATCAAAAGGCTCTTTTGGTTATTACTCATTTCTGGACTTCCTCTTGTTTCATATTGCTTTTAGTCCTATTTCCTTTGCCCCTTCCTTTCCTAATCAAGATTTATCTTACCTGAAAATACATCGCCTATATAGAACTGTGCATTTAGGTGTCTAATGAGGCACTTTCCAAAAATCCTAATTATGTGTAACAGTTTTGAGTATTGTTAATGACTGCCTTCTGCTGTGGAAAATTGGCCTCCTGAAAGACCATGTGAATATGTGAGTGTGTAAAATAATTACTTGTCATACTGGGTTCTTTTTTCAGTTAGCAAATTAGGTGCTAGTAATTAGATCTTGATCACTGACATCTTGGCAATGATGTCATTACCCCACCCCCTCTTTTTTTATTTTTTTTTTTATTTTGAGTATGATCAAATAATCTACATCCATGAAAATGTAGTGTAAATTTATCCCAAGCACGGGTTCATCTGGGTAAAAGTCATACTGAGGAACACATGGACAATACAGGAGCATAATGAGCATGCTTACTTCCTCAGGCCATGSTATTTGGAGGCCTAATGATGCAAGAAATCCTACCAGCTCCTTRTTAGGCACCAGTACACCTTTAAAAATCAAGCTGCTATTTAGTCCTGGCTTGAGGTTGGATTTTAGCCTGCCTCTTTCCCAAGAGAACTCTGCATGTTTTCAGTACCACAAAAGCAGTTGGACTCTTTGATGCCTCTCTGCCACYCCAGCTCTGGTACTGTGCCTTATCCCCAGGCACCTTCAGCTGCAGGACAGTGTTTCCTTGTGCAGATGGATGGCCTTGACCCCATCCGGGATTAGTTTTCATGTGGCAGAGATGTATCATGACAGGTGAATAATGTTGGCTGCATTTAACGTGAGGGAAAATGAAAAAGAGTTAATAAGGAGCACGGCACCTCCAACCTCYAGGCAGGCCATCCCAGAACTGCTGCTCTAAAGGCTGCTGTGTGAGGATTGCACTGCTGGGATTCCAATCTATGAAATTATCCTAAAACTAAGCAACAAAAATGTGACACCTGGAAATGACAATGGCTCTTTTTCCACACTGTAATGAGAGGTATTTGTGGGCAGCAGGATGTGGTGCTTATACCCTCACAGCTCTCATCTGTCTGCAGAAAACATTCAGCACAATCCCTGTGGCATTCCCTGTGGCTCCAGCTCAGCAAAGKAGCTCAGTGTGTCCTGAATTTAAAGTGTGGCTCCAGAAGGGCTGCTCGTACACTCAGTGTTATGCAAAGTATGTGATTACCTTGTTAGGAGGAAAAGAAAATAACTAATCTTGCAGGACTTCAGACACAAATATATTTGCTTCCTGTGCAACCTGTGTGTAACCAGCACTAGACCAAAGCCAGTTTGAACCCCTCCCATGGAGACCTTATCTTGTGCTGATTTGTTTGTTTAGCAAAGATGCAAGATGGTCTCTTTTTTTTTTGTTTTTAATTTTTTTTTAAATTGCTAAAAATATTTGAGTTCTGAAGTGAAGCTCCAAAGTGAGCAGCTATTATTTCTTCTTTGTCAAGGACCTGTTTTCTTCTATTTGTCATTAACATTTGTCAGCTGGTAAATTATGCACAGTTTTCTTTTGGCTCTGCTGTTTTTTTAGCCAGCCATAATTATGCTAGCTGATTCCCGTGTAGACTTGTTTTCAGCTGCATTGCTTACATGCCTTTTTAATAGACTGTAATTTTTGTTAAGTAAGTTATGTCAGATTAACTACTTCCGATAAGATGTGGTATTATACTTGGGTTTTCTTTTCCTCCCAGCTGGATGCACAGAATATGTCACTGCTGACTTGCTTTCTCCTGCCTCCCTCCAGCTAAATGGCAATATGCCACTGCAGCAAAACTTCTGTTTGAGGATTCATTGGCTTTTTTTGTTGGCTAGTAATGAGGCTTTGAGGTAGCTCGCTGCTCCTGATTAGCGGCAGCACGCACAAAGAAAGGAGTAGTGCAAACCGGTCATTAACTCGCAGTGAAAGCCTCAGCATTCAACTTCATAAAGATGAGGAAAGACTCTGCTAAATCCTTCCCATTCAGATTTGGCTGGTTTGGGGTTTTTTTTAGGCGCCTGCCTTGGTTTTGTGGAAACAACCAGTTTGTTGATGATGGTCTGTTCTAGCTGAGCTCCCATCACCTCTGTGCTCCGCTGGCACCGCTCTGGTTTCACCCCGTTAGTGGTGGCACTGTGAGAGCTGGGGTGGCTGGAGCTGGGGATGGGCTTTGTCCCTTGGCTGGTGCCACCCCGTTAGTGGTGGCACTGGGAGGGCTGGGGTGGCTGGAGCTGGGGATGGGCTTTGTCCCTTGGCTGGTGCCACCCCGTTAGTGGTGGCACTGTGAGGGCTGGGCTGGCTGGAGCTGGGGATGGGCTTTGTCCCTTGGTTGGTGCCTGTGGGGGCCTGGAGCATCCCTGAGTGCAGAGAGGGCAGGTGCCACTGCTGGCTGAGAGCTGCCACACGCAGCCTCTGCCCCATCTCCTCCTGGCACAGGATGCACAGGGACCACACAGGTGTCCTCTGAGKGCTTGGGCTGTGCCCAGGGCTCAGTGCTTGTGTCCTTGGCTGCGATTTCCCCTCCCTAGGCTGGTGCCACTSCAGGCTGCAGCATCCTGGGGGGCTCTGAGCGAGCTCACAGCTGTSGAAAGTGGCAAAGCCACAGATGCAGGGAAGATCTCCTGCTATTCCTTTCTTTTGTTTTGCTGCTTGAAGAGAAAATGAAAGGCTGTGTGAATCTTCACAGGTTGAAATAGCCAAGTTTCAGAGAACTCTCTGCAAGAGCTTCAGCACAGTTTTTCAGCCTTGCTGCAGAGTCCCTTTATCTCACAGATTTCAGTTTCAGTCACAGTGTTAATAGCTTTASCAGGTTTTGTTTTTTAATGCAGCACAGTGAATTGTATTTCTGGGGTCTCMTATGAAAGACGATTAGCTGCTGGAAGCTGTTTATTTGTCTTGCAGTTTCTTTAAAGGAGTAAATAAAATGTGAAAATAATGGTACAGCACATTGCAAATAATAGGCTATTTTCTGCCCTGGTTTCTTGATGGAATGGGTGTCATTTAATCAAGTGTGAGGATGAGAGAAGGAATATTATAAGTTCTCTTAAATATGATTTGCCACCTGCCTGATTGTTCAGAAGCGTATGCATGCTTAATTAATCTAATTAGTCAATGCATGTATAAGAAGCAAATTTACAGGCCCTCTGTCATCTTAAATAAAACATTTTTGTTTTCCTAGGATAAATAATTCATTACAGAGCTGAGTGCTAGTCTGTTATCCTGGAGAACTGGCTTCTTATATAACAACAAAAAAAAAAAGGAATTGTGATGTTTCTTCCTTTTTCTTTTTGGCTCCTCTTCACTCAGGGATTTCATGGAAAGCAAGAGCARCATCCACACTGGAGGAACATAAATCTCTTTCCAAAAGATAAGCAGAGATCCTACTRGCTTGGCCTCCATGAGCATTTCTGTGTGAGAGAGAGTGCCTGCTCTGGCACAGAAGCACACTGCAATGTGTGCATAATTATCCCTGAAAGTGAAATAATTAACATGCTGAAAACCATGACAGAGTTCATAGAGCTTGGGTTTTCCTGCTTCAGAGGTTGGCCCACTAATTCCATGGTCTGAGTGTGYTGTCAGGAGGCCAAGGGCCAGCAGCTGCATCCCTCTGGCAGGGACAGTGCAGCACAGATGGGCAACATTTGGGTGTGGGGACAACTTCAGACTTATAAAGTCACATCAGCAGCAGCTGAGAGAGAGAATATCCAAATCAGAGGAGGTCCTGAAGGTCAAAGGCAGCAAAATCTTGAAGATTTTGTTAATTGATATGTCCCAGCCTTGTCAAAGTGCCCAAAACTTGGCACAATGAGGATGTCCATCATCAWGAGAGGCTGCCATAGCAGATGTGTGGCTCATTCTGTGAGCTGGAGCTGTTCTTCTGTGGTGATTCCTCTCAGGGCCCAGGATGGTACTGGAGACACTCTGGGGCTTTTCCTGATATCTGCTGGGAGGAACAGGATAGAATTTGGTGTGAAGATTGAAAGACAGTTGACCAGCTGAATATGTGTTTTAAATAGAGTGGGATAAATTAAGTATTTTGGTTTAGGTTTTGAATTTCTTTCTTCTTACTGGCTTTGTAAGTAAAAATATGAAATTAGCTAAATACATGTTCTTTAATAATAATGGTAAAGTTTCTTCTCTGAAAACATGTGATGATACTTTATTCCTGATAGGTGTAGTTCAGCTTACTAGCCTCCAAATCCACAGGAAAGCTTTGGAACCTGATTATCTGTTGAACTACATGGCTTGATGTTGCCAGAGCTGGTGGAATTATTGGCTGTAATTGCTGGCTGGAGCTGAAGGAGGCTCGAGGCTGTACCCTGGATGAATTTGCACTGCTGTGGTATTTACTRCTGGTTTCTACAGTTCTCTTCACAACTCCTCAGCAGGTTTGACCACCACAGCAGGATCTGTGGTGAGAGAATATTTAAAGGCATTTATTTTTCTCAGTTTTCACACACATTGGTGAAGAATTCCTGCAAAGCARATTAGTATGAAACTGCATCATTGATGCATTAACACCATGAAGATTGCTGTWACTCTAGCTGAAAATGGAAAGCAGTCTTTTTCCAGGAATCGTGGCCCTGTTCTAGCAATCCTGTTTCATTCTTCTGCACAAACTTCTAAAAGGGAGRTGATCAGAAAGGTGATTTGTTCCAGGGTCTTGCTCCCTGTGCAGTGGGCTCAGCCCCATGGACTCTCCTGTTTGTGTCAGTGTTGGTGGGTGAAAGGTGCCCCTGTGTCCTCTCTGTGCAGTGTCACATCACTTGCCTGGGGAACCTGCACCCCCAGAACCATCCCAGCCTGTGTGAAACAGCCCAACGGCCAGGCTTGCTGCAGGTTTGGGGCAGAGGTCCTCCCGTGTTTTATGAAGATGTTTTGTCAGGTCCCCTTGGTGCAGAGGTCTCATGATCCTGTGTCTGCATGGGCAGGTGTTTGGTACAAATCTGTGCTCAGAGGTGGCACTGGGCACACTCCTGCTTTCTGCCTGGAAGCTGAGGCAGAGGGGCTGGATTTCAGACCCATCAGCATGGCAGCCACTGACTGTGGGGCAGGCTGGGCTGGTGATGGGCTGGACAGCTCTGAGKCAGGTCCTGGGATGCAAGGGGCAGRGTCTGGGTATTKCAGGATGGATTTCAGACTGATTGCTAACCTCAAACAAATACATGGAAGAGGACAGAGGGTGAACCGGGCTCTTGAGAGGCAGGACACACAGGTGCTTTTCTCAGTGCTGCCAGGAGGTGCCTCTCTCTACTTGGGATTTATGGCCCCTGAAGGAAATTGCCGCAGCCTTTTTTTGCAGAAACTGCTCGGTCTCACTCCTTGTTTCTCTCAATGGACCTTTTGCACAACAAGTGGCTAGGAGTCTAGGAGGAGAGAGAGAAACATTTCTCTGGTTTTGGTAGGGAAAGTCAGAACCTCCTCTTTTGGGGCTTTGTGTGTTTTCCTGAGCCAGCCCAGGGCAAGAGGGCTGTGCCTGTGGATGGCTCCGTGCCTCACAGGCATCCTCTCAGTCATACCTGGGATGTAATGCACCCCTTCCCATGCCCTGCTTTCCTTTGCAGGGGATGCAGGCTGCTGTGGGGCAGGGGGGAGTGCAGGGAGGGAGCTGAAGTGCATTTCAGCAGGTCTGGTGGGGGTCACAGGGACCCAGGAGCTCACCTTCTGTGCAGCCTGGGCCTGTGTGCCCTCAGCTAAAGTGTGCAGGAGACACTCCATAAAGCACAGGGCTAGGCAAAGGGTGGTCATTGCTCTGCACCCTGGGAATTTGGGATTTTCCTGTGGCAGGGGGCACACTGGTCCCTGCCTTTCTGTGTTTTCTCTAAAACTGTTTTATATAAGATACATTCAATGGCTGGAACATTTGACACCCTCTTCCTAGCTCTTCATTGTTCCTCTACTGCTCAGCCAAGCCTGCAGGCCTAGAGAGAGGATTCCCAGGATGCACATTTTATAATTTTCTAACTGCTCTGATAGTTCAGAACAGTGGAGTTTTATGATATGGAGTGGTACTTGCTGCTGAAGTTTTACAGGAGAGCTGCACAGAGACTGAAGACCAGTGTTTGTACCAGGCAGCTGTGGGTGGGGACTCCTTGAGCTGATGTTGCTGGCCAGGGTGGCATGTTGGGATCTAAGCTAGTGCTCTATTTACTTGCTTGCTTTTTGTTTTTCCATCTGTATCTCTTGGTTCAACCCAGACCTATGATAACTTTGTTGCATCACATTTCTTGGTGTATTGCTTTGTTTTCTGCTTTTATAAGCTTTGGCATTGTATTTTGGGTCAAATTTTGGACCTGTTCTATTTGGCAATGTCACATTCCAAAAGGGAGATCTCTCTTTTGCTGTTTCTGTATTATCCCCAGTGCTGAGTGCTTCCTGTGTGTCTGATCCCATTCACTGCATTTAACCTATCAAATATGCAAATAATGATAATTAGATGGTGAATAACGCTATTAAAGATGCAGTTCGGTGCATATTTCACTGATTGGGCCAAATCAGGAAGCTCTGCAACGTGTGCTGCGAGCTCTGCGAGTGAAACTGCTTATTACTTATCTCAGATTGTAATGCGCTATCAATTAATTACTGACAAATCTCTGGCGTCACTTTGTGTGGGTTGTGAGGAGCGGTAAATCATTAACTTTCCGTGGCGCACAGTTCGAGTTACAATGCCAGGCGGGCGAGGTGGGGAATTTGCAAGTTGGATCCGCTGGAAGGAATCCCTTTGTGTGCAGCATCCCGCTGGTGAGGCTGGGACCGGACCCTGCATCCCGGGCTCCTCCCGCCGCCTCCTCCCGGGCTGGGGACAGTGATGGGGACAGGGGCTGGGGACAGTGACGGGGACAGGGGCTGGGGATAGGGGATTGGGACAGGGGCTGGGGACAGTTCCGGGGACAGGGGCTGGGTATAGGGGCTGCGACAGGGGCTGGGGACAGTGATGGGGACATGGGCTGGGGATAGGGGCTGCGACAGGGGCTGGGGACAGTTCTGGGTACAGGGGATTGGGACAGGGGCTGGGTACAGTGATAGGGACAGGGACTGGGGATAGGGGCTGGGGATAGGGGCTGGGGATAGGGGCTGGGGACAGCGCTGTCCCCCGTGCTGTCCCTTATCTGGCACATGCCCGGCGGGCTCCCGCGGAGCCGTACCTGCAGGAGGAGGAGCGCTGYCAGCCATGTGTCGCTCCCCGGCCCCTTCTGAATAGCAACAGATGCTCCAACCAAACAATGCCCTCCCAGACAGCGAGCTGCTGTGTGATCAGCAAACGCGGCGCCACTACAAAGCCCAAAAAAAACCCAAACAAAAACAACCCGAACCCAAAAAAAGAACTAAAAAAACCACAAAAAAACCCCAAACCAAAACAAAATAAACCTCCAAAACCCAAAAAACAAAAACAAAAAAAAAAAAAAAAAAAACACAAAAAAACCCATACCCCACACCCAAACCAGCCATGACAATAAAGCAAGATGGAAGAGTGAAAAGTGCCTGTGATTTGGCTGGCAGCTGAAATGCAGGGCAGGATGGTGCTGCTCTGGGCATGGGCACAGATCTCACTCTCAGGGCACTGACAAACACTGAACTCTGTTTGTCTCGAGGAGGAAACAACCATGCCTTAAACCATCAGCATTTTTTAGTTCTGTATCTGATGTTAATTGTGTTGAGGGTTGTGCCAGGGGTTGATTTACATTTTACAAGAATTGGAGGCACAAAGGGAACAACAACCTTCTCTTTCCCAGAGCTTAAAAGGGATCCTGTCACAGAACGGGAGGGAAAAAACAACAGGTCTCATGAGTATCATTCTCTTGTGTTGATTCTAAAGGATTTTTACTAATCATTCAATGCTTTGAAAGCAAGCAATGGAAATTAAACAATTAGCTTTCTTGTTCTAAGTACCAGCGTCATTTTTATGATGGGGGCCTTGCTTGGTTTATTTAATTGTGGGATAACCACTATGTGTCAGCARTCTTCCTGCTGGAACCCAAGTGAAAACCAGGCTCTGTCATTTTAGCAAAAAAGGGGAGGCAGTTGAAAAGATTCCAATGGTATCACCTCCCTGTTTGGCTTTGTCTCCACAGGAGCATCATGCTCTAAATGCCTGTTTTAAGTTAATCATCCCAGCTAAAAATGTTCCACGGCTGTAGCAAGGGCTTTAATGTTCCTCTGGTGTGAGCCATGTCAGTAGATGGGTGAATCAAAGGGCACCTTTGGGACACTTTTTGTGGCTGATTTCTCCAGCTGACCTGGAGCACTGGGAACATGCAGTTAGAAGCAGCCTGCTAGGCACAGTGTGGAGACAGTGCTCAGCACCTCTCTTGGCTCACCAGGCTTGGCTGCCTGTGCTCTCAGGCTCCTGCCCCAACTCAACTGTGCAGTGCAGTGCAAAGCTCTTTTTCTCTTCAGCAGTGGTTACCCTTTCTCTGCTCTCCAGTGATCCTTGTGCTCCCCTGCATCTGCAGTGACTGGGTTCTTTGAAAAGAGGGTCTGGCTACAGCTCTCTTTCCCTTCTACTCTTCTCCCAGCATTTTCCAAGCAGATTTATAAGCTCAGGCAGAGTTAGAGGGTGTCTGGTGTAATCCTTGTTTGACACTTCTCCTGATGGRTACAGGGTCTGACAACAACTCTGCATTTTACCCATGCTTTTCCTAGGAATCAAAAAKAAGTCCCTCTAGTTTGAAGGAAAAAAGCTTTGGAAATCAGAAGCATCAGCTGCAGAATTACTGTCTTTATGTGTTATTTAAAGCTCATCAAGCCTCATGTGTGCAGAGGACCCTCCAGCCTGACCTGCTGCTGGAGACTCCAGTGTCTGCTGCTCTGTGTTTACCTTTGTAAGCATTTTTGGGGAATAATTTATTCTGCTGRTTTTTCCTGGCCAAACCATACTTTWGTGCCCTGTGGCACTGGAGCACTGACACACAGACACTTTGCAAATTACACACCAGGGGTCGAAGGCTTCAGAGCAGGAATGCTTTGACCTGAAGTAAATTTCTGTGGAGTGGAAGTAAGAATATATAATAGCTGTACATTTCYACTACTTCAGAAAGGTTTTGTTGGTGTGGGCAGACATGAATTGAGCCTCCTAATGAAATGCTCTATTACAGTTTATTACCTTTGGAGGAGGACAAACAGGGCTAAACCTTCAAATGTCTTTTCAGTTTGTGTGCAGGTATTTTCAATGTTATCTGATCTATGAATAGAAAGAGAAAAAAAGGACTAATCAGGATAAAGRCTGCTTAGCATATATGAAAGCTGATGTGCCTTTCAGATATGCTAGTCAAGAGGGAGTGCTTACTAAAGAGCAGCAGTGATTATTACAAAATTTGTGTATGTAAGGGATTTTTTTGTGTATAATTGCCAGGGAGTTGTTGGTACCTGCAAAGGGAATCTTCATCCTTTTCTGCCTTTCTCTGCAATCTCATCTCCTAGGACAATCGTGTTTCCTTGGGTAAATTCTCTGGGCACTCTGAGGCTGGTCACACAGCCCTGGTATCACAGCCACTGCCAGCAGTGAAGGAGGGCCAGGCCCTGCTCTCAGGTGCAGCAGTGGTGGCAATTCTCAGCTCTGGGCTCTGCTGGGATGCAAACCACGATGCAGTGCCCTGCGCATTGGATGTAGTTCAGCCCCCATAGCTTGGGAAACCCTCTGTGTRCTGCAGAAATTTTTGTCTTGTCCTTGGCCCTCTTCAAGATGAGTGTAGGGCAGAGCTGCTGCAGCCTCCTCAGATTGGAAATGGGATATCAAACTGCTGTATCTGCACAAAAGAAAGGTGGGACTGCTCACAGTGAGTCCAATACTTATTCAAATAATAGAGACTTTTATTAAAATGTAACTCTATCCACTCTGGTGCTATTAACTACAATAAAAATGTTTTATTTATTCTATCTGCAATATTTCCACTTTATGATACATCTGAGGGACTCTGATAGGTTCATTTATTTGTCATTTGAGCAGTGAAATATGAAGGAAGGGTTGGAATCTATAGTGTTATTATGTGGGAGTTATTTGTGCCTTGTGTTCAATATTGCAGATCATTATGTCTCTTCTTTGGTTCCAGTCTTTCATCTGGCATGAAGGTTGCTGAGCTTCACAGTCATTTTCTGAATGAAAGAGGGGGAGGGAGGAGAGCTGGCCTGTCRTGCTTAATGTGGCCTTAATAATACCTGTGCTAAGCAGATGTTACCAAATAAATGTAAATGGATAAGTTTAGGTGCATAGGAACCTTTATTTTAGGTTCATCTGTCCCATGGTGTAAGCTGGGMTTCCTGTTCAGGCACAGCTGGCTCCTGGGGACCAAACCAGTGTTAAGGCAGTGAACAAAACTSTTACTGAATTCTCTCCCAGCAGGGAAAAAACAAAACCTAAAACTAAATTTGCTAGATAAATTATTCAGTGTGAATCATCCCCTTAATTCTCATAATAAATGGTTTCCTACTCTTGGTTCTATTGACTAATTACTGTGTTTAATGATTTTACTGGCTTTTGTTTTCTACCCAATTTAATTTTGCTGGGATGAGATAGTCTGGAAAAGTCCAAGTGAGGSAATGAAAGCTCTGTGTCTGTGCTGCTGCAGCTCCAGCTGAGAGCCAGGAATTCAGCCACAGATTTTGCTGCAGTTATATTCCTAGCCTAGATACCTTTTAGTAATAATAAAGCAATAACTGGGTCCTGAGTAGTGCAGTCCCTCCTTGTGGAGAAGGCCATGCTCCTGTGCATTTGTTTGCACTGTTTTCTGCTCTGTGATTGTCCAGCTTCACTGGGTTGCTGAAGCAGCTTGGAGCTGCARCCCTGCTCCCTTTTTGCCTCTCTTTCTAGGCTCTGCCCTGCTCACTGTGTGTGTGCAGAGCCTCTGCCTCCAAGGGACTCCAGGCTCCCTGTGCTCTGCCTCCACTCACTGCCAGAGGCTGCCCAGGCACCACCCAAATAGTCAGTGGTGGGAGCTGAAGGGAGAGATGGAGGAGTGTGGCCAGAACTCTCACACTCTGCAGGAKCACTGCCTCCCCTGGCTCCTGAGCTGAGTGTGTGAACTTGCTTTGGTGCTCACAGTTTTCCCAGCACAGGCAGGGATTAGCAGATTAAGGGTAGTTTAAAGTTATGAAAATATACTTCAGAATTTATCTCCAAGCAGTTTTATCAAAAGAACTTCAATTCTACTGACTTTTCAGTATCAMAAGTATCAGCAGGACAGGCATATCTAGGCAGCATTGAAATGACCTAGTCAGGATCTTGGATGCCTYCTCTGCTGTGCAGYCAGAGAGCAGAGCYCTGTCCCAGAGGTTACAGCCAGGCRTTTCCCTTGTGCAGTGTTAGAGSYCTTCAAGGAGAGATTCAACACTGAACTGGGTGCCTGCACTCAGGGTAACACTGGCAAATGAGCTARAAAATCTGAAGGAAACCTGAGTTCCTCAASTGTGATCTCAGTCTGTCACAGYTTAAGGTGATGCTACAGCAAAGTTWCTGCTGTCTCCCTCAGGAAGCCAYCAGGACARTGGGCAGGAGAGGAGGGTGCTTATTACAACTGCATTCAGTGTTGCTTTTGTGCCTACAGATACTGTACAGATGGACCTATTAAAATGAACATGTAACATGACTGATAATTGTCCAATAATGAATATTAAAAAATAATTTCTCTTTCTAAACGCTAATCATGCTGCAGAACATCACAGGGAGCAGGAAAACTCTAACTGCTATTACTGAAAGAAAACCGAATTTGAAGCATTTAAAGGAATGTGAAACTGGAAGTGCAGTTTAAATAAATCTTTTCAAGTGCTCTTCTTACAAAAGTACCTTTGACTTCTGTTGCACACAGATTATTTGCATGACCTGAGGAAAAGTCTGGAGATTATTTACTATCTAGGTTACAGAGTTCTGTTTGAGTTTCCAGCAACATGTGCCAAAATAAGGCAGATACAAAGTGAAATAGTAACAGAGATTTTCTTTTTTCACTGAATAGAAGAAGCCTTTGTAGCTTGTTACAAGTCAACTCTAGCCCACTGCCTGGAATTTGATTAGCTTTTTTCATCATTTATCATGTTTTGATTTTATGGAGTTTTGTCCTTTCATACAAACCTTCTGCAATTTGATGTTGAAATCCTCATTTCTCAAGTGTGGTGTTTCCTTTCTCCCTCTCCTTCTCRCTCTCTCTTTCAGTTTCCTCTCTAAATAGTAACATGATGAAAGTTAATTTTTTTAATACATAAAATTTTATACGTGTTTTCTGGCACGTGGGCTGGCACTGAAGCTGGTCTTGCCTTCTGGAAGTGTTTGAGGACAGGCTCTGTAAGGGGAACCAACTCCTTCTGCTGTGTGGTAAGGCCAGTTTGAGTGACTGTCCCCACCGAGTGCTGGGAGCAGGAGCTGGCAGCACTGAACCTGCTCCCATCTGAACGGATGGCTCTGTGCTGGACACAGAGCTGAGAGCCTGTCCTTGGGATTTTAGGCAGCAGGAGCTCTTTGGAAGACCTGAAGAGCTGTCCATGCTCCCTGGGGTAAGAGTCTTGAATTCTCCATTGTTCACAGGACTTCATTCCTGGCATAGTTTTCCATCCTCTGTGTCCCAAAAAAGCTAAATCCCAGCAGTAGTGGTGATTTTATGTGGGTTTGAATGGGCCTGTTTCCTGGGTGGAGCRCTGCTTAACATCAGAATGGCAGCAGGGGTGGTGTTTGGTGTGTATGAGGGCAAAATGAATCCAGTAATAGTTATTTAACACAAAAGGCATTGGGAAGCTCATCAGGTAAAGCACTTTCCAGCTGCTAGCCMCAAGCTATTAGGAAATATCCATGTAGTTAACTCTTAACACATGACAAGAGTTGAGGCAAATTGTAATGGGTTATTGGTTAATTATAATAATAAGCAGAACAGTATTGCAAATAGTGCACTAAATCAGAACTGTTTAAAAAGCATGCTCTGGTGTGYCTATAAATCTTGAAAAGAGAGAAAAGCAGGGCATCCTCATGAGAATTTTCCTGACATCTTTTTACTGTCTTCCCCTTCTTGTCTCAGGCTCTCTTTGCAGTGATTCATGAAAAAAAGCCCTGAAGAGCTGACATTTGGGCTTTGGTCCTTGACACTTAAGTAAAATACTTTAAAGTGTAGTTTGGGATCTTTAGACTCCTTCCTTCCACTCCTYCTCTCAAACACTTTTGAAACAAAGGAAAGAAAAAAAAAGCTCTGCAGCGGATGTTGGTTTTGAGCTCTGCTCTCCCCCGGCTCGGGCTGATCCCGGGGTGCCTTTGCAGGCGCTGCTGCCAGCCCRGCTCGGGGGCTCAGGGCTGGCAAACACCGCCTCTGTTTGCTCTCCTACCGCCGGGGAGCCGGGGAGAACAGCTCTGTTACACAGAGGAGAAAAGCAGGGGCAAGGAGTTAACGTGGGGGAGTGCACGGTAAAATTGCTACGGCTTCCCTACTGCAGAGCTGCCTATGAAACTAATAAAGATAGCACTTTGTGAGTGTGCAGGGCTTTGTCCTCGAAGATCCCTACAAACATTGCATAATCCCCTTCTGAAACTGCTGGGGAAGTGGCTGAAAATAATTCAAAATCTCTGTTTCCTAGATGGGGAGGAAAATGCTTGGRATCCATGAACAGAGCCTGAGATGCCCATGTTTCCATGGGCAGCAGAGCCAGCAGCTCCCAGGCTCTCCTGCAGCCTTTCTGTTTGTATCTGTGTTCAGTGCCAGATCTAAGGATGTGCACAGCAGAGTGTCAGGGCAGAGAGAAGGCTGTGCTTGATGATGTATTCATACAGAGAAACCAAGATTATTGTAAATAATTAATAGTAATAGGCCAGACCATGATCTTGGTTACTGTGATGTGTCTCTATTACAACTCATTGACTGCAATACATGCATTTCCCAATTAGCATATTTTTTGTTTCACCATTAAATAACGTGATATGTTACAAGGGTCAATAATGTCTCATGCTGACAAAGTACTTTTCCAGCCCGTTTCATCTCTAAGGTTGTGGGTAGTGAGTTTCAACATGTGCACACTTCAAAAACATTTGGGAGGCTGCATCTCAGCAGGAGCTCTGGGGAATAGCCCTTGATCCTAAGAGCATTAAACAAGAAATACACAAGGGGTAATTAGGTAGCGGCAGCTCAAGTTTATATTAAACATCCTGCAGCTGTATCAACCAARTTCTCTTGTCTGTGCTGGTTACTGGAGGTGTGTTAGCTCTTCACAGCCCAGCTCTTTTCAGAAGTCAGCCCTGGCTCTGGTGGAAATGGCAAGTGCTGCAATGGGTGAGATGTACCCTCCTCTGCTCCTGCAGCCCAGCATGAYCTGGGCTCCTGCAAGGGAGAAAGGATTGTTTTGCTTGTGATGGCTCCAGAATTGTGMCACCAAAGAGCTGTACCTGGAAAGAGAGAGGTGTGCTGTCTGCTGTGGGAGTGGATGTTTTGTTAACACCGAATCCACCCAGGCACAGCCCAGAACCCTGTTCCCACTGATCTGTTTCTACTGAGAAAATAGCTTTGTGTTGTAGAGTCAAAGCATTAGTAAGTAAAATTGAAGCCCCTGCAAAAGGTTGTGAAGCCATTCAGGGGTGAAATGACTAGTCCTAGGTGAGGCAAAAAATGAAATCTTCTTTGTCAACATTTCCAAAGCATCATTTTACATGTGATTGCTGAAAATAAGCGTAAGAGAATTCAGCAAAGTAAGGTGATCTGCTTGCATCACATCTGCTTGCATGGCTGTCTGCAATCATTACCTTTCCATCAAAGGTGTGAGTCAAGTGAACCTCAAAAGAAAAATCAGAACAGAATATTCCAAATGTTTTTAAACCAAATTTTGCTATTTTCCCCAATTTTTTTTTTCTGGCATGTCTTTTCTTTTCCTACTCAAAGGTTTTGATTGGTTCATTTGATTGCTAAAGACAGATGAGACAAAGGTCTACATGGATTTTCCATTTGTAAATGAGCAGTACAAAGGAGAAGATATGACAGAAACGAACATCTCCATCTTACAATAAACAAARCAAGCCACTATACAATGAAGGGAATGACAGGAGCATCTTGTATGTGTCAAAATGAAATAGGACATCTGTGTAGTAAAAAGTGCTGCTAAGAAAGCCTTTCAAGTGTTTAATGAGGGAAAACAGATCGTTAAAGTATGGATTTGATTGTTGGAAAGAACAATGTCTACTGCTTTTGACAATGGCTCTTGAGTTRTTTATAATCAATACATTATCACACAGCTCTTCCAGGCCCTTCTGTCGTTGTGTCAGTACCTGAATCAGAAAGAAACTTAGCCTATTTATTGATYAACTGCTTTGTAGTGAAATCATCACCTATCAAACTCCAGCATCTAGAGGTCACCAGACAAATAACCTGCCTGGCTCTGTGTGCAGGAGTGAAATGAGAAAGGAGGGTCAGGTGTGTGAGTTACCCAAACCTGGGGAGGGCACTGCCTCCAGTTCACTGTCTGCAGTGCAGCTGCAGCAGCAGGGGGTGGAGCTGGCAATGAAGGCAGGTAAAGAAAGTTCAGCCAGTTCCAATCTGGGCAGCAAAGTATTTCCCAGCAGTATTTCCCAGCATCTCCCCAGGGATTCCAGAAAGCAAGGCTCTGCCTGAGCTGTGCAATCCAGCTCAGGATTGCATGGAGGCCTTGCTGCCCAGCTCTGTGTCCAGCTGCCTCAGCTGATGCTGCCCATGATTTTTTTTACTTTGAAGGAAGTTCTTTGTCCTTTTAAACAGGGCTTTTTGGCTGGTTTATTTTGTGGCATGGAATACATCTCTAGCTAACACCTCTCATTATGCGTTTCCTTAATTATTTGGTTTCCCAGTGGTTTAGTAATCTAATATGACTCTAGGGACAAACCCTTGCCTGAGATCACAGCCTAAATATCTCATGTTCTATGGGATCCAGAGATTAGCAGRACTAAAGCCTAAATCCTCAGGGGCTGGAGAATGGCAGTGGAATTGAGGGGGAACTGCCAGCGTGTGGCTGAAACCACAGGGAACAGAAGTCAAATAATGATGCATCCACTCCAGCCTCTCCCATCCCCAGGTCTTATTTGTTATCACAGGGTCACAGGGATTTGAAAATCAGAGCAAGGTTTGTTAGAACATCACCACAGGTCGCTTGTAGTGGTTGGAAAGGGTCTCCTGTTATCATACACAAAGCATTAGTGCTGAGGAGGGGCAGAGGGGAAGGAAGAGGCTCTTTTTTGCTATGCTGTGTTGCTCTCCTCTCCTGTTTCCTGGCTGCTGAAACACCCATCATCTCAGGGGCTGTTACTGTTATTTGTCTGATGCAGAGTAAAGAATCACAACCAAATCAAAGGGAGGGACCCAGGTTTTGATTGAATTCCAAACCAGACAGGTCCTATTATCCTTCTTTTTGTCTCTTATTCAAATGTGCCTGAATCATTAGAGATTTTAATATAAGGCACTGAAAATATGCAAATTTCTATAGAATTTCAGGCTTCTGAGGTTCCAGTTTTGCAAAAACAGTAGATTTCAACATCTTATCTTACTACAATGCTACCTGCAAATCTGGTTGCTGAAATATACCTTTTTTGTTGTTTTTTTTTCTCCTAGAACAGTTTGAATTACAGTTTTATTATTCTAGGTCTGGAATTTATTTTGTGTATACATATGGAGCCAATTTTTTTTTTATCCCATCCTATTTGGTAGTCTGGGAAAAAAATAGTTTATGGATTTCAAGATTTTCATCACAGTACTTCTGAGAGGGGAGCTCTGTCACCCTGCATTTATATGGAATRCTTGCAGACATGCACTCCACCTGTATACATGCTAATCCAGTAAAGCCCTTGCCATGACTTTTGACATTTTAACTGCACCAAGTATTGCTGGGTTTAGTGGCCACTTGGGTCCCTCCAAATCCTGGTAGTGCAGAGCTGTCCTTAGGTCAGTGCAGTGTGTGTGTGCAGCTTTGTCCCAAATAATTGGCTTTGCMTTGGAATTATCATTTCAGCAACACTGGTGTTTTTGGGAGGGTAATGAGGTGCAAAAGAATGGAAAAAGATCTTTCTTCTTCCTTGTAAATGTGTAAATTTTCACAGCTCGTTCTAGCAAATTTTGYGGCTGTCTTAAGATTTCCTCTTCAGTGAAAAGAGAATAAAGCATTAGGYACATCAAACAGTATTACCCTGAAGTGTTACCCTTTGCTCTTGTGATAAAGGCTTGTTGTTCCTACCAGTTTTGAGAAAATACCAGTGTTTGGTTCTTCAAATCTAACGAGCACCAGCTGGGACTCATCTCTGTTTATACAGAGGGAAGTAGCTTTAACCTTTGTACAGTGGTGTACACCCAAATTATTCAGCCTTGGGGATRCTCTGCTGAGTGGCAGGATCTTGCCAAGCTGTGCATTGCTCATTTCTGCCCCATTTGTCATTGCAGTGCAAGGATGTCTCAATAAACAACATCTGGAAAGTGACTTGAGAAGTTCCTTGTTAATCATTTATTGGTTAYAGGCTGAAGAGCATTTGGTAAACAGGGGCTGATGCCAATTACCTGGCAAGAATTTTGGTTTGTTCAGAAGATCTGAAGGATGCTGTGATCATTAAATTCTTTCAGTCTCTGCTCTGGGAAAATATTAACCTGAGAGAGGCAGAACTGTTAAGTGAGAAATTTTAACAATTGACAAATGTATGAGGCAGCCTCTTCACACACTTGTCTGCTGAATAAAATGTTTGCACTTTTTATCATTGGTATTGAAAGCCCAGTCTGTGGAGTTGTTTGCTCAGTCTCCAGAGAACAATCAGTTCAGAGCAGTTACTTCCAATCCTGATATTGTACACTGCACATTGCCTCAGAGACATGACTGATGTCTAACCAGAGGCATGGACAAGAATCTAAAATCTGGGGAGCAGCCTGCAAAGGCTGGGCTCAGTCTGTGGTAGGAGCATCCCTCTTTGGCTTCCCCCAGTAATACTAATATTAAAYACTGTTTTTCATAACAGTAAGACATTGCTCCATGGGTCTTATCCATGCCTTAGAAAAAGCACTGATGCAAACACATTTCCACTGTGTCATAGCAGCTGCCTCTGTGGCAGGGTGAACACCAGGTGAGCTGGAAAGCTCTTAAATAACTGTGACAAAATGGCTTTGTTTTGGGGTCTGCACTAGTCTGCTCRCTGCTGGGAGCTTGGATGTGCTGGAGCACAGACCTGCTACAGCTTACATGGCAACTGGCTCTATTTTTTTTTCAAAATAGAGAAAAATATTCAGAAAATATAAGCAAAGTACACAACTCCTGCAGTTTTAATTTTCTGGAAGTGCAGACAGGATAGTTTGGATGGTGGTGAATTCATTCARGCTTTCCAGATGAGCAATTTTCTTAATGTGTGATTTTTATCACAAGGAATGCTCTGTCTCCCTTGGCCTCTCAGGACCACTATAAAACAAATAATCACTCACTGAGAGTTAATTGGTAACTTTCCCCTTTTCTTAATCTTCGACCTTTACTCTTTAATTTATACCTGTGTATAAATTAAACATTTAGACCAACAATTCTGGTAGCCTTGCTCTTGATTTACACTAAAGCTCAGACAGGTCACCATTGGTTCCTGAGAGCCTTTCCTAAAACTGGTTGTGAGAAAAATAAGATCAGCAGGGCCTGTTTGTGCATTGCTGGGCTGAACTGATTTACTGAATGCACAAAAACTGCATTAAAGAAAATAAAATATTTAAAGATTATAGATATTTTGCTGATTTYAGTGTGGTTATGAGGGCTCTGTAAGTCTTTGCCATGGAACTATAAGTGTACATTCAAAAATAGTACATTGATCAGTGTCTCTTAGAGATGTAATGAAGCTCAATAATTATTTAAATACTTTGTCAGTTCTTTCTCTTTTTAGAATTTATATTTAACATTATGTGGATTCTCCACTATTATAGCTGAKGTCTTCAAATTAGAGAAAGAGAAAAGAGGGAGGGTGGCCTAAAACCAGGGGTCTAAGATAGCCAATTTAGCAYGGGGTTAGTCCAGCTTAATAGCCAAGTGACACAATTAGGACTCTGCTGTCCACACTTAAGCTCTGCAGATCTCTAATTTTTCTGTAATTGGAATGAAGTACAGAGCTGTGTGGCTCTCTCACCTACATTATGCAAAGTCATTTTTCCCCCTCTTCTATAATTATAGTGCACAGCTTAAGAGACTGCCAAGWGCTGAGAGCAGCTTTAACTCACATGGTAGTGCTTCCCAAGAGGATCACATGGACCTGGTTCTGAGCTGAAAGCAGGTTGTGGAGATGGAAAGGTGATTAGGTAATCAAGCATTATTTGAAAGTTTAGAAACTGAGAAATTTGCATATAGGACCTTTCTATTTCTAGAAATTGAATGGGTTTTTCAAACAAGCTAAGAATTTTAAGTGAAACTGTAGAGATTCTATTAGTTTCTGAACTTAGCAGCAATTCAGGATTTGGTAGCCAGACTTTCCTAACGTAGCACTATTCTAGCTGCTTTTATTTTTATAGTTGGCTTTTGTAATCTCCCAAGAAATAATTTTGCACTAAGTCTCCAGACAGCAGTTTAGCCAGACACACCAGATCTACTGTTAGAAGGAGCAGAGTATGTTTTTAACAGTGTCACTTCATCATCTGCTTTTYCCCTACATTTCCACCAGCCTGGGCTATTCAGATGCTGCCTGTGTGCACATGGCTCTGCACAGGAACCCATGGCAGGTTGTGAGCCCAGGGCACACACTGTTGGTCACTCTGTCAGAGACACTGTGTCTCTCTGGCCTCCAGGTGCTCAGTGTTTCTGGGACAGCTGTGAAGAGGGGATGGAGAGAGCTGTGCATCCTTTGCCTTTGGTGGAGTTTGTGCTGCCTTTGCAGCTGAAACGTTTTCAGAGAGCACTTGTGGTACTTCCTTTCAGGAGCAGCTTGTTTGCCTTTGGAAMGGCCCAAAAGGCACCAAAAGGCACTTATTTTCAAAGCATTCCTAGGGAAAGATATAACMATTCTGTGTTTTCTTCCTTACTCAAGTCAGTCTTCATCCCCCAAAAACAAACAGATCGCCTGATGAGTTGCCTGCATTCAGCATTTGGCAAAGCTTGATCMATTTGCCAAATGTTGGTGCCTCTTTTTGTGGATGATCTAGCAGGGGAGAGGGGTTTTCAGTTATTTCAGATGATTAGACCACATTATTCACTGTAGTTAATATGCTTTTGCAGTAAATCACGAGATTTTCCGTTGGAAATGCAGATTGTATTTTGATGTTTTTGACTAAACTATTGGCTATTTGTAATAAGTTTTAATCCACCTGACTGAGGTTTGAAGTGCACTTCTCAGAGTGACAGACCACCCTGAAAAGGAGGGAAGTTTGTGCCCAGTGAGTCCTTGGTGCYTGGCTGCACCCTGGGAGAGGACTCSTCTCCAAGGGACCCCCTGCTCACCAGGGGAGAGGGTGCTCAGCTCATAGCAGGGTGCAAAGCTTTGGCTTTGGATCCTGGCTGATTCTTTCAGCTGAGGAGGAGCTGTTCAGAAGATTTATATTCTCTTTTGTGTCAGTGCAAATCCTGGGTGAAGGCAGAGGTGAGTGCAGGTGTGGGCTTTTTAWTAGGAAACTGGGGGAGGGGAGGCTGTAGTGACAGACTCCACTGGGCATCACCCCCTTGGCAGGCCCTGCCTGGGGCAGGCAGCAGCTGCTTGAGGGCTGCACTCAGAGCAAAAGCAGCTGAGCCATTCAGGAGAGGCTTGCCCTGATGTGTGACACAGGAGGTGAGAACAGAGGAGGGTAAGGTTTGACAGAGCTGTGTGCTCGGTGCTGCCTCCTGTTTCTGACTGCAGACAAAATAGATGAGGAGGGCTTTTCTAGGTGTCTTTATTTGTAAGTCCTTACACAAGCAAGAAGCATGTGTGTGTACAGAAAGCTTTCTCAAGTCTCTGSAAGGCTCTTCTACAATGAAAAATGTTCAAGTGAGGTGCAGCAAACACGATGTGTGTGTCTGTGACAGTGACCGAGCTCTCCCCAGCCAGAGCGAGGCTGCTGATGGAGATTTCACAGCTCTCTGTGGCTTGCAACAGCTGCAAAATYGCTTTATGCAGGCAGTGGGTGTTCCCTGCTAGAATTCAAGCCCTGTTCCTGCTGTRTTACCTACTACAGTGACCTGCACAGCTGAGGCACTGAGTGCTGTATTGATAATCGAGGCTAAAGATTGTTATTGCCAGGCTGCAAACAGAAATCCCAATGTCCTGGATAGAGCACACCCTCTGAGCCTGCTCCAGCTGCACCAGCTTCCCAAGGACCAAAGTCAGATCAATAAAATACCTGCCTTGATTCTGGCAGTACACAGTGTTTTTCTGTTTCCTGACTCAGGTTCTCCATGCATGATATCCTTCTGTCTCCACCAGAAAAAGGAAGAATTAYATCCTCTGTAACTGTTCTGTTTTCTCCAGAGTTCAGGGGAACTGTAGTAAATTGGAGTAAAGTAGTCCAAAAACTTAATGTGTAATCAAATAGTGGTGGTAATTTAGTCATCTCAGACAGCATAAACCTTCCTGGTGTCATCATATTTGGGGTAAGTTCAGTATCTACAAGCTTGGGATTTTGGAAATGGCTGAAGCCCTGCTGCATTAGGGAGAGGGGAATACCAAAGTCTGTATCTCTTACTTTTGAGTACAAAGCACAGTTTCACAAAACCAAACGTGTTTCTTCCCCTTTGGGCCTTAGCTTACAGTCAGCTCTGAAGAATCAGTGTCAGATCCTGGTGCCACTGTCACAACTGATGGTGCTGATGAAGGAGGGGATGTGAGGTCCCATTCTGTCCAGTTTCAGAGTCCTGCACAGGCTGCAGGTCCCATCCTGTCCAGTTTCAGAGTCCTGCACAGGCTGCAGCTGATGGGAAGCAGCCCACAGGCACAGCCTGTGCTTCAGATAAACTGGTGTCAACCCACAGTAACTCCCCTGAGCTGAAGCCAAGGGTGCTGTGGCACATTCACACAGAAAGAGCTGGGAGCAGTCTTTTTCACAAACAGGAACCTGAAGAGAAGTTAAGTTTACTTTTGCACTTCTTTACAGTAACATAAGCCATCAGACAGAAAAGTGACAGATTCTCCATTATTCCTGGGCAAATGTACTGGTCTGTCAGTGTTSCCATGCTGGAAAATAATATCCAGCAGTGCTTTCCTATAAAGGAGTCAGTCATCAGAGTAAAGGCAAGGAGGGCATCAGGCTCTGAGCACAGTGCTGAGTTTAACCAATGTAGGCAGGTACTGGAGGTGTGAAATTGAAAAAGTCACAAATGCTTCCTGCCTTATTCTTTCTAGACAGGTTTCTTGTACTTATTTAAAGGCCAGGAATCCCAAAGGACAATGYTACCACCTTTATTTCTTTCTCTCTAATGAGATTTTTCAGATTTGTGGCAAAGSCACATCCCATGACACAAATGAGATAGCAGCATTTGCTGCACTGCTCAGTGTGCCTTCCAGGGAAGGGGCAGCTGGAACTCTTGCAGTCTGTATTCCCTCATCTTTCTTTAATSSATGTAAACTTTGACACAGGGATGCTGTCCTTTCTGAAGGGTTAAAAATCAGCCTTGCAAAACTGTTACATCAGTCAGGTTTTGGGAAGAGGGAAGTTTGCTCAGAACTGTGTTTCATATCAGGCTGAGGAGTAGACTGGGCACCCTTTGCTTGCAAACAAAAATCCATTAAAAAGTAAGGAAATCTACTGTCTTAAGTCAGTACTTATATCAGACTGCCCTTGAGGGCTTTAATTCACTATTACTTAATCTCCCAAGCATTTATATATTACTGCACTTCACTTACAACTTCATACAGTACAGTTTCATACAGCTGCAGCCTTTGGTACCACTATTTTTACTTTRAAAAAATTTAACATGTGAGTTAAGTGAAGCCAACTTGAGCTTACTTCTAGGAAGGACAATAAAGTTATGTGGGCGTGGTGGCCATTTAATATTTTTGGAGGTATTTAACACAGGATAGAATRGCAACTTGAAATACTAGAGCCAGGAAAAACACAAACTTGATAAGCCAAATTTCTTTTTCCTGTCAGAGATGTGTATTTTAGCAATCAATAGTGACTTTTACAAAGCCAGGCTGTGCCATTTATATATGAAATCTATTTTATATTTYTACAATTTTACATGGCAGATTTTCCTGTGAAGTATCCAGATGGATGGAGGTTTCTTTTCCTTGTGACTGTATCTCAAGTGTGCATGCCTCTCACTCTAGGAAATGTTGCTGCATTAATAAACCCATAATGAGTTTTATCTCCTGACATTTTCCTGGGCAACAGGACTCAGTCTTGTTGTTTTCCAAGGTACTCTTCACTACTGTCACCTGATGGAAGTGTGAGAAATCACACTGCCTAAGAGCTCAGTTTGGGGCAGCACTTCTCTTGCATGGTCTGTGTGAACACTGCAAAAGAAATATGCCAGTCCAACAACCCTGAATAAACTTGGCCTGTCAAGCAGRCAAACAACAAAAGTGGGAGGGGAGWAGAGTAAAATAATTAGTAAGTTCAAATCCTGAAGGCAGTGTGATGAACGATTTGTCTTTTTTTCTTGTGTGTGTGAGACGTGAGAGGGACTGGTACAGGTTTTGGAGGGAGCACTGCCACTTCTGTGCTTCCTGGGGTCTTGTAGAGGTGATCTGGGGAATGAAGRGTAGTGTTGCACCCCACAAGTTAAAATGTGAGCAAAGCTGGTTGTCCTTCCCTCCCTGATCCTCTGCAGAAGTTAATTGTGCATCACACCTTCCTCCTGTCCTGCAGCTGCCCCCGCTGGCTCAGGGTTGGCACCTCCAGCCCTGCTCCCACTGGTGGATCCATGGGGACCTGAGTGCTGCTCTGGGAGCCCTGTCCCAGGCTCCTCTGTCCCTCTCAGGTCCTGCATGGCTYGGAGCTGCTGCTGCTGCACAGGGAGGCACTTAGCAGTGACTGCTTAATTGGTGCTGTAAATGCTCGAGTGAGCCTTTTAGTGTCCATGAAATCAACGCAAATGCCACGAGAGGAACATTTGTTTTKAGCAGCCACTTGGCTGGGGAGATGTCCTGCATTGATCCCGAGCTGTTGGGCTGCCAGACCTTTATCCCAGWGCTCTTGTCAGTAATGAACTGGTGGTGAGGAGTGGCTGGAGGGCTGAAAAGACTGCAGCTCTCTTATGKTAATCTCACCACAGAGAGAAAGGATGACTCTAGCACACATAAATATAGGGCAAGTACTATCTGAGCACAAGGTCCTGTTGATTGAAAGGCTGCTCTCTGAGACTTTGTTCATTCTGGCAAGATCCTGGTAGAGGAATCTTGCTGGGTGTCACACTGTACCTGTCTGAGCTGAGCAGGGAATCTTTCACAAGAAAGACAAAAAGTTAAAAAAATAGATTCCATGACTGAAAGAAGAGCAGATAATTGCTATTTGTCTCTCTGAGCTTTTGTGGGCAGATATTGAATAGAAAATGGTTCATATAATTGTATTTTTGGGAGCCTMGTTGCAGCCAAAGATTTATAGGAGTTTTTTTCCCCTGCAAAACCCCTGCTCTTTTCTATTTTAAAAAAGGGACTATCACCAAGTGTCACCCTGAAGAATTGGAGCCACTACAGTATTTTGTTACATATCAGAAAACAAAGTGCAAGGCTGGTGCACTATTAAGCAACAGCAGCGGAGCTGCCACTCTGAAGCTCATTATTCAAGCCTCTCTTTAGTTCAATTATACACCTCTACAGCTAAGGAAGATAGATGAAGGTCATTTGGGAGCTGTAAACCACAATGCATTGAATGCAGAACTATGTTCTTAAGCTGATTTACACCTTGTTCTCCAGTGTTGTACAGCATGGGGCTTCGATTGAAATGCAGAGGCAGTGATTGAAAAGCCTTTTTCCTCTTCCTAGCTCCAGATCCACTGCCTGYAATTATTGTCTTGATTAGATGGTGAGAGACAACGGCTTCTGCTTCCTCACCTGGGTGGTGACAAACCCCAAAATCTTGGGAATCGGGCAAAGAACCCACTAGGGATGCACAATGGTGTTTACATCTGCAAGAAGTTAATTCTGGGTTGTGTATATTGGTCCAACAAGGAAGAAAACCAGTAATTGAGGGAAGCAATTTGCCTTTTCAGGAGAGACAAAGAACTGCCATCCTGTACTGATTTACCTCCCATATATCTCAGCATGGGGAATGGCAAGTACATTGAAGAAAGTTAATTAAACACTGCAAATGCACACAAAAAAGAGAACCCTTTCATGCTAATGACAAAGGATTGTAGGCTTCACTCACAGGAAACAGAGACATTTTAAAAATAACGTAGTCTGAGGTGAGCTGTAAAAACCTACCTGGGACCAGATCCTGAAGCAGTGAATCTGTGGGTGCTGATGCTGTCAGACTTCTGGGTCCTCAGTAAGGCCTCAGGGGGAGACCAGTTTGGTACTTTGGTAAAAAAAAAACTTTGGTAAAAATGTAGATGAGTCTCACTGTCCCTAAACATTGTTCAGAACTTGTGCAATGCAAGCACCTTGCTTTGTAGGCTAAGGTTAAATTGCACATTAGCACTTTCACCCAYCACTGGAAGCAGATGCCAGCTCTGAGGAGCAGATCTAACTAAATATCACCTGCAATTCCAGGGCTGTCTTGGGAAATATTCTGTCAGTCTAAGCTAACTGAAGAGGGGAAGATAGGCAATAAAACCAAAATGATTTGAATTCCTGTCTGAAATGCGGTTTGCTGAACATCCTGCATCTCTAGCAGCTCATCTTTATTTAGAAATAAATTCTGACAATACTCATGCTTTTGTCCATTTAACAGAGAGAACAGGAATCAGCACAGAGCCACAAGTAGTTTTGACAGAGAAGTAAAGACTATTTTAGCAATACTCTTTTTCTATCTATGGACCAGAGTTTTCTTTATTAACATTTCCCTTCTTTTTATAGTAAGGTAGAAGATTAAGCATATTTGTTTATGATATTTCAGAACTTGCTTCAGCTGTAGATTTTTTTTAGTATTTTTATTTACTGGAAATAACCACAAGAGACTTCTAAACATTAATTTTGTATGAAAAGGTTTTTGTTCTTAAATATTTAAACTTCTAATCATATTTATAGATACATGTTTAATTTTTAGAACTAGTCCTTTCAAGTTAAAATCATACTATGATTTCAATATTGTGGTTCTGTAAAAAGCTAATTCTGTCCACAGATGTGATGCCCACTCATTTCATAGCACCTTCACCCAAAGGCCAGCATTTCCTCYGTGTTGTTTGCCTGAGTTTTTATTATTTGCAACAACGAGTATCTTTAAGAAAAGAGCTTTCTGTCTGTGTGCATGTCAGGTTTTCCCTGCTGAGTTTGGCTTAGGAACAAATATGCATCTCGTGCTTCTAGAATGGCCCCATCCATCGTCAGCTCTAATTGTACATGAAGCCACTCCTGCCCTCGTTAAAAATCAATGAGAGCACCAAAAGGGCCTGAGGTTGTTTAAAATTGGGATCTCTAAGAGTCCATCAGGGATAAATGTAATGATAATACATCCAAAGACAATAAAATTGTAATTATAYATAAATTGCTGCTAACTTAATTATAGATATTCTACACAAAGATCTGGAATCCCCTTTTCTCACAGGAGAAATCCTACTTTAGTCAATAAGGCTGTGGTGTAAAAACAAAGTGGGACTTGGCTGGGATGCACATGACTGCAATTTGTAGACTTTATCTGATATTCTGCATTGATTCTTTGCTGCACTGTAGATTTGTGCAGCTCTGTTCATAATCTTTTATCTTCTACTAAATATCTTTTTAAAGGGGAGAACAAGTCTCAGAACTAGTGCCTGACTTCAAAATACTTTTGCTGTAGAGATACTGAACATGCTGGATGTGCTTCTCAGCAATCATTACAAACGTAATGACCTGCAATTGTTAAAGTGAAACTTCCTTAGCATTAATCCAAAACTTTTGACATAAACATTTAATAAAAACTTTGGGCAGAAATTCCCTCATATGAATCAAAGGTTGTTCCCTGATAAGTTTTTGTTTGGTTTTGTTCCCCTCCACAAATAACARTTTAGTTGCTGTCTTATTTTTCCCCCTTGGTTGTCCTGATGTAATTCTTTACAGTGCTGCCTGGTAAATCAGATTAGGGAATGATGTGGATTAAAAATCTCATCAAAAGGGGTCCAGAACCAGTGGTGGAATGTCAGCTGAGAGAATGGTTGGGAATGCCTGGGGAAGGATGAGCAGGAAAGCTCCTTGTGCCAGTACAGATGCTGACATCTTCTAACCTCAAACTGAGCATCAGCTGAGCCAATGCCAGAGCAGSTCCTGGCATTGCACTCTGATGGTGAGGTGGGAACTGCCCACACCTTGATTTTCTTTCAGTCTTTTCCCCTCATGATGAATTAGTAATTGTACTCATGAGGCAAAATTAATAACTTTGAATAATCCTGGCTTTCTAATTTTTTTTTCCTTCTTCTGGCAGTAAATTTTGRATCTAGCATTCCAGCTGAAATGCTTTTCTGAGGCTGTACTGGCATCCTGCATGTTCTCTTGGAAAGGGATGGCTGTGCTCCAAAAAGAGGGGAGCAGGGAGGAAGAGATGTAATCACTCTGGGATGCATGTTCTGTGCCCTGTGAGCAGAAATTCCCTGCAGAGAGCACTTCAGGATCCATTTTATCTGCAGGAGTTGGCTTCTATTCCAGATTCTTTCTTCAGAGGAACTTTGGACACCTGGAGATGTTGCTCTCCAAATGACAGACCCTAATTTCAGGGGTTGAAAATGCAAGATATCATTGAAATTTCTACCTTTTCTTCAAACCAGGGATAGACTAAGCCTTTTCCATCTAATCTTCCACTCCCCCCTCCCCCTTTTTTTGCACATCATGCAGCCCTGCAACGTCAGCTCCAGAAATTATTGCCCTCCTGTAGAGAGGGCACTGAGKGCATTGCAGAACTGGCAAGTGATGGTTTCTAGAAACCATGCTGCTTCCCACAGCACCACATGTGCATCACTGCAATGCTTCCACCTTCCCTCTGCACCTTTTCTTACAAACACAGTGTGGACAGGACACATTGTGTGTCCTGCTTCTGCTCTTTTTCCTCCTGTAAAAATCCTTGGGGTTTCCAGTTGAGAAGGGACCAAAGACTGAAACCATCCTGCTGGCTTACTGGAACACGTGGCAGGCATGAGAACTTTCTCYACTTGTACATTTGGACCTTGGAAAGACTGTGCTTGCCAAGATTGGGGTACCCACCAGCTCTTAGCTGGAACCTCTGAGCAGAGGATATGGCAGGCTCAGCTCATTCCGAGAAGTATTGGAAATAACAATCTCCTGCATGTGTCTAAGTGCTTAAACAGRATACTTAGGGGTTTATTCCAGTTTTTTTTTTCGTGCAATAATCTTCTTCAGCAGCAACATCTGATGGCTTTACAAAAAAATCATAATGAAGTACTTGAGCAGATTATCCAGGCAAGCTCTCAATTAGCTGAGACATCTTGACCTATGAATCTGAATAAAAGGTGCTGAGCTTATTGTTGTGACCTTTCTAACAAGCATGAAACTGCTGTGGGTAGAGGAATCCCTGAAATAGCCATAATGTGGGGCAGTAATTCTGAARGAAGGTTACACCTACTCAGTTTTCTTTTTTGCTCTCTCTGTGCTGCAGGAGGGTTTATGAGTGTTGGTTAATGATCCCAGCTGTTCCCAAGGAACTCTAATGCAGATAGGCTTGGACTGAGAAATGTAACATAAACAAGGAGTAGCTTTGTGGATCTGTATCTTTTCTTAATCAAGCTGACTCTAAGGCATTGTATGGGTACACACTGTGCACATCATTGAAATGCAGAGCTTTGTAGGCACTAAAGAATCAGTAATGATATATCATATCTGAGAGATACATTAATAAGCAAAGACCTCACTGTAAACTTTGTCTATAATCACAAGTACAAGAAGTCAAGCTGAGGGACTTGCCTTTCTTAGTCTTCTTGGGTCTTATGCAAGAAATKTGCATGCTCTACATCATTTGGTACTCCATTTATTTTTTTGGAATGTGTTGAGCTGATCCTTCCAGAGCCTCASTCTGCTCTCAAACAGCCACTCTGTCCCAGTAAGGGTCTGTTAATTTGAATGTGTAGGCCTCCTTCCATGCCCCTCCATCCAAAACAGCCTACTCTAATTGGGGTTCCTGCTGCTGCCTGGTGTTTYAATGTGAAATAGATTTAGACTCAAACATTCCTGCTTTTTGGATTCTTGCTGTCTTGGCCAGAGCCAGATATCTCAGAAATGACAGACTTCTGTGACAGAGTTATTAATGTCCTTGTGTGCAGCCAGAGCCAGGGTTGTTTTTCCACGTGTCCTGGCCCCAGTTCCTGATTCCTCTTTGCACCAACCATCAGGTTTGAGCATCAAAAGGTGTGACTGTACCCCCTGAGGGCCCTGGTAACAGCACCCTGCCCCATCCTGCATGTCCTCCAGCGCCAGGAGCTGCAGCACCTCCTCCTGTGCAGTGCCACGGTCTGAGAGAGGGAGTGAAGCTGAGTGTGTCAGTCTGGGGTTGCACTGCTCTCCTAAGAGACACAGGATCTTTGAGTCCTGCAAGTCCTCTGACCACTCAGCTGCTGCGGAAGCTACAGATGGCAGTGATACCACCTCTCCTCTGACCATGCATTTTTAAAAGACAGAGGCACTACAGATACAATGTGCAAGGTCATCATTCCTTAGACCTGCTCAGAATGTGGCAAATGGAAGGGGCACCTTCCAAAGGACTGGCATGCTGTGTCTGCCTGCAGATCTTCATCCATCTTCAGGTTGGGTCAGTTTTGAATACATGCAGAAGTAAAATGTAGAGAGAGATATCACTTGCAGGTGAAAAAAAAAAATTACTACAATCACCTGCTCCTGTGCTGAAGTGTTTGTTGAAATACTTATAAAAATGCAGATGGAAGGGACCTCTGGAATGCATCTACTCCAGTCCTCTGCCCAAGGCTCAGAAAGTCCTGAGGTTAGGTGCAACCCACAGATCATAGAACCAGTTTCYACAGTCTTTGCTGGACCTTTTCCAAGCCCAGCTGTCAGGACCTTCCTGTTACCTGTGTACAAGCAACTGGGTGGAGTGGGGAATTCACAGCTCTGGAGGATGAGCTTCATAAAACACAGAAAAGGAAAAACCCTGACTGAGTTGTGTGGGAACACAGAATTGCACCAGCATATAGTCTGGATGCTTTCAGTACAGTCATAGGTTTGAAGCCAGAGGGGAAAATTGTCTGTTCTGACCCTCTTCAGGATGATACAGGGCCATTGAATAGTCCTAATGCTRGAATAAGAGTCTTCTTAGCACTACTTTTCTATTACAATTTCTAACTATTATAACATTTTTCTGAGTTATTCTCTAACCCCTAAATTACTCTTTTTCATATAAGGCTGTCTGTCAATCTGTTCTTTACTCCTCTGACAGCTCGTCCCCACCTTCCAGTGTCTTGGGTGCCTTTTTTCCTGCTGTCAAACTCAGGCTAATTCTTTTTCAGTTCCCTTAAGAGACCTGTCTGTGCACTGAAAGATCTGGACTCTTGCAATTTCATTAGCCCTCATTATTTTTCAGTTAATGGTTAGCTGGCAGCATTGGTTTTGATTTTTTTTAGTAATAGGAATGAAGCAGGTTTGCATTTTATAGTCCTTTCTCATCGGTCTCTGGGAGAAAAATCTATCTGTCTACAAAGATGTTACAGTCTCCCTGAATAGAAGCTTTATTGTTATTTGCATCACTCTCAGTTATGCACAGTTTTAGTGGGAACAGTGTAWGAAGCTGGAGTGCATGCAGCTGTGCAGGATGCTGGCAAACCCTGCCACAGATGCTCCCTTCCCTTCTTTGTGACAGCACCGTCATTTTCTCCAGGCACTGAAAGGGAACCCGCTGGCAGAGACAGAGAAACACCACTCGGTTTTCTCCTAACGCTGAATGTTTTCCGAGACCTTAAAGATACTAGAGAGCTTTTAGGGGTAACATGATTAATTTTGCTCCTGTGGAAGAAAGCACAGAGAGTTATTGACTTCCAAGTGTCATTTTGGAGCGGGCTGTGCAGGCGCTGAGCTGCGGATCTCCAACGGGCAAGTGGCAGCAGCGTGCTTCCCTGATTGCCCTCCACTGGTGCTRTTAATTAATCAGGCACAACCTCGTTACAGTGACTGAAGATGACTCATGAACAATCATACCAGCTTTTTTTTTTTTTAATTTTGTATTGTGGAGGAGAGATGAGAGAGATATAAAAAAATATAACAGGAGCGTTTGACAATATTTTCCCAAAGACTGCAGGTTCATAGGGAAGGAGGGAAGGAAAGTGGAAATATTCAGGTCATTAGGCTGAAGTTTTCAAAATAAATAGGGGTGTTATATTGCCATGTTTCTTCAGCAGCTCTGGYGATCTCAGCTCATGCAAAATCTATCAGAAAATCAGCTGAGTATATCTCAGTTCAGAGGAGGCTTAATTGTCCTGTTGAGTTTACCTGCATAAAATTATGTATGCAGGGTGACTTGCAGCTGCTGATCCAGTGAGAAACAGAACTTTGRAGTCTGGGATTTGATGAGCACCAGTAATAGCCCTTGCCTTGAGCAGCAATTGAATGTGAGCAGCCCCTCTCAGATCAAGGTGCTCGTCACTTGTGATCACTTTAGCAATAATCTGACTGGTTATCTGTAAAAAACCCATATTTTATTYTTCCAACCTGGCCAATCTCTGAATCGATATGAATTCTCCATTTTTCATTTCTTATTTTTTCTGTTGTTCTGCCATGGACAAACCATTTCCATAACTGAGTTTACATGAAATGTAAAACCTGTACAATTAACATTAGTTATAGTTATGTTTCAGCTCTGATGGGGGAAATGACAAGAAATTTATACTTAACGGAAAAAGGAGGAGATGGAGAAAGGATTATGAGTAGTAGTGTCTGGTAATGAGGTTGGTGACATAGAAGAGTTATCCAGAATTAGCAGCAGGAGCASCATTTGCTTTCCTGTTTTTCCCAGAAATGGTTCTGCTAATAAAACAAGCACAGATGTGGAACGGTTTTATAGCTCATCCTTAAGTATCCTCGTGCAGTATCTGAAACCTAATCATTACAATGTTTTGCATGAAAGCCAGAAAGAGAGCAAGTCATTATGTYGCTACGTGTTGACATGGTTCCTCTGTATCTTCCTCCTGAAATAAATACAGCCTCTCTGTAGACTTGCTATAATTGGATTCTACTGCACTGTAATATGTAAATTATAAACTTCAATTAGCAGTGTATAAAAATAGAAAGTCATGTAAATGTCTTAGGGAAAAGTGTTTGAGCAACTACGAATATTTAGGATARCCAAAATGTGTACTATTTTGTACAGTTGTTGTCATTACCCTGAATCTTTAGGGTGTTTTTGTTTGGTTTTTACTTCCAGTTTTGCAGTTCTTGTTTGGTTCAGCTGTGGCAGTGAGCTGTATTTCACCAGTGTGGTCCCATACAGCTGACTGGAGGTGTGTTGGCTCTTTAGTCTATCTGTGGTACTTTGATAGCTTTCAAAAAATAGGCTGAAAAGATGTTTTCATTTGTGGTGTTTTCAATTGCTGTTAGAACACTGTTATAATCTGAGTGTTTAGCTTGCCTGTTACTSTTCCTGAATGCTCTGTGGTGAGTGACTTCAGCAGTTTGTAAGTCTGGCTYTTTAAAGGTGTGAGAGTGAGGACAGCTCATGCAGCACCTCCTGAAAGGGGACACTCCTGCTCACTTTTCCCAGAGGTGACACTCCACAGGTGGGTTCCCCCAGCAGAGCAGACATGGTCACACAGTAAGGAGGGGGGAATTGGGAGACTGGTTATCCTGGATTTGACATTTGATAGCCCAGATGTGCTGGGTTTCACCATGGCACMGTGCTGTGGTGCTTGGCACTCACTGCTCGTGCCAGTGGAGAGGCTGCTGACTTACAGAGCTTAGCAGGGAGCAGATGGGAACAAAACCTGCAGCAGCTGTACTGGATCAAATGATGGAGCCTCATCATTTGATGAGCACAAGGCATGAGATTGGAGTTGCTGATGTAATTTGTCAAGTACAGTTGTTTAGGGGCAGCCATCAGGAAAATGGGAGAGGGGCGAGTTCATCAGTGCCAGCTGAGTTACCAAACAAAAGAAGCTCTTTGCTCCTTTCTTATTTTATCAGCAAAGGTCACTTGCTTTGATTCCTTAAATAAGGATGACCAAGCCTAAATTCCATTTTCATCTTTTGCACCAGCTCAACTCTCTTKGTTTTCCTCAGGCCTTTCTGTTCCAAACTTCMCTTCCTGAAACCAGCTCCCTGTAGRAATGTRTTCCATCCACATTGCACTGACACTGTACCAGCATGCAGGATTCAAACAGCTGGGCTGGGAGCTCATGTCTAAAGGTGAGCTTTACAACTGGTGCCTCACCATGTTCTGGAGAGATCATTCCATTACAGTCAAATTACATTTATTTTACTGATGTGAGTAACACCAAGCCTCCTGTAGTATAGTTTATTCTACATGGATGTGTCTCAGAAAGTCAACATTYATTGTCTTMCCCATCTGTGGGAGGACAGAYAGAGACAGTGCTGAAGGCAATCTTGCCCCCAATATRTTGCAGCTGTGTTAATTACCCAAGAGTGAGAACAGCCTTGCCCTTACAGCTGTGTGTGTGATAAAAGGGTGAGTTGGAGTCTGCTGGCCATGTTGTGAGGAGGAAGGGACAGGAGGCTGTGCAAGGGAGGGTTAGGTGGCTGTGCCAGGGTTAGGACAGGAAGGAGTGAGCTGGARCTGCAGAAGGAAGAGAGAAGAAGGAGAGAAAGAGCCCGAGCTGTGTGGAGCTGCCTATGGGAGGCTACACAGAAAAGGTATGAGAGACTTTTAGATAACAAGGTGCTGATGCTTGGAGCCTTTTTTGGTGTTAGTCATACCTCCTCTGTCACTCATCTAGAGGATTTCAGTGACAAAGAGAAAAAAAATGAAACATGATTTTCTCCTATCTACTACTTAATTTTTAATTGCTATTTTYATCTTAGTGCAGTTTAATGTTATGCCAAAGAAACCCAGCATTCTCTTTCTGTAGAAAATGTGTGATTTTGGCTGTTGTCCTTTGTTCACCTCATATTCTGTGTATAGGTCCAAAGAATAATCAAGGAAAAAACACTCAAAAATACCTTGAAAAGGCTTAATTTTCACTGAATTCTACTGTGGTATTGGTGTCTAGTTCTTGAAGATTCTGTGTAGCCTATGAGCCTAAACAAACTTGTGTAACCACAGGGGCAATGCAAGTTCAAGCAACTTTAACAAACTACTTTATTTCTCTACTGTTCATTAATGTTAGATGATAACTGAAATTTTCACTTTGAGATGGTTGGGTGCAATRCCTAAAATCCCATGACAAAGCAGGACTTACATTCTAAGTAAGAAAACAGACTAGGAAATCTTGCTTAAAGCAGTGCTGATTTCAAGATTCTTTTGTATTTAAGTGACAGAATGAAAAACCTGTTGGTCACTTTAGCAGGGCTTACAGGTATGGCTAAAGAGGAATGCTTTTATTGTTAAGAACTGCATTTCCAGGAAAAGGCATKTGATAAGAAAAAAATAAAAAGAATTGAATATACAATGCTGGAAAAATCCCTTCACTTCTCTCTGGCTAGACCTGAGCCTATAATACAACAGGAGACTATCATGGTCTTTCATTCACTGAGACCACTATATTTTTTCTTGACAGAGCAATTACTACTTAATCTCATTAGGGTAGATGGTAATGGAGCCTAGTTGTAAAATATCCCTTTGTATTTTCTCTTCTCTTTTGTTTTGAATATATTGCTTTGATTTTTATCACATTTATGTGCACATTAAGGCACAATTATTCATTGTTAAAGTCAATCTGCAATCAATGTCATTTTCTGTATTTTGTTTACCCAGATTAGAGGTTTGATCCTGCTCATTGACTTCAGTAAGTGCTTGAGTTACCCCCTTGCCCCTCTCTCTTGGATCTCCATTTTACAAAGGAGTTTGTCCTTGGCCCTGGCTTGGTGCACAATGCAAAGGGCCCATGGTACAGACTCTTTATGTGTTCTGAGGGAGGACTGGTGATGTTTGCCTGGGCTGGGCAGGGCACAGTGTTACCCTGCCCAGTCTCCCTGGCTGCCAGTAAAGGATAAATGGAGGACAAGGGCTGGGGGAGCATGGGAGGAGAAGGTTAGGGAGGAGGATGAGAGAAAATAGCTAATATTTAAGGAAGACAAAGCCATGGCATCCCAGGGCAAAGGCTTTGTCATGGCAAGAGCTGTGACTGGGCTCTCCTGTGGGTATTAAAATCTGCAGGGCTTCTCTGAGCTCTCCTCTGTCACCCAGGGAAAAGCTCTTGGGACAGAGGTCTGTGCACATGGGGAAATTCAGTCAATGAAGACAGCTGGAGGGAGGAAAAAGGAATGTTCTCAGTGTTTCAAGGAGCAATTTTCTTTGTGTCCACTAGAAGCCTTCCTCCCCAGTGATGGGATATTTGTGCTCTCCACCCTTTCCTGTGATTTTGCCACTTGTCACATATCCCCTTCCTTAAGTTACCAATAAGTAGTTTTTTCTCCTATGAGCTGCATTCCTGTTCCAGTGAACAAGAAACTTAATGTAATATTAAGCAAAGAAAGAAACTCATTTCCCTATCTCTCTAACTTGACTCAAGCTATCAGTTACCCTGGAGTAAAGTGGAGATTAATCTACCCCATGTGTACTCGCAGTATTTAACAATAACAGTCTGCTTGTCTTATCAGCCTCCCTGTGGAAGTTTTGATCACAGAACTGAAGGAAGAATAAGCCTGTGTTTATTCTTGCTGAGGATCTTGACGTTTGGCAGAGTGTTTGCCTTGCTGGTTCTGTGCCAAAGCATTACAGGCTCCATTGGCTGTGCAAAGGTGGGGGAAGACAAGGAGGAGAAAGCCCCCATTAGGGAGTGCTGGGAGAAAAGCCTGCAGAGCTCACAGTGCAGTTTTGCTACCCAGATTTAGCAGGGAGARGGTGCACAGGCAGAGCAGGGTTTTTCCAAAGGCAGTGAACCCTGCTGGCCACAGGGACCATACCAACCTAGCCAGGCTGTGATGTTTTTAGTAATTGAAATATATTTCTTCTGCTGTTCTTGTTTTTCTCTAAAGCCAGGCTTTAGAGAAAGCCTGATGCTTCAGGTGAGATCATATCCTCACCCCACGTATTTCAGTGTGAGGAATATCCCATTAGCTTGATTCTTGCCAGTCTGCCCATGCCAGAAAGAAATGTTCTTCCTTGAGTGATCTGAAAAGTCCAAATTATCTCCATCATGCAACCCTGCCTCAAGAAACCCCTGTAATGCTGTGCACAGGAGTTCAGCTGGTCAGCTCTGTAGATTAGTGGCACTTAGGAAAGAACATGTTTCATAGAGAGTTTTTGTTTAATAAATGATAGTGAAAAGTGTCCTGGAGTGCTAATGTTGCACTTCCTATGCCACTGCCTTAATTTAATTTCCTTGAAAAGTCCATTTTGAACATTTCAAATGCCTGATGAATGCAGGTATGTGTAGTTTATAATTTCAACCTGGACTGTGAAATATTATTTCACATAAAGAATTAATAACCTTTGGAGAACATTCCCAACCTGAGATGTATGACCAAAAGTCTGGTGTCAACCTGTCAGGAGTTACTGTGATTTTGCACCCCTAAAGGGAAACTAATCCCCCACTTCTCTTTGTACCAATTCTGTGGTCAAGACAATCTCCTCCTCATGGCTTATCTGTGGAGCACCATGTTCCATAGTTTGGGAAGTGAGAGCAATGCAGACCTGCAGGCTCCTGGACTCGTGGCACCCAAATCTCCTAAYGAGAAGAGGAACAGGGTGAGCAGCAGAGATGTTGCCTCCTGCTTTGTCAGTTCCATGGAGSAACTCCTCTATGATAGTTGAGTCAAAGAATGCCATGTTTAGTTTTTAGAGGGGAAGAACAAGGATCAAGAACACTTTAAAAAAATAAGATTATTGTTCATACTTGTTTGATTTCTGACAGCAMACTTCTAGACCTTTTTTAATCAATCCTTAGTCAATATTACAAATATATCATTTTCATTTTARGCTATAGTTATTTTGCTAAGTTCTACTTTTTCTCCTCTATTGATTTTATTCCTGTCTAAAACCTCTTTCTGTCATTCTGTAATAGAATAAAAATGGGCTAAATCAAGCACTTTATCCAATCGATGACTCTTCATACTTGACCAGGAATCTCTGTGCCAGAAATAACATTCCCCAGTCTGGAAGTGATAAGGATGAAAAGGTCCATTACAACATATTAATCAYTGTTCCTCCATTTTTCTTTAGGCAGGACAAGTTCCATTGCTGTTTATTCTGTGGCTTGTGATGGGTATCTCTGGGGCTGGCTTTACAACAGCAATGACCTTGGGCTCTACATGATTTCTTTTTTTTTAACTGCTGTACCAAAATATTGCCCACTGTATTGTGTAATTTGTGTGTGCAGTTCCCAGGRCTGAACACAGCCCTGCCTGTAGGGAGGGAAGTTGGTCATTTTTCTATGCCTGGCCTGAAAGAGCAGGTGTGGTAAGTGGATGGTGAGATCAAGTTCCAGCCACATGTGGAAATGCTTGGATGGGAGATCCTGCCTGTGCAGTGAGAGAAGGCAGGAGGTGAGCTCTGGGAGGAGGCTGCTAAAATCCATCTTCCTCTGCTTGTTTCAGGAGAAGGGAAATAGGCAGAAAGGGTGAGAGGTCTAGGGGTGGTGAGAGCTTATCAAAGAAACACAGTCCAGCTGCTTCTGTATCAGACAGGAGAAATAAAACTTGTGCTTAGTTTGGAGTAGGGTTGGTGATGCTATAAAGTAAATGCCAGAGACACAGCAGAAGAAAATCTTTTAATTTTAAGCTGAATGATCATTTCCTACCTTGCAGCTCTGAACCTTTTCTATCACATCTGTACTAACCAGGACCTGCAGTACCAAGTGTTTATGTTTGCTCTGGTCAGGTTGATCATCACAAACATTGCTGTAGCATTTCTCAGCTCAGGAATAGATGTAAGAAAATGCTTCAGAGTGGCTGCACTGCCTCAGGCTTCCTGACAGTGCGTGGGGAAAGCACGGGGCAGCTTCAGTGTGTCAAACAGTGCAAGATGTTGAGGATGGTTGTTTAAATAAGGCAGCAGGAAAATGGGAGAGAGACTGTAATTTTCAGTCATTTTCTTCAGCTCTASAGAGGCTCTGTGCAGTGTGTTATCCAGAGCTTGCAAATGTCTCCTGGAGGTAGGGACTTCTCAGATAGCCAAGCAGGGCTCTCTCCCTGCTTCTGTAAAATCAATCAGAAGAAGAAAAGGAGGAGTGATGCTGCTCACTCTTCAGTGGTCTAGCCATGATCAATCCCTTCTTCTGCCAGAATAAATTCAGTCACACATCTTCTGCAAGGAGACTCTGTAGGCAGTTGTGGAGAAAGGTCTGGTATCATGAAGTCAAGAAGCTGAGATGAGGGAATCAGGCTGGACAAGGAACTGCAGCTGTGATCTAGTGTGGATTCTGCAGAGTGGAGTCCCTGCTCTCTGGATTTTCCCAGTCCCTCTGATGCAGTGAACTCCATTGTTCTTCTCTTCAATTCATTTTCATAGGGAAGAGTGAGCACTGCCATTTCCTCCCTCAATCACATATGTTTGGGTTACATGCAGGAGTATTGCCCTAGCCCTGGAGGAAGGACATTTACACAGGGTTAGGGATTTCCCTGCAGAAGGCAGATATGGCTTGGCATTGCCTCACTCAGAAGTAAATCTGCAGCTGAGGCARGGCTGTGGTAGAGGCACTTCCTGTCCACATCTGTCCTCAATGTCACTACCATCAAGATTACATTATATTTGTTTGACCACAGGCTTCCAGGACAGAAATTTTGGCATCACCTCCAATAGAATTTTGGTACTTGAGCTCAAAGTCCTTTATTCAGGAACTGGCTCATGATCAGKGCAGAGGTGATGTGTCTTGCAATTAAAACTGGATCTTTAGAGAGAGTGTTCTGCTGCATGTGCTGAGTGGAGGATTGGACCCACACTTATTTTTTAGTGTGCAGAACCTGGCATTTTAATTCACATGTTCATGCTCTTCCTCTTTCCCCCTGAAACACATTTTAATTCACATGTTCATGCTCTTCCTCTTTGCCCCTGAAACAGTTGGACAGCTTACACTGCTTCCTATTTGTGAAGTAGTACTTACAAGGCAGGTAAGATTAAATTTTATGTGCAGTGTAACTGAGATCAATAAKTAGAGATACTTTACATAATCTCAGCCCAGGTGCACAACTATTGGGTATTTCTCATTAGAAGTCTGTGGAATGTTCTTACTTTCTTTTGTTAATGTTACATATTTCYTGGTGTTTCTGCACAGACTTGCTGAGATAATTTTTTGGTGTGTATTCTGACAGAYCCCCATTCATGTGCATCCCCATTTCTTGTTCATTTAGTTAATCAGAAGTTTTGCAATGACTTATGCAGCCCTCAAAATCATGGTGGGAAATATTTTCTAGGGTTTGTCATTTTCAAATGATACAGATTTTTTTTTAAAAGCCAACATTCTTGATACTGAATCMCATGTCATGAAGTAGAGATACACAATGTGGTGGCATTTTTATTATTCATGACAGATCTATTTTGTAAGGAAGGTTATTGTAAGAAAATGCAAAASTAACTGCCACAAGAGGTTATAGCAGAGATAGATCACAGGTGCCATTGGTTTCTGTAGAAACTATAGGCAGATAAAGTCAAACAAATTAGTAGAAGAATGTTTCTTTTCTGGTATTTTTGTTAGAAGGATCAGATAAGTTATTTATTTGTTGYCTTACAAATAAAGGAACACAGAGGAAATGTCATCAGGAAATATTTTGGACTCTAGATCATGCCCAAGCACTTCTATAATCCTAGAAGGAAAGCGAGCAGTAATATGGCCAATTAAAAATTGTGACTTATTAAAATCAAACACTCATGCTTGGGTTCTTCCAGGCTTCTTGTGCTGAGCAGAACCTTTAAGGAACCCTCATCTGTCCAGAACCAAGCCTGTGTGTGGAGTTAGTGCTGATCAGAGATGGAATCCTGTCCCTTAAATCAATCCCCTGCCATGCCCCAGCTGGCACCGTGCAGCACCAGAGCTGTGGTTCCACCCCCTGAGCTGCCCTTGCAGCATCCCTGTCACGGGCTGGGGGCTGCAGTGGGCTTTTCTCAGAGGGGAACAGCAAAGCCAGCCCCAGGTGAGGAGGGGAATTGGGGTGCTGCTGGGCAGAGCAGGATCTGCACACTCAGCTCCCACCCCCCTGAGCCTTAGGGCACTGCCCACATTCCCACAATCTTTGCAGGGATTGCAAAGATCTGGGAATCTTTGGGATTCTGCTCTGGGAGTGCCCTGCCCGCAGGTTGAGGTGACAGCAGTGGCTGCCCGTGGCTGTTGATGATAACAATTTCTCTTCCACATTACTTTTGATTATCAGTTCTCCCGTGACTGGAGGGTCCAGGTTTGTGAAGGATGTTTCTTCACACATAGAGTAACAGATATCAAATTGACCTAAGGGTTATTTCCTCTAAATTTCCTTTGGGTTCTGTTTTCTTTGGCTGGCTGAAACCAGGTTACTTCAAATTATATTAGCCTGCCATAAATCTTCTTTTTGCCTCCTTTTCTGCCACAGGGTCTTGCTTCCATGTCTGTGATCTTATGTGCTTTAAAATCTGTTTGTTTTAAGATAGATCTTAAGCTGATAATCACAAGAGTGTGAATTTCCATGTTGGAAGAATTTCCTAGTATGAACAGCACCAGAAGTTGCATTCTGCTCCCAAGGATGTTTGCCATCCTGCTCCTCTTTTGTTGTGAACAGTAATTTTAGCCTGTCTTTGTCACTATCAAATTTTGATATTTTTTCTGAAGTAATTCAGAAGGAGATTATTGAGTTTTATAATATAATGGTTTTTAAATGAGCTGGCCATCCAAGAGTTAAATGAAGATATTCCAGCTGTTGCTGGAATATAAAGCTGTTGCTTTATAGGTTGTAAGTGCTTGGTTTTCATCAAAGCCTTAAAGGTTAGCCYATTCCAAGGGGTCAACCTTTATATTAGGTATCATTTATCAAGGATTAACACAAAATTAAGTTTTAATTGTACAGTATGATAGAAAGTTGGATTAGTTTAAAAGAGGTAATAAAAGGAAATTTATGTCCCTARCTGAGTATCAGGGTGGGATTGGGTGACTAGAGAATGCTTAATGTTTTCTCTAGGAAAAGTAAGGAGGTGAAGGCAGAGGGGGCAGACAGGCACTGTGCTGGCTGATAACCCTCCCAGGCAGTGGGGCTGTGCTGGGGTATCGTGCCTGGGTGTTGGGGGATGACACTGCCACAAGCTTTCATTTAAGCCAAGCCCCACAAAGATTAAAGCCACTTAGGGAAAGGCCAGCTAGCCAGCTTTTGTGCCATTCTCAGTCGGGAGCAAAGCTCACTCTCCACTTGCCTTCCCAGCAATTTGGGGCTTGACTGAGATTGAGCTTGACAGCAAAAGAGATAAAACTTATCATTTGGTGTCATGATTCAGTACATAGCCCAGAAGATAAATGGCTCATTTCAGAGGCTGATAAAAATGTATTTGTTCATTTGCCATTATATGATCCGTTATATTTGCAAGCAATCTCACAACTGCAGTAACATCCATTAGCTGRGAACAGCTGCGTGCTGTCTGTGCAGTTAAAAGGCATTAAAGCACACTTGTGTTTAAGAAACATGTGGTTTTTTCAGATTGTAGCTGCAGYTTGATGAAGCACCATTAGACACTTGGGTGGCCAGAAGAACAGGCAGTGCTGACAGGGACACCCAGGGTAATGTCAAGTCAAATTCCTSCAGGGAGTTCCTCAGTGTGTGCCAGTGTCTGGCCAGTGCCCAGCCCCACAGGCTGGGTGAGMAGCTAAAGCTCTGCCTTCCAGGAGCCCAGCTGTAATCCAGGGGGATCCCTGCTGGAGCAGGGCTCTGCCTGTGTACTTGGTACTCAGCTCTTTGGGGAAAGATGGCAAAAAGCCCATGTGAATATGCAGAGATTACAGGAGGATGGATCTTTATGAGTGAGAGTTAAGCAATCTTAATCAAATATCAAACATCAATATCAACCTTTGAAGCCTCATTTTAAACCTTAATCAAATATCAAACCCTTGAAGCCTCATTTTAAACCAGTGGGAGAATATTCCTTCCAGCAGGGCTGGACTAAATGGTATCTCTTCTGTCAAAGAGCTCTGGACCAATTTCTTCATCTTCTGCGTGCTCTTTTTCTTCTTTTGCAATTTCCCCCATTGCCTTCCCTAATGGACTTTTGCCAATCCTGCCCTTGCACGTGTCGAACTCTGACTCCTGTGCTGTTTCCCACAACTGTCAGAATGAGGARCAAGCTGTTCTCTCTTGTTTCCTTACCTGTGGGTTCACTTTAGCATCCTTTGCACAGCTTCTGTATCAGGACCTGGCACAGCTCTGCTAAATCCTGCTCTGACCAGGGGTGACCACAGCCTCCAGGACCCCCTCTGTTTCTTTGGAGGAGGAGATGTTGCACACTTATAGGAGCCAATTTAAATCATTGAGACATTTATCACCAGTAAGGCACTGTCTGTAGGTCTGCAGATGTGAAAGTGATCTTAAAACCAAAATGAATCTTGGCATGCTTTACACAGGTTCCACCACAACGTGCAATTCCTTCAACAAAAAGTTAAACTTAAGGTCCCAGCTCAGAAACAGTTAAGGCAGTGCTTCAGTTCTTCTCTGATCCATATTTCAGCTTATGTTTTCTTCCCCTTTCCAGTGTACTTACACTAATAACTTGATGGGAAGATGTTTCACAGGATATATTTTTGTGCCTGAAAATAACTTTCCTGCAGCCTGTGAGATGCAATGTGATGCATTGTCCCTGCATAGAGAAGTTTTTTTCTGAATGTTCTTAATAAAATTATTATTACAAATGTAAATCCTTGAAACAAAATGAGATGACAAATGAGTGGAGATTTTATAGGTTCCTCAGAAAATAAACATTTCAATGCACACATTATTTATCAGTCCCATATCTTTGTATTTATACAAGACTCCTCATCATGAGCTGCTTTAATTATCCTTTCAAATACTCTCCTCTAAGTCAGGGAGTTTTATATTTTCTCTTAGAAGAAATTTGCTGAGAATTCATGTGATTTCAGCCATTTCTTGAGACCATACATATTTTTGTTCATTTTAAATATCCCTTCCATAGCACAGARGAATGTTTGGTTTGTTCTCCTTGGTTTATTTACAAGTCAGTACTGTTTCACTTTCTGGTGATGGTTTTGTAATTAGATTTTTGTCTTCTTCTCCTCCTGATTTTTTCACAATCAGCTCCCAAACATGCAGAATTAATTCTTAGTAGCATTATCCTCCTTTTCCCTTCATTGTCACCTTTCTGAGGTAAGAAGTAAATCTGTTGTCCTGTTAATAATACAATGAAATCTTTTTTACATGCATGATAATAAATAGTTCAAACTTCCCTGTAGATGAGCCTCAGAAGGACGCAGTGTTGTTTTCCCCTGATTGATTTGGACACTGGCAGCAAGCAAAGGAGAGCACATGGGCAGTGTGGTGCCTGTGGTCTGAGCATCCCTGGTGCAGCCTTGCCCAGCTCTGGCTGCGTGGGGACCCCTCCTTCCTGGGCTGTTCTTTGGCAAAAGCCCCCTCAGTGCTCCCCCTTTTCCCTCAAAGCTTTCTGATGCTTTTTCTCTTCTCACACCTTATGCCATCTCTTTGTGATACAAAACAGGGGTGACAGAACTGAGGAAAGATTGACCTTTTGTTCATCTGCACTTCTCCTGGATGATTTTTAACCTATTTTTGGATGAAGAAGGATTTTTTTGTCTACTAGGAAAGAATTCTGTTTCAAAACTGGAGAAAATATTTCTGAGCCATCTCTGAATGTTCAAATTAACTTTCAAGTGGTTCTTAACTTTTCTGTCTGTCCCAGATTTTTCCAGGCAATTCTCTAGATGTGTAATGAAGCTCCATATTTAATAAAAAAGGAGATTTTTTTGCTAGTTGGGAGTGAGGCAAACCATTTACTGCCAACTTTTAATTTTGTTTGGGGTGTTTTTTCCTGCTCATACCAATCTGCTGATCCCTGGTGGTTATTCTGTAATATTTGGTACACAATAAGTTTTTTCCTTTCTCATCTGCTTGTTGTGTTCATCACCTGTGGCTGCTGGGGAGAGCCCAGCCTTTCCCAGGGACTTGATGGTGCAAAGAACAACGTTGTGAGGTTGTTTAGGGATTCTAAACAATAATTGTTTAGGATCTAAATTGTTTAGGATCTAAACAATACCTAGGAGTGAGCTGGCTGCTTCATTAGCTGTGAGCAGTGACTTTGTCACCTGTACTCCTTATGAGGGATGGACACAAGACAAATTAAGCTTTCATCAACAAAAAACCTCCATTATTCCTGTGACACATTTATCTGTTCTTGCTTTTGTCTCCTGCCAAGTAAGAATTAAGTCCATGCAACACAGTTCCCCTCCAGCACCTTTCTAGAAAATCAGAACAAGCCTTGTTTTGTGTACAGCATCAATTAACCCAGGCAACAATGCACTGTCATTGATTGAACCTTGCTTACTGAGCTAAGGTACAGGACAGCTTCCCCTGAGAGAACACCTAGAAATACCCTGTGCTGTCAGGGGGAAAGTGCAGACAGAGGGAAAAGCCAGAAAAGGGTTCATCTGCAGCAGCTAATGTCTCAATGACTTCTTATAATGGTGGTGGTTAATTATTCAAAACACAAGAGGGTTCAGGAGCATTTTCCCCCAAGAAGGTAACAATCCTTAATAAAAATTAGTATAGAGAGTAAAGAATTTTCCAGTCATCTAGTCTGGACTCAGCTACCTGTTTCATTAACAGCCTTGACTGATTGTCCTGGACTCTATTCTTACTTCATTCTCTTCCTTTTTAAAATTAATAGTTTCATGATATTCACAGATTTCTACTTAGTACATTGTTATTTCCTCCAGAATACATCAGATTTCAGAAATACATTTCAGTCCCTGTCTGTTCCTGTGGCTGGTACCATTTCTGTAATTCTTTTCTGCAGCTGTACAATGTGGATTTGTGACAAATGGTTCCATCTATTTTGATAAGGTGGAGATTGAAAAAATGGTAATCATGGTTTTATTTCATGACATTATTTCTTAAAAGAAACCAATAATGATTTTTTGCCCCCCAAAACAGAGAATATAGACTCTGTGCCTCAATAAAAACATGCAAGCCCCCTTTTCCTTAATTATTATCTAAAAAATGGAAAGAAATGAACAAGTATTTCACTTGGGGATATTTGCCACAGACCTGTTAACCACATCCTGCAGGACAGGTCACAGCCATCTGCCTGCTGTGTGCACCTCASAATTTTGGCAGCAACTGAAAGCAGGGAAACCCCCAGACAGGGTGATTTGCATTCCCCAAGCCTCTCCCATCCTTTTCTCTGCCCCCATTTTAGCAGTTTGGTTTCCTCTGCAATACTATTGATTGCAGAGCCATTGATCAGAACTGATTGATAATTGGCAGCCTGGATTTTAGCATGTGCTGCAAGTYTCAGAGAAGTAAATTCTGACATTCTTAAAGTGAAAAAAAAATAAAAATTCAGAAAAGTCCCACCTACCACCAGCCAGAGGTTGGTTTCCATATAAGGTCCACTTAGAGCCTCTGCTTGGCTGCCAGCCTCAGATTCCTGCAGAATTCAATGGGAGCTGTAGATGAGACTTTCAGAAGCACATCCCTAAAAGAGACTTGGAGGGGAAAGAGCTTTCTCCTCTCCCTCCCCTGCTCCTACCACTTGTAAGTGGTGTACAAAGAGGTCTGAAAGGCTGGAGCAGGGAAATCTTCAAACTTAAGCCTTCTGGATCATCTTTTCATATCCTAAAACAAGGTCAGCAGCAGAGACYTTGAAAGGCTTTTCTTTTTGTTAGACTACTTTAATGAGAAGTGTATAAACTGGCACTGATCTCTTCACATTAGGGTTTATTGCCTTGCAATGCTGGAGATGTTTTTAAGTGATAAAGTTCTCCTCAAGTGTTCAGTAAATAAATGCAGTAATAGAGAGATTTGGCTTATGTCAAGAAGAGATGAACAGAATAGGCCATAACAGGCAACTTTTTGATGAAAACATTGGGGTATTACAGGAACAATGGGGTTTGTTACTGTCCTTTGAACTTGAGAGTGAGTGTGTGGTCTTATTTTAAGGATGGGGGAAATTGGATCAGGTCTAAGAGTGGCTTTCTAAATTCTCCTCTTGGCTCTGCTGTCATCTTCAGTAGATGCTGCTAAGGCAGATCAATGTTTCTGTTGATGTAAAGTAATCTTGCCATTGGAAGAAGTCTAATTTAGATGCAGCCTAATTGAATTTGCTCTGTTTGGACATGCTGTTTAATCCGGTGTTGAAAACCAAATCTTAGAGCAGCTTTTCTAGACTGTACTGACAATTACACAAGTTAAGTGGCTGTGCCTTTTGGGACAGCATGTTCACATCCTTGTGGCAGGTTTACATTTGTTTTATTTAGGTGCTATGTCAAGTCAGGGCTTATGTGATAACCACTCAGGCAGACAAATTAGCTGTTTCTGTTCTAATTAATCTCAAGTAACTTTTATTGGACGCCTTCAGGAATATTACTAATGAACATATTCAAGATAGATTACTTATAAACAAATACTTATGTCTTTATCCCTAAACCATCATTTAAGTCTGAAAATATTGTCACASGATTTCAGAAAGTTGTGTTCTATCCAGTGTAAATGTAATGATTACATTACCATCACATTCACAAGCTGTCAGCTGTCAGATTTTACTGGTAAATATATTGAAGTAAATAGAGAAGCAGCATTGCAATTTCTTATGTTAATAGAGTTCTGTAGCTATTAACAGTCTAAATACAAAATAAATAAATAAAAGTCAACTTTAAGTAAAATGCTGACATGGGACAGGATTTGTTTGCCTCTCCAGCAGTTTGTGGCACTAATGGAAGCATGAGCTTGGGACACTCCACCACTGTGGGTCTGAGATTATTCCTCTCCCTGTGTGTTAACACTGGAAGGGGATTTGCCAGCTCAGGGGAATCTGCTGCCTCTCAGAAACTTCTGAATATTTTGGGTGTAATTTGCCTTTGCTGACCTCTTGGAAGGAATGCATTTCTCTCTTGCCAAGTTTCTTGGGGTAGATGGGAGATGGAAAAGCTTGCATTGCAGAAATGAGCAGAGAAAAGGCAGTTTTGTGTTTTTCTGGTGGAGTGGAGGGACAGGTGGGGCTGGCAAGGTACTGGGATGAATGGAACTCTGGGCTCTTTTCTCAGTGTGTAAGGAAAATGACCCACCCTCCCCCCCAGCTGACTCCTGCCTTGCTCCAGGGCTGGGGATAACMCTGAAGTGAACAGTAAAATATWAAGTGCCCCATCTTACAGTGTGGCATATCATTTTTCCCTGACATCTCATAACTTAGCCTTTTCTGCAGCTTTTTGTTCTGAGCCAAATGTCACAAGTTAACGCATGAATAAATGAGGATGGTTCTCACCACTTTCGTGATATGTTGCAAAATATACACAGGTGGTGCTTTAAAGGCTGCCATTTGCCTCAATAACTAAATACCATTTGCATTTTACTGGCTTCTCTGTGTGTCAGATCCAGCACCTGTTCCAGATTTCAGGAGGCATTATAGCAGAGCACATATTTTACTTCTTTCCAGTGGTAAATAGGTCAGTATTTCAAGACAGAAATCTATTAGAGAGAAAGTAAGTGTTCTGTCTGAGAGGAAATATGGTGTGTATGAAGTTAAATTAAAAATAAATTGGGTAATAATCAGTCAAAAAATTATGGAAGTGCTGGAGAAATCAGTCCGAACAGGGGAAGTAAAAAAAAAAAAAAAAAGGCAAACAAACCCTAACTTGGAACTCTCATGTATCAAATTCCTGTTTCCATAAAACCTGTAAGTATGTGCTTAACTTAGATATATGACTTGCCCAGCTGTAATCAGGGGTAAAACACATATGCTTGAAGTTATAGGTGTTGTTATGTACCTTGCTGATCTGTGGCTGAGGGGTCAAGTATCTCTGGAAAACATAGCTCTGATTACATGTAAAAAACCCCAAACAATTATGTTCACAATATTTGTTCCATTGAATATTCCTTAAAATCCAGTGAGTTTGACCATGATTAGAGGCATTGTGGCAGTAGATGTTGTGACTCTTAATGAACAATAGCAAGAATTGTTTAAGGGTTATTCTGAATGCATAAATGATGCAAAGGGTAGTGGCTTTGGGGAGAGGTGATTTTTTTAATATTCCTGTCAACACCAGGTGCTGCTCTAAGAAAATCTCACTTATTGCAAGGCAGTATAACCTGTCTGATTATCTGGAAGGATTGCTGGTGGTTTCCAGCTTGCTGTACTCCAGTAAGGTACAAGGAGTGGTTCCAGTGCAGATTTGAGCAATCCCTGCCTAAAGCCATCCATCAGCATTCACAGGCATTTCATCTTGTGCCTCTCAACCCCAGCTAAGGACTCAGAATCAGTCTGGATGAGTGTTTGTGATGTTTACAGTTTACATTAAGCAGCTTTTAGAAAGGAAGAAAAGCTTTTACTTCMCAAATTAATTGCTCTGTATATATTGTTAGGGTGTACTAATAGGGGCCAGTGTACACAACAAAAGCAGAATAAAAACACATCAGCTCTCTTTGTCAGGCAAATCAGAGTTTTTAAGAGTTGCATATACACAAATTAAATCAAGAAATTTATAATGCTATTTGGTGGCCTTTACAGGCTTTAAATTTATGAAGTATGGTTTAGGCTTTCCAATTTCCAGTTGTCAGTGGTGTGTGTGCACACTGAGAGCTGTAATGAAGAGAATTAGAGACCAAGAGCAGAATTCAGCACACAACTAGAAAAATGAACTGCCAGGAGCTTGAAGGAAAAAGTGCCCATGCTGGTGTATCCAGAATGTATTACAGACACCTACAATTTAGGTGTTTGGATCTCCAGCTCTCCTGTTCAGGGATGGCTCTGCACCTAAAGCAAGCAGTTGTTTGGCTCTGATCTCGGTGGGAGATGGAGCAGTGGCAGCAGCAGGAGGGCTGGTGCTGCATCAGCCCTGAAGGCTGCAAAGAACACTCCAACCTGCTTTTTTTCCTCCATAAAATGTTTAGGTGATTTGGCATTTTTTAATTTTCTGTTTTTCCCCAACTGTTTTGGAGAGAGGAAAATGTGGAGGCTGAGCTGAGTTTCTGCAGTTGACCTCCCTCAGTACAGACAGAGGGGTCAGCAGAGCTCAGACCCTCACCAGCAAAATCCCTGGGGTAGAGTCAGGTGCTTTGTGCAACCCGTGCTGTCCTGAAGCAGCTTGTACAGTATTTGCTGTGTAGGSATTCTCATTTTGGCAGGCCTGTGTCCTGTCACAAGGTACAGGTTTTCTCAAAAGCAGCTCCTGGTGTGGATGTTTGTATGAGCAGGTTCCCTTGGAATCAGTGTCAGAATACGACAGAAAGGGATTKGTCACATGGTGACCATAGAAAAACACTGACAATCCTGGGGCTGAGGTGGAGTGCTCTGGACCAAGAGATTTATAACAGATGTCCAGAAGAATCCTTGGGAACATCTGAGCCACAGCACTCCATCCTTCACAGCTTTTCTTAAGGCATAGTAACCTAGTATATTGATGAAAAATATGGAAACAATGTGACTTCCACTCAGATGTCTGCTGTTTGTTCTTCAGCACTAAAAGAAAGTATATTTCAGAAATGTGCAGCTTTTTCTGCAGGAAGCTGAGTCTCAATTAAAATAACAGTATTTATAAAGAAAATGTAATGAGAGTGCTCTCACAGTATAACATTTTGACTTTTCCTTCCTCAGCCATTATGAGGAATACAAATATTCATCTGGGACCGTTGAAAAATACCATTTATAGAAATAAAATTACTCCGTCTCAGTTGGCTGAATCAACATCTTAAGTGCTGGAGTACATTTATGCCTACTACACGAGGAAGGGTGTTTTATAGCCTTAAAAAAACACCTTAAAAATTACCACTGTAGAGYTGAACTAAATTTTCCCCCACTTTGCTGTAGTAGGAGGCAGCACACAACTGTGCTGCCCCAAAGCAGACCTAAGAGGCACCTAGTGCAGGAGTAAAATCAGGGCTATGTGAAAATTGTGGCCATTTTCATCACCCAGTGATGTTTTAACAGGTGGGTTCCTGCTGCTGGTTGCTACTGGGTGCCTGTTAATGGCAGGTGTAGCTTCCTTGTGCTCCGTGTCAGCCCCCTTGGACTCACTGGGGGTGACCCTTTGCTGCCTGGGCTGTGCAGGGAGGTCCCAGCCCTGCCTTTCTTGCTGCCATTGGTGCCACTGGCCACAGCACAGCCCTCCCCATCMCCTCCTTGGCGCAGTGAATGAAGGAAGGAAAGCACCTACACAAACAAAAACCGTGTGGTGCTGAGCTCTTATTCCCAAATAYATCATTTGCCAAGCCCAGCCCACATCTGGACAGAGGTCTGAGGGTGCCTGTGCTCTGTGCCCTCCAGTGGGGCTGAGAGAGCTGAGTTGTGCAGCTCCCGTTGATGGTGAGGAGATGCGCCAGCCACTGCTCCGAGGAGTTTCCCTCAGCAGCCTCACAGAGCGAGGCACAAAGCACACAGAGAGCACATCAATCCCAGCTGCAGCCTGCCTGCCTGCCTGCCTGCTGCTGCAGTCAGAGCTGCGCTCTGCAGGCTCCCTCAGAACGCTCCTGCTCTCCCCTGGGTGGAGGAGAGCTCCAGCCTGTTTCATACACCGTGTGCATCTCCTGGCAGTGAGTCTTCCTGAGAAGGCATGTGGAGAGCTTTCTGAGAGTGGAAAGGAATTCTCTCCTTAGTGTTYCAGGGAAAAAGTGCTTCTCTGTCCACAGCACAGCAGAGATTCCAGCTAACCCTGCTGCCTGAGCAAGGTGCATTGCCAGCCAGGCCATCCTGCACCCACCCTCCCACGCTGCTCCTGCCTCTGTGCTATCTCTGGGAGGCACCTCTTGGCAAGGGCAGGCTGTGTTCCTGATTCAGGCAATTTGCCTCCCTGCATGCACCCCCAGGCCATCCCTGGGGAGTCAGGGCATGCAGGTCACTGCTCAAACACGAGTGTTTTCCAATCCACATTAATGCTGATTTAAAAACAGGCTTTTTGGCAAGTAGACTCACCTGTGACTTCTGTTGGCTTTGAAAAGATGAATTCATGATGTTCCCTGAAGTTGGATGAGTTTTTGATTCTTTTGGCCAGCRTTTTAAGCCTAATATTTTAAAACATATCTCATGTCATATTGTGACCATATAATAGGAAAACTATGGGGTGAAAGCTGAATCATGGACTTCCAGCCACGTATTGCTTGTTTCAGGAATGTTACTGAGCCTGTGCATAACTGTCYTGCCTTCCAAAAGAGCAAATTGTTTAAGTATGCTTAAAAAAAAAGAAGCTAAAGCTAATGTGTGTTTTCCTTTGCAAGTCTGGATTTTRGTGACCTCCATTTTCCAAATTAAGTCCTTTCTGAATCTTCCACCTGCAGATTATGATGTAAATTTTCCATGAGTTTAACAGTTGTTTGGGCTGCTGCTTGTGTGTAGTGATCATTTGTTGGTGTCATCATGTGTGCCAGACATCAGCATCTTCAGATTCCTATCACCTGCTCTCACAAACGCTCTCAGAATTTGGAGATGCCAAAATCCTTTTGATCATCATCTACGTGTCTGCATCAGAGTGGAAAGCTCTGCAAAGATAAGCCCTTTTAGACTGGCTGTTCCAGAGTCAGAGCAGTGGAATGTGGAGGGAGCACTTACCCCATGAGCTGAGGATTTCTGCAGAACCCCAGGCTCACAGGCAGCTCTGCAGGTTGTGCTCTGATGTGCTCTCCTGCTCCAGCCATGGGTTTGGCTATGAGATTTGTGTTTGAGTTGTGTGCTAAGGGAATGTGCAGGGATGTGGGCATTGTTCTGTTGGCATGGAAGTTACCCAGACTTATGTATGTTTACYTTACTGAACCCAGGGGATGAGGTACATGAAACAGTTAATTTATAATGAGACATAAATTCACTAACATGGTAGAGAACTTACTGCAGAATGATGGACAACTTGTATGAGAACTCCCCTCCTAATGCAGTGCAACACTCATTTATTATTATTATATGTCCAAAAGTGCTTTTGGCACAGTTTTGACACACTCTGCTAACAGACATCCAGTCCAAATTTATTGCCAAAGATAGATCCCCATAGGAATGGCAAACTATCCACAGTGTTTCTGTACTGTCAGATACCACACTCTGCCAGCTATCCAAACAACTGCAGGCARGGGGCCAGGGAAAACATATTATAACATATTATAAAACTCTATTTTGACTTGCACCTTTGTTAAAAAAACAGGAGACTGGATTTTAAAGTAATAATAATAGAAGAAATGCTTTTGAATTGGAGACCTAGTAATCTGAAGGTAATTCAGTGACCCATCAGACTAATCACATAAAATTCTGCAGTCAGTGCAGGGATGTGAAATGCAAACTCCTACACCTCACTGTTAATTTCTTCTTTCCTTTATGATTTAATATTGAGCAACAATTAAATATGTCATCCATAACTGGAGGATTGGATGAAGTGATTTTACAGTAATTAAAAAAATGTATGGAATCTGGGTCAGTTTTCCAACAAAATACCCAACATAAATTGATTCAGAGAGAGACTAATCCACGAAACATTTGATTTCAGTTCATTATCTGATTCCTGAAATGCTGTGGTACCTGAGGATCTTGTTTTCATTAGCTAGGCACATGGAGAGTGATCCAAATTCATTTTAAAACGAGAGGGGTGCATTGCAGTCTCCCCATGATGGAAAKCATGCTGGACATGATTGAAGAGAGYRTCAAAACTTCAGGAAGTTCAGTGTGTAGGTAGGGGAAAAGCACGTTCAATCTCTTCTCTGCCCCTTCTCTTGAAGGAATTTTCTGAGTTGCTTCTCTCCAGCAGTGATGGGCCAAGTCCTGCTTTCTGTAGCCATGCAGTTGGTTTGCTTGAAGCCAACAGAAATATTATTCTAAGTAATAAGAGTGGTCTCTAGCTGCACTAATTGCACYSATTTTTTTTCTCTATTCATCTGAAAGACTGCCCACTGATTTCAGTGAGCATTAGATGTAGGTTTTATAGCTTATTTCTTTTTTACTATGGTAAATTCCTCCTGGTTTCTGAGATGCTTTTCTGGCAGAAAGTCTGCAAGATCATCCAGACTGCAAGTAACTCCCTGGTAGGATATTTAAAGTTTGGTGTTTGTTTATTTGTTTGGGTTTTGAGGTGTTTGGGGTTTTTGTTCTTTCTTTTTTTTTTGTGGCAACAAGAACTGTAATCTTATTTGAAGCCAGACAGTTCCTCTGTTCCACTGTCAGTAATTTCAGCAAAGTAGATTGWGAGATTTTGTTTTTTAGAATTAGGATCTCTGTATTCCTATTTCATTAGAACAATTACAGATCTGTAATAAAGGATTTGAAATCACTCTAATTTAATGGAAACTCTTTCAAATATGAATGATAGGACCAGTACATGACTAATCAAATATATTAGTGCACAGAAGGGAGATTGCACTGGATCATTTGTCTTTTTGTCCGTGTTTTATATTGGCTATATTATACTATTTTTTTCCATTTTCCTTTTACCTTTTTTTTGAGCTTCAACTGAACAAATTCACTTAGGGTTCATTATAAGACAGTCCAGGAGTAGATTACATAGTGCTTAATGGATTGTATTTCTGCAAGACCATTTAAAAATGCATTTATTAGGGAGGTTAAGTTTATAGAAAATTAATACAAATATCAAAAGATTTGTAACATTATATATGATTCTGGGCTCCATAATTCCAGCAGTTTTGTGTGAAGGTCCACCACCTTTGTAGACCATGCAAGTGATGTGTAAGTGAAACAATTGCTGCTTTCTATAGAGCTTTCATGTTATACTGTTTGCTCAAGGTATTTTAAGAATCAAGAAGTCTTATAAAAGTTAATTAGGTCTTTAAAAAAGCGAGGTGTAATCAAAGAGTTTTCATGGCTGGATTTCAGTGCTAGACTACTGGCATCAATTGCATGATTAAGAGTCACTCTTCTAATTTAGCTATTAGACAATCATTAGCCTGACTACCACGTAGTGACTGCAGCACTTAGCTCCCTGCTCATACCACAGGAGGGAAAAAAATATAACAGCAGAAAGGAATAATTTACTGATGACAGCTCTGCTTAACAGTTCTCAGAGCTGTTTTGGTTTTTAAAACATTTTCCCTTTCACAGTAAACGCTCACCTTGGCATTTGGAGATGTAAAAGCCTGTTGGTTGTTAGAGCAGACTGTGTGACTGGGGCTGGGTTTCGTGCTCTGGGTGAGGCCAAATGCTCCCTTTGTATCTCAGGCTCTGAAGTCACTCCAAAGTCAGGCTGTATTTTTATAGGAGGAGAAGGTAGAGTTTTATTCTGCTTCTGAGACCCAGAAAGCTTGAAAGCCATCCTTTAGAAACATTTCCCAGCTCCCATTGAAATCCCTCCCTGCTTGGAAAGCAGGGCTGGTGTTAATGGGGTTCTGTCTGGTCCTGTCAGGCTGCAAACCCTGGCAGAAGGCTCTGCAGCCTCAAGGGGAACCTGATTCCAGCTGCAGCCTCTGAGGAGAACAGCAGCAATATGAAGGCAAAAAGGAATTTTTAGCTTGTTTGAAGATAAGGGGAACATCTGTTTCAGGTTTGCCTTTCAGCAGCACTGAGGTGGCACAGCCAGCCTGCTCTCCCCAGCTCTGGATGCAGGGAGCAGTTTYCCTCCTGCTCTCCCTTCCCAGGGACTCCTCTCCTGCCTGAGCCTTCCAAACAYCTCCTCCCTGCCTGTGAAGGCCACCTGCACTGGGCAGGAGCCTGCTGACAGGGAGGAGGTGGAGATCTTTCACTCTCCCAAACCTCCTCCTCCAGGCTGCCCCAAGCTCATCGCAGCCCTCCCTGGGACACCAAGGAACAGGCATGGGTACCAGTGGAAGCATGGGCTCTTCCTGGAGATAGGGCAGAGCTCTGCTGTCTTTGCATCTCTTATAATATTTGTGGAAATGAAGCTTAACTGGGCCCAGTGCTGGACAGCCCAAACCCTGTCTGTTGTCAGTGCAAGAAATGGGTTCCAGTGAAATCTAATCAATGCCTTAATTTAATCTGGGGCAAATTTCTCCCTTCTGAGTTAGTTTTGTCCTGATCAGGCTGTTAGAAGAGGAAGCCCTTGGAACAGCTCTGTATCCCCTGKATCAGGGCTGATAGCAGYTGCTAACAGCTGATACTGCCATTCTTCCTCAGCCTGGCCCCGTGACCATCCTTTGTGCCAGGCTGTTTGTGCTGAAATGGAGCTCATCATACCTAGGATGAGCACAGAAAGCTTTATCATCCACTGCTTCTGTGAGGCTTGTTCTGTGACTGCACTCAGCAGCACAGTGAATATCATCCATAGTAAGTAGCTAATTTAGCATCTCCTTTCTGAAAATGTGGTAGTGATGAATAATCAGCAAGGATTTAAATGATCAGGACCTTAGATACTTTTTGAAAAGCTGAAAAATGAAACTGAGCTCCTCTGTTACAATATTCTATGTATRTTATATAATGCTAAGTGCCTGTAGAGCAACTTATGTTAAAGAGATAACATGAACATTGTTGCAACTTAACCCCATGTAAKGCATTTTTATTCTCTCTGCAAGTAATCTTAAATTATTTTCCTTGTCAGTATGATTGACTGATTCTGATTGAAGAATCTTTTATCATTAGAGAATACCTTTTTGTTTTATAATTTCCTAATTAGYTCTGACTCCTGCTACTCCTCCCTGCAAAGAGCTGACATCTGCCAGACGTAACTGCCCACTTAAATGCAGACCCTTTTGAATATTGCCTCACAAAACTTTCTTTCCATATCAAGAGACATATGTGCCACACAATAAAGCYAAATGGCTTCAGCTAGGAAAATGATGAGCATAGAAATATTTGTCTCAGATAAAATACCAACCTGCCCAGGCCTCCCTGGCATGCACAAGCCAGCCTGGGCTGCTGCTGTTGAATGCATTCTGCTGGCTTTTGGGGATGATGTGCAGCTGTAGGGAGCCTGTGAGCAGCATCCCTCCATGGTTTTCCTGGGAATTTAGTCCTGAGCCACAGGTTGTGGGTGAGAGCTGCTGGCTGCTACTGGTGCCTGTTTTTACATCTCAGCCCCAAAGTATCTCAGTTCTTTCCTACTCCTACTTCCTTTCAGCTTCCTTCCTCRCTCCAAGGGCTTTTCCCCTTTGGTGGGTGGTTGGCAGCTGCAGGGGGGCTGCAGAAAGCAGACGTGGTTGGGGTTCAGAGGCCAGAGGGGACAGAGGTGTCCCAGAGCCCTGCCAGGGTKYTGGGGACAGCTGAGCCASCCCATCCTCCCAGCACAGCCCTGGGCTCCTCTGGTCATGCCACCAATTAGGACTGCTCCTGGAACRGGGAGCTGACCTGCATGAAACCAGAAAATAGGACCAGTCGTGGTTTTCTGAGGCTTTCAGCTGTATAAAGGGTTTAGATCAGCTTTGGACAAGTTTCTGAGCTCAAGCTTTTGTGGGGCATGAATCTCTTTTCTACTCACGTCAGTGTGTTTTGGACCAGGCCCCTGGTTGGGATAGGCTGACGCCTTTGATATATTAGCCTGTTGCTGATTAAATGTATATTTCACTTTTTAATTTTCACTTTTTGGGGTAGCCATCACTCTAATGGAGACCCATTTAGCCATTGCTATAGATCAAAACTCRAGCTTGCTCTGTGCTGCTATGGATTTTCTATGGAGCTGCCCATAAGAGCCTTGTAGTTATTRAATCCTTTGTTTTGCTGTCAATTAAAGATGGGTAAACATCAGTCAAGGAAGGGTGGGTTGATTTTTTTGGCTTGTTAATTAATCAGTGAGCCCCTTCTCTCCTTCCTCTATGCTTTCCCTCTCCTTTCTGTGCTTTATTTTATATCTGTCCTGGTTTCTTTCTAATAGTRGCAGGCAGCTGTGCAGCGTGGACTTCAGTGCTTTAGCAGCAGAACTCAGTGCCTGGATCAGTCACAGCCTCACAAATCAGAACAATCCCTGGTACCCATGTCCAAACAGGAGAGACAACGGTCCCTACTTCATTTTATTTTATTTTGCAGGGCTGCATTGCACGCAGCACACACAATGTCCTTTCACATCAAGAAATGAGTTACATTTCCTCAATGACTCACTTTCTTATTAGGTTACATGTGGTGCAACTGTTTAAGGTTACTTCTAATTATTCATATAATATTGTCTTATGTATGAGGATGGCCCATTTTTCCACTAATTTCTCAGCCCTGTTTTTCTTTCTCTAATGGCATATGACCAGCTCCTAATGTAAAAAGAAAGAAAGGAGGGTGAATAAAAGGAGAGGGAAAGAAAAAGAACTCTGCTGTACAACCGAAACGGGTAATTATGCTCCTCTAAGCACATCACCAGAGCCCAGCTGGCACAATTAAAGAAATAGCTGATCAGTTCCAGTTATTGATTCTGCTAACATGTTTGTTCACGGTTGCTTCTTGTCTAATTAGTTTTTTCTGCTTTCTTAGTCTGAAAGCATACCTTTTCAGTCAAATCTGTTTTCAGGCATCAGATAGCAATGCTTTATTTAGACCACTTGCTAGCCATTTGTTTTAATGCAACAGTACTTCTGTTCACTTTCTTTTTAACCCTCTGTGGGGCTGCTTCTTTGGGATGGTGTTGAATTTCCTGGAGCATTTTGAGATAGCCTAAAATTTAAGATGAGGCTTCATACCAGTGGAATTAACAGATCTGAAATTAGGGATTAGGGGATCTCTTGGGAGCACCTAAAAACATTTAGATACCTCTTGCAGGTTGTAAGAAGTTACTGGTTGTACTTGGCAATTAGAGAAGAATAAGTGYTAAGGCCCCGTGCTTGCATTCTGACTGTGTGATTGGCAATTTTAATTGCTCAGAGACTCTTCTGTTTACCTGACTCTGGTCTTCTTTTCCTTTCATTTGAAAAGATCCTATTAGAAAACAGTACTTTGACAAAATGGCCCTTCTTCACAAGATGGGGACTGGACAAAGAAAAGGGGAGTGGGAACTCGGTGAGAATCCAAGTGTACCAGGTTTTGTCATTTCTGAACAGCAAATATATAGCTATAAAATGCTTCTTATTTAAAATTTGAGTTTTGCATAAAAGAGAATTGATATATCAAACAAATCATATTTTACCTCCTGTAGAATTGRATCAAGTGAAAACAYTTAGAAAGGCAGCTTTTTGCCCYGACTCAGAACAGCAACAGTAAAGAKGAAGAAATCTTGGACTGTTTTGCAGGACATAAAATCTGTTTTCTAACCAGCTCTAGTTCTGGTGTTCCACTGTGCTCACAGTGCACCTCAAGCACAAATGTATTTCAGTGCTAGATGAAGCTTTCTATATTTCAATGAACAGTAAATAGATCATCGTGGTCTGAATAACTTTTATATTTAAAAACACCAAACAGGARAGAACATCCTGCAGTCTCCATGACACAATGTATGTGTCTGCACACATGAATGAACACAATAGTCTAAAATGGAGAGTAGTCGTCTGACAGATTTAAAGGTGCAGAACATAGGAAAGATGTCATAATTCTCTAACTTATAAGTATTGATTCCTTCAGAAAAGAGAATKTCTAACTGCTTTATGCAAAGAGTTTTGAAGAATTGCACTATCTGGACTAAGAGAATAAAAATTCCTTTTGTGTCTGTTCGAATCATGCTGTTCTTAAGATTTCTTTTTGGGTTATTAGAACTGTATAAGTACAGGTTGATTTTAACTACTTTCAGCACCCAGAGATATATACATATTTTAGATATATTGCAGTAGTCCTTGTCTTTGTGATTTACATTATTCTTTCCTGATTCCCCATTTTCCACTAAGGGGGGAAGCCAAAAAGTATTTCAGCAGTTAGCAGATGAACCCTGTACCCTGCCAATTTGGTTATAATTTCAGGAGCACACAGCACAAACACCCARAAGTTTTTGACACATCTTGGCCCCATCACTTCTTTCCTGGCTGAAATAGTCTGGGCAGCTTAGTGCAGGCTCTTGTCCCAGCCTCCCTCCCTCTGCTCCCTGGGACACTGTGCCCCTCCTGGTCCCTGGAGCACCTTCTGCAGGTGCATTCCTGCAGCTCCACGGTTGCCCCAATGCAGAGTGTGGGGAAGGGAGGAAGGAAGAGGTGTTAAATGTAACTGGGGTAGGTGCTGGAAGAGCCTGGGGAGGTGCTGCTGCATACTGGGATGTGCTGGTGAGGGACTTGGGGCRTGTGGGGACCTGCAGAGGGTGGCTGAGCTGGGGGCAGGGTGTAGGACAGCATCACCTACTACTGGGAGGCTTGTGATGTTTTGTCTGCCCAGGGTGCAGTGACACACTGAGAGAGGCCATCAGAGAGGCCAGGAGCAGCCCCCCAGTTAAAGCAGGAATTTGGGAAGCTGAGGTCCAGCTCCCAGCTGTGCCCAGGCTGCCTGGGGGACCTTGAGCAGGTAACCTTAYCTCACTGTGCCTCGGTTTGCTGTCTGTGGAATAGCACAAATGTGCTTTCCACTGYCCCAGGGGCTTTGTGGGGATGAAGGCTTTGGGGTGCAGGGATGTGAGGGGCAGGGCAGCTCGGGGAGCAAGGAAGAGGGGCTGCCTTTGGCAGGGGGCTCTGGCCATGCTGGGGCTGTGGCTGTGCTCAGCCAGACGTGGGGCTGTCTGACCTGTCTTTATTGAGCCTGCAGCTCATTGTGGTGAAGCTTTCTCCTCTGCCTACCACAAAAAAAAAGATGTAAATTGGAAGGGTACAGCACTTCTCATAAAAACTCTGTGCATTTATATTTAAACACTGAAGTCACACCACTCCCTATTGAAAAGCCCTCGGCTCCATTGTTGCACATGACTAGCACAGAAAGAGGCCATTATACTCAGCAAAAATGTATTTTCCTTGCTCATTTTCCTGGAAACAAAACCTCCTGAGCTCTGGTGGCACAWGCCTCACCAAATGGTATTGATAAAGAGGGAGAGACTGCACATGGCACCGAATCCCCAGCTCTGTCTGAGAGGGAAGGGRAAAAGCTCCAAAATATGGCAGCAGATGCCAGAGATTGCCTTTGTGGCACAGCAGAACAGTTTACCAATAAAGCTCTCTCTGGCTGTTATAGTTGTGTTCAATAGCAATGACAGCTGTCAAGGAGCTCAGGGACTGGCTGGGATGCCTTCAACATTTTAATCACTCCAGCAAAGGCATGGAAAAAAACTGTTTGTGTTTGGAGTGTTGTTATTGTCATATGATGTTTAAAAAGAATTGGTAATTATTATTTACCTGAAAATGAGAAGGAGCTTTTAATTGTTGCAATACAGCTCTTATTTCTGTAAACAGAAAGGACAGGTCCTCTCTCATTTTCATTTTGAGCAGTTAATTGGTGAAATATGTAGCCCCTTTTACTATCACATTCTCAATCTTCAGATGATGAACTATTTTTCCCTGTGAAGCTCAACTGACAGATTTTAATATTCCATTAACTTTACAGTTTTACTATAGCATCGCATCTTGAGACACTGGGGCACTTTGATTCAAACTGCAGGAAATTAATTTTCTCTCTTTTATTATACCACTGCTAACTACCTTAAAAAAAAGAAACTTTAAAACTCCTGGTGACATGAGTATAATATGTAAAAATGACAGGAAGAATTATGAATTTTATTTCCATAAGAGAAGGAAAAGGGTGGGGGTTTGTAATTATAGTGCTGAACCATTGTATTCAATCTGAAATTAGGATACTTTTCTAAGACATAAAATTCACATAGTCAAGAAATTATCATGATGGAAATCTTTGCAGCTGAAAGGTGTTAACAGATGTTAACCCCTTTCCTTGCAGCCAAAATGTTTTGACTGAATACCTCTGCAAAAGAGAAAAAAAAAAATCACAAAATTTGGTGTTGGGACAACTGAACTTTTTGATCTTGTCTAAAATGACCACAACTCTTACTGGGAAGGAAAAAAAATATAGCTGCTTGACTATATTTTAACTTCCATCTGAATGAGAGTTCAGTCTCTTGGTAATATTGTATTATGGCAAAAGTCTGAAAATATGTTGAAAACTTGGTAGTTATGGCTGTTTTGTTATATAGACAAATATAGAATATATAGATGAATATGAATTATTGCTTCATCTATATTAAGCAGGAATATGTATTTTAATATAAAAATATCTGTATATTCCTTGAACACAGGCAAAAAGTTCTTCACATATCAAAAAAAACCAACAAAAATAAAAATTAAAATGTGTTTTCATGCAATGTCCCCAGCCAGCAGAAATGCTCTGGAGCCAAGAGGCTCCCTGGCAGTTCCTGGCTGCTCCTCYCTCCAGCCAGGGCTGTGGGAGCTGCCAAAGGCAGGCTAAAGAAGGTTTTAGGCTCAGCGCCCCAGGCTAAAGGGGGACCCTGCCCCACTCAGATTTGGGGTCAGGGACCCTCTGTGCAGCCCCAGCCCCAAACTGGGCACCTGTGGTTCCCACCCGAGCCCAGGGAAGCAGCAGGGTCTGCAGGCAGGGGAGGGGAGCTTGTGTGGAACTGGGGGCTGYTCTGGCCCAGCTGCTCAGGAGAGGAGATGTGGGGCAGGGGCTGGGTGGAGAACAGGAACCAGGCAGGATGAGCAGGTACAGGACCAAGGGGAGAGGAAAAGGCAGTGGTTGTTTGGACAGCACTTCMCTGGGGTGATGCAGAGYTTCCTGAGCAAAGGTTAGCACATACCTGYTGGGAATGGCATCCTCCYTYRGGGCAGGGGTCTCMGTGGAGAACTCTTGATTTGTCTTTATTTTTAACAATTCAGTGATTAAAATGGCACAATGTGTTTGGATTTAGGGAAASCAATCCAACCAAGCAATGGATGAGAAAATGAAAGTTTCGGACATACAATACTGTAACCCATATTACTGGGGTCATGGAAGAACACATATGGGAGGATTTAAAATGTCTTGATTCTGCTTGCTTTTTAATTTCTGCTCAAATGGAGATTTGCAGTCTCCYATGCATAGAATTATTTTTTAAATGGGATTATAAACACATAGGTTTCTTTCCATTTACCTTAAATTTACACAGAAAGGATTTTCTCATGGAGTATTGTGTTGGCTTGCACAAGGCTGGGATGTCTGCACATCATCAAAGACAGTAAGTGACATAATTGCTGCACAATTTGTGGCTCAGGTTAAGAAGAGGCACTTCAGTTGCAGGGGGAGGGATCCTGCCAGCAGAGAGGTTTTGGTTACAAAGCATTCACTGGTTCTGCTTTAAAATGAGAGTAGCTTGGGGAAATGCTCATCYACAATAAGGAAGTGAGATTTCTGCTATGTTTTTGGAAGGCAGGAGAAAATATGAGCATAGCTTCTGAGGAGATGCCAAAGAAAAAAAACCCTTGCTCTGTCTTTCTGGAATTAAGGCAAATAGAGACTGAATAATTTGAAGGTCCTGTCTTCTCTTTTTCAAAATAATAATATCCTAATAATATTGTGTCTTCTTAGCTCTATCAAATGAAAAGTTTGTTCACCATCTTAATTGTTTACACATRGTTAAAAAAACTGAAGAACATATTTCTGTTGGATTAGGGATGACCTGGGACATCTCCTGTCTGCTATTTTAGCATTTAGCAGCCTTTAGCAACAAATCCCTGCACCTTTATATCCATGGGTGAAGGATTAGTCATGTGGAGAGGAACCTGTGCAAAGTAAGCAATGTGACACTTATATTCCCTGCTGAGATAATAACTCCACTTTCACAACAGGATGAGTGGAGAGGTAATTGAGATCTCAGAGRAATTAGTTACACACACATTGCAGGCAGTGACTCTGGCACTGGYASCTCTGTGTTACCATAACATGGTAGCTTTAGCATAACTCYCAYGTGTTTCATAGGAAGGCAAACAGGGATTTATGAGCTTCTCAGTGCTACAACATCGTGTGAACACATTGGCTGCTTGAGAATTCCACTGACATCTGGCAGATAAACTTAAGCATTTAGAAACAACTTGCCCAATGAAGTCTTCTGCTCCTAATCTACATGCTTCCCGTAGCTTGAGAAGTTCTAGCATGAAAGTGTTGATTAATCTATATAAATTCTCAGATAGAAACTGTCATTCACCCTTCACCAGCCTGGTAGCCCTCTGTGCTGACTCTGTAATTATCACTGATATGAAATGTTGTCTGTGAGGCCATAAAGGAGAGCAGAGGATTCYTCCATGGCTGTGTCACAACACAGGTTTGTTGTCAGCTCTCTGCTGTTTCAGCCAAGCCAGCACAGTGGAGAGGAATGATAATTACAACTGTTTCACAGCAAAGAAGTGGTTTTAAGTTTTGGCTGAATTTGGGGTTTGAGATRGTTGTTTTAAGTAGCTCTGACCTATCCTTGCATTTTCTTTCATAATTGGAGATCCAGCTACTCTTTCAGTTTATTCCCCCTGAAATGCTGCAGTAAATTCATGTCTTCTTTACTATAAAATGTAATTCTAAGCCCTGGAAATGTTACTYCTCTGTTCTGCTTTGGTAACTAGTGAAGAACCAGCTTTAATGAAACAGTAGTGCATTTTTACTCTCAGCTTAAAGTCCAGACCCTGTTGACTTTAAGTGCTAGAGYTGTCCCATGCTTGTGTGCCCACTGAGGAGCTCCTTGCTCAGCATCAGAGCCACCACTGTGCAGGATGCTAGCAGGTCAGCTGTGCTTTCACTGTGTTAGCATT